>CAJQUN010000031.1:0-600000 GCA_907163345.1 Haberlea rhodopensis | reverse complement strand
ATATCGAATGATACGACGAACTGCTGCGAGATGTAAGTGTCTAGGAGAGTGCATAAACTGACTAACTTGTTGAACCGCAAATGAGATATCAGGGCGAGTGATGTCAAATAATTCAAGCTGCCAACCAATTTACGATACATAGTAGGCTCAGGAAGGAGATCACATTCGTCACGTCCATATTTGACATTGACTTCTAATGGAGTATCCACAGAAGGCGAATCTTGAAGACGGGCCATGGTGATAAGATCTTGTGCATATTTGTCTTGATTCATGAAGATACCAGAGGGTCCGTTATGAATCTCCAATCCCAAGAAGTAGGTAAGAGGACCAAGATCTTTCATATGAAATGAGGCATGTAGATGCTGTCGTAGCCGAGTAATCAAATCGGAGTCGGTCCCAGTAATGACAATATCATCGACATAGACAAGAAGAAGAACAATACCCACAGAAGACTTGCGAAGGAACAGCGAGGAGTCGTACTTACTCTGCTGAAAGGAGAACTTAAGCAATGTAGTCCGAGATTTGTCAAACCATGCACGTGGAGCTTGTTTTAAGCCATATAACGAGCGTTTCAATTTACATACTGCCGAGGGAGAACGGGAAGTAAGACCAAGAGGGAGTTTCATGTACACATCTTCTTTGAGATCACCGTGAAGAAAAGCATTCGTAACATCCATTTGGTGAAGTATCCAGCCGTGGGAAGCAGCAATCGAGATAATAGTGCGCATGGTGGTCATTTTCGCAACAGGGGCAAAAGTATCCTCATAATCGATCCCGTATTCTTGTCGATTACCAAGAGCAATTAACCTGCTTTATATCGGTCCAATGTCCCATACGATCTGAGTTTGATAGAATAAACCCATTTACACCCAATGGCCTTAATATGTGATGGACAAGATACAATATCCCAGGTGGCATTGTCTTGAAGAGCCCGTAATTCGACATCCATTGCAGTTTTTCAGCATTCATGCTTAATAGCCTCAGAGTAGCATGCAGGAACAGGGTTAGATGTCAAAACAGCGTGAAATGAAGATGGAGAGAAGCCATACCGATCGGGAGGATGAGAAGTACGAGTAGATCGCCGAAGTTCAGTGATAGAATCCAATGTAGAATCGGGATCCAATGTTTGGGCAGGTTCAGGCGGCGGATGGGCCTCGAAGGAGGCAATATTTGGCGTCGTCTTTCATACACAATTCCAGGTTTGAATCGGTTGTGAGAACTAGGTAAGTCATCAAATGTAGAGAGTATAGGTGTCTCGGGCTTGGTCGTATAATGAGTGCTAAAGAAGTATTGATTTTCAAAGAAAACAACATGTCGAGAAATACGAAATCTATGTGAACACGGATCATAACAAACATAGCCTTTGTGAGAAATGCTATATCCCATAAATGCACATTTGATAGCTTGTGCAGACAGCTTATTACGTTCATGACTAGGCAAATGAACAAAGCAGATGCATCCAAAATTGTGCAAGTCCCGGTAGCTAGGTTGATTATGATGGAGACAGTAGTAAGGTGATGTAAACTGTAAGACACTGGATGGTAACCGATTTATAAGGTAAACAGCTGTGGAGAAGGCTTCAACCCAAAATTTAGAAGGAACACCCGATTCAAGTAACAATGTTCGGGTGATGTCTAACAAATGACGATTTTTTCGTTCGGCCACCCCATTTTGTTGAGGTGTGTATGGACAAGAGTGTTGAGAAACAATGCCTCTATGGTCTAAAAAAGCAAGAAAATCGCGACATGTATTCTCCACCGGAATCTGATCGGAGTATTTTTATGGCTTTTGAGAATTGGGTTTCTACAAAAGTGACATATCGCTGAAATACGGAGAACACTTCAGATTTGGACCTAAGGAAATAAATCCATGTATATTTGCTATAATCATCTATGAAAGTGACAAAATATTTATAGTTAGCATGAGAGATTATTGGTGCAATTCCCCATACGTCACTGTGAATCAAGTCGAAACAATGGGTATCACGAGTACCATGATGAGTGAATGAGAGAGACTTACTTTTTCCTATTTTGCATGTGGCACAATCATAAGCAATAGTAGATGAAAATTGAGTTTTATTGCCCAATAAACCAGAATTTATTACATGAGACAAAACAGTAGGATTAGGGTGACCCAAGTTTTTATGCCAAAGGGAACAATTATTATTGACGGTATTGCAAGCCATAGAAGGAATTGAAAAATGCAGAAAAAACAAACTTCCAATTTTAGGCCCCTTCGCGAGTATCCTCCCTGTCACCTGATCCTGCACAATACAACCAGAGCGAGAGAACAGAACATTAGTATTATCATCAACTAACTGGCCGACAGATATAAGATTAGTAGATAATTCGGGAGATACAAACACATCCCTGACAGAAGAATTAGCATCTCCAATCTCGTGTATGGGCAGGTGGCTACCATTAGCAATGGTGATGTGTAAAGGACCCGTATAGGAGCGAATATTATGGAGATAGTCCGCCTTACGGGTCATGTGATTAGATGCCCCAGAGTCAACAAGCCAAGATCGCAATTTATTAAGACCGTTACCTTGAATTCCTAAGGTAGAGAGAGCGGATATTATCATCTGTTGAACAGTTTCAGGAATGATATACGGGGGAGCAGCAGCCGATGAAGAGGAGGACCCGATATTTGCGTGATAACTGTTAACCTGCCGATTTTGAGGACGGGTAGGACACTCAGGAATAAGGTGACCTAGTTTCTTGCAGTAATTGCAGCGCTTCTTGTCACATTTGCTAGCAAAATGCCCATAGTCCTTGCAACTATAGCATTGAACATTGGTCAAGTCCCGTCGTTTCCCTTTGACGTGTGAGGCATAGGCAATCGCATTAGATTGGACAGAGTGTTTATGAACCGTCCCTTGAGTTTGAAGTCGTTCTTCATGAAGCAATTCACCGAGGCACACATCTAAGGATGGAGAAGGTTCACGATTCATTAGTGATGCACGAGCAATTGCAACGCAATTTCATCAGGAACTGATCCCTCTTGCTTTGTTCATGTACCGCCTAAACAACAGTTATAGAAGCATCAGGGACTGTGGTATAAATAATATCCGCAAATTCTGCCCATAGTGTTTGAAAGCCAGTGAAGTATTCTTGAATCGATCGATCTCCCTGAGTATAAATTCCAATTTCATATTCTAATTGGAATCTGCGTGCAACATTGTTTTGAGAGTAAACTTTTTGCAGATATTCCCACATGTGGAGATTGAGAACAATTAGGGGATCAACCGAGGCTAACATCCATGTCATGATGCGAGCATCCTTCATCTTCCATGCTGCCAGTGTCGATTCATCAGTAGGAATGGGGTCACTGCCATCAATATGGCCCCATAGTTCTTTACCCGTCACAAAAAGCCGAAATTGAAATTCCCATGCCGAGTAGTTTTTACCGGTGAATTTCACTCCAAAAGATTTGAAGTTGCTCATGACTAGGAGCAAGAATAATTGGCAATTGATTAGCCTTTAACACCAAAAAAAAAACCAACAAAAATGAATCTGGACACAATCTTAAATCTGTAATTTCAAGATTCAAAAGTCCAGAATTTCTGAACAAGAATGGCGCACAACAAGAAGAAACGAAGGGAAGGAAAAAAAATTCCTACGAGCTACGAAATCTCGAAAATCGGATTTTTTTTTTCGAACAGGAACGACGCACTACAGCGACAAGATCGGACAAATCCCGATGTGTCAGAAAGCAAGAAATCGAGCACCTCAAGCGAGATTCAGAAACCCAAGATCGAAAAAAAATTCCGACGTAAAACCGATGAAATCGCGAATTCAACGCGATACAGATGAAATCCCGAAGTCGACGCAGAAGCCCAGGAACGAAATTTTTATTTTTATATTTCGATTGCTTCGAACAAGGCAGACGAAATTCGGACAGAAAAAATCGCTCAATGATAAATTTCGGAGATGTGGCTCTGATACCATATCAAAGACACGATTTTTGCTGAATCAATCTTTCATTTCTGTGTTCTTTCATATATAGTAGTAATTACAATCACTAATCTAGGCAATTACAATCACTAATCTAGCTTCTAACTTAGGTAAGAATTTTAATAGCCCTATAATACATCCTTGCTATATTTACATTGGATAAATAAGGAATTATGAGGTGATTGTGGTTTACTAGACTGTCAGATGGTTACTTAGTAGCTTTTATAATGGCGGACAAATATGTTTTTATGGCACTTATTAGATCATATGTTTTATATTCTATAAGGATTATAATTTGGCATTCAGGGGCAGAGTAAATTTTGTCTTGCTGAATGTTGATAACACAAAATGGGAACAAGAGATGGACGAGTTTGGTGTTGAGGGTATCCCCCATTTTGCATTCCTGGACAGAGATGGCAACGAAGAAGGTAATGTCGTAGGTCGCCTTCCGAGAAAATACCTTTCTGAGAATGTCGATGCTCTTGCTCGAGGTGAAGCAACGATACCTCATGCACGTGTTGTTGGACAGTATTCGAGTACTGAAGCCAGAAAAGTTCATCAAGTTGTCGATCCGAGAAGTCATGGTTAGGGACATCTTGTGATGGTGATCATATTGATAGTTATGAATTATCAAATTACATGTACACATAAATCTCCTTTCAATGGTGAATTCTGTTTTGAATCATAATGCTGGTAATAGTTTTTGTGCCCACTGAGGTGCATTTTCGTTAAAAAAAGGTACGAAGTTGTAATTTACAATGGTAATTTCTTGTGCAATCAAAATATATACTTCCGTACTATCTTATAAAGATTTTGGCTCTAATACTAACTTGGTCATATCAATTTTTCTTCTCTGGTCGTACCATTATTTTTAAATAGAAAAAAAAAAAACATCATTATATTTCATACAAATATTATATATATATATATATATATATACAAAATTGTATTTTATATTAAAAATATAATCTATAGTAATAAAGAAATTATTATAAAAACAAGTTTGTACTTTGTATGTACAAAAGAGTTTAATATGGATATTTTATAAAATCAAACATGACATATTAGAGAGAGACAGTAATAGATACTATGTTATTTCCACAAGCATTGTATCAATTTTCATTTTCTTTATGATTGAATTTGTGATCTTGTTGTAGTAATAATTGGTCTGACATGCTCAATACATTAGAGGGCTTCGGGGACATCGTCTCTGGTTTCTGAAAATTCTCTGCTCGAAAATTCATTCGAGGCAAAATCCGTTACACGATGCTCCCGCTATGCTCAGGGTATGAGAAGGGGACTGGCCACCAATTTCACTGAGAATATAAGGTGTCTTCCTTTCAAATGATTTGAAATAACAGTACGAGATCATCAACGAAATTCACCAGTAATCACCACAGGAGCATCCTCCGGATTTGAAGTGGTGGAATCTATTAGAATCTCTAACAACAATTGTCCGTCCTGTAACCAAAGATACATGTTTCGCAAAATCATGGCAATCTTTGCAAGCCCTTAAATTTTTGAAAACAATGATAGGAGCATTAGTTGGAAGTGAAATGAGGCCAAATGCAATTGCAAGCCTCTCGCTGTGGATTAGAAGCTGTTCCTTACGCTCTGACAAAATATTTGACACATCATCTTCACTTAGAACTGCATTTTCTTTGCTAGAATCACCAAATTTCAGTTCCTCAAGTTTTGAGTAAATCTCTTTAGTTCGAGGATGGTGTTGATCACCCACTATAAATCGGTGTACCCCACCCTTAACAGTAATCCAGCTACAACCAATCTCCTTTCTTAAATCTCTTTCAGCCATCAGCTTTCTTACTCTTGCAGCTTCATCCCACCTACCACACAAAGCATGCAAGTTGAACATGAGAACGTAAGCTGCAGTGTCGTTTGGATCAAGTTGAAGGAGCTTCTCAGCAGCAACTTTTCCCAGTTCGAAATTTCGGTGAATTGAACAGCCTCCTAAGAAACTTTTCCAACTCATTACATCCGGCTCAAATGGCATTCTGTTTATCAATTCAAGTGCCTCATTCAGTAAACCAGCTCGAGAATAAATATCAATCATACAATCGTAGTGATCAATTGTTGGCTCCACACCATGCTCACTACTCATTGATTCTAGATACTCTCTGGCCTCTCCGACCAAACCAGCATGGCTACAAGCACTAAAAATTGCGACAAATGTAACAGCATTTGCCCTCACACCAGAAACATGCATCCTTCTAAAGAGAGATAAGGCTTCAAAAGCATTACCATTGTAAGCGCAACCAGCAATCAAAGCAGTCCAAGCTACGGTGTCGGGTTTATCGATCATTTCAAACATTTGATGACCATCATCCATTCTTCCGCATTTGGCATACATAGTAATCAAGGCAGTCTCTCCATATTGACATGAAACCAAACCTCTTTTTATGGCATCTCCATGAGCTTGAGCGCCCAAATTCAAGTCTGCTAATGCAGAGCACACTTGAAAGATGCTTGTGTATATGAATTCATTCAAAATAGCACCTTTATTTCTTAAAGAATTGAAAACCTTGACACACTTATCAACTCCACCGAGTAGAGAATAACCACGTAATATAGCACTCCAAGAAACATCATTTGGTTCCCTTACCTGCTCAAATGCCTGACTAGCGGATTCAATATCTCGGCATTTGACATAAAAGTCCACAAGAGGTGTACCGACCGAGACCTCACTTTCCAGCCCATGTTTAATAATCAAAGTGTGAATCTGCTCTCCCATTTTAAGATCGTTGAGCATTGCACATGCCTTTAGAGCAATTGAAAATACAAACTCATCCAGATCAACATCTTGATCCACCATCCTCTTGAGGTATATCAAGGCATCATCTTGCCTATCAGCTTCAGTACAACCCACCATCATGGTTGTCCATGTCACGGTATTCTTTTCTTGCATCAGTTCGAAACTGAATTCGGCACCCTCCAGATACCCACATTTTGCATACATGTTGCATATCGCAGTATCCATAGCCACATTGTTAGTCATCCCAGCCTTAATCACCTGACAGTGCATCTGTTTGGCCAGTTCCAAATATGAAGAACTGGAAAACGATTTCAAAAGACAAATATAAACAGAAGCGTTCGCTTTAGTATTTGATTCTTCCATGTTCAAATACAATTCTAAAGCGTTCGTCAACAGACCTTCCTTTGCATAAGCAGACAGAAGTATGATCCACGAACTCAAAGTTCTTTCACCCATTTCATCGAACAATGTCCGAGCATCCTGAAGACTCCCGCAATCACAATACATTTGAAGGACATAATTCACGACAGACGCAGGTGTGTCTTTTCCTAATTTATCGTGAATTGACTTTCCATAGCGCAAGGACCTTAAATTTGCACATGTTTGAAGTAAGTGTCTGTATGATTGAGCGGCAACAGGAACGTTAGAACGCTCCATTTCAATAAGGAATTCATGGGCTTCTTTCAGCTTTCCTTGCATGGAGAGCGAAATCAAATGGACGTTTTCTAGTTTTCCCTCCTGAGTTTCTGGGGTTCTGGATGAAAAATTGTTGGATTTGAGAGAAACCCAAGAGGGAATTTGGTTATAATTTGCAGTCCTAATGTTTGATAACTTTTCCGTGTAAAGAAGTGATGATTGCGGCAGCGTCGGATTGAGTGACTGGAGAATCGTCATGAATTTGAGCGCATTTGTTGTAGGAAATCAGAGTTTGTTTCGTTATCACCTGGGCACTATGATTTTTAGACGACAAGAGAACCCTTCCTCGCAAGTAAAATATATTGTTCATTTGTAATTTTGTATATACTTTGGAGTCATTCTCAATTTACCCACTATCTTATCGTTAATATGTATTTTATTATATGTGGTTTATAAATAATATGTTACTTTTACATAATTATAAATATGCATTTTATCCCATATGATTATCAGAAACTGTGTGCCATTAATGACACATGGTGGTTACGAATGTCAACGTGACAGGTTTGGTCAATCACATGACCCCCCGCTATACAAAAAACCCGGACTCGCCTTGCCCCGTCTGGACCCGTGAACCCGACGGGTTTACCAGCCAGGCCCCGATTTTTTTAAAAAAATAATAGAAAAAATAAGCTAGAAATCAATTTTCAAACACAAAAATTGAATTTTGTGATTGAATTTAATGTTTTTCTCTAGTAAATATTTATAATAAACATTGTAAAACTATCTTTAAGCTACCAAATATTTATTAGTTTGCTCTAATTCTCTTTAAATTGTCAAACTTCTTTAACATAAACACATGAGTTTTGATATAAAATTAAATAATATTTTATTGTTCAATCAAAGAAGTGAAATGTATATTAAATATTAAATATGTAAATAAAATTAAAAAATGTATAGCGGGGCGGGTTCGGCCAATCCAGGGCCCCGCTTCAAACCCAATTGAAGAGGGTCCAGACCAGCCCCGATGATGCAAGTTCAATATGGGTCCGGGTCTGGACCGCCCCATTGCCATCCCTAATGATGGTTGATGAGATGATTGTTGGCAGATGCGAAGATGGCATTTAATTTTACTCGTTTCTCATCCTTATAAATAAAAGCTCTTATGATTTCATTTCTTCATCTCATCTCAGAGCGTTCTCTTATATCTATACATTTGAGGATGTATTTCTATAATATTTGTGAGGCAATTTTTTCCTATATTGATAGTGTTGTTCTCTTTGAAAGATAGCGAGAGGTTGTAACCTACAAAATATTATAGTGAAATATTTTCATAATGGCCATGGTTTTAGCCTGATAATTTTTAAGAATTTTCCACCTAAAATGTGGTGTCCATTTTATTCTTCATTTTCGCTATTTTCTATCTCATGATGTCGCACCTGGGGCCAACAAGTGGTATCAGAGCCTCGTCGTAAAAATCTTAAAATTCTAAGTATGCGACGTGGTTGCAGCTTTGACTTTCTGTAAGGACCCTAGTTCCTTAACGGTGAAATTAAGATATAAACAGGGCTAAACATGTATTAGAGACATCTTAGAGTTCCGGTTGTTATGTGAGCTCAATGTAATTACAGGCCAAAAATAAAACTTCAATAGTTAGTTAATTACATTCCCAAAATGAATGTTAAGACTAACAAAAATCCTGTAATCTATCTTCTTTCAAGTCTCTTTCAGCTCACAGTTCAACCCAACCCTGAGCCCCCTCTTGTCCAAAAGCGTACCTACAGGAACAACTCACCATGAGCATATATATATCACCATTTAATCACAATTCAACTTAACAAGATAATTAAGTGCATGCGGCAAATAATAGATATGCTCCTTGGTCACCACATTAGCACATTTCACTGTTGTTCCTGTTTCACAAATTTATGCACAAAATCATTAGTTCACGACACAATGATCGATAACGCGTTTCCAATTATATCCACAATATTTTACATTAATCACTAGAATTGTGACTGTTCCGGTCCCAATACAACAGCGGAATTTTAGGACCCCTCGCTTCGACATATAGCGGCATCATATGATATCCCTCGCTTCGACAATGACAGCGGCATGTTACCTCGCTTAGACATGACAGCGGCAAATATCATACTACCATCGCTTCATATGACAGCGGCAAGTACCTCCCTCGCTCGGAGATAAAGGCTACCGGAACATTCATCAATTCTACCACAATAATCAAACACAATTGATTCCAATATCATGATATGACACTATCATTTCACATATTTCATCACATATGAGGACACAATATTCACAATATACATCGTCAAAGTTGTAACACGATTTACCGTCCGATGCTCGTACGTCTCACTACGTACCTTAGTTTCAAAAGTGGAGAAGTTGTATAACTTTATCTCCTCGACGTTGTTGGCACCTGAGATGGTTCTACACAACCATACAATTCAATATTAGAAGCCAAATAATAGTCGAATACCAAAAATCCTACAATCATACCAAGGAAATAATTTTCAGCAAAAATGCTCTACCGATCGATCGGTCATCCTTACCGATCGATCGGTAACTGTTCATAATTTTCATTTTAAGCTACGGCTTTTACCGATCGATCGGTCCAAGATACCGATCGATCGATCGATCGCTAGCCATACACCGATCGATCGGTCGCTTTTACCGATCAATCGGTAAGCATAGAATTTTTACCCCTCGCTTCGCACTTGCACCGATCGATCGCAGCCCTGCTACCGATCGATCGGTTGCCGCGACATTTTCGAGCAAACTCCATTTTTTTTTGGCACAAAACTCCCAAATAACACAAAACATCTTAAACCAAAGACATCCCAACAACATATCATCACAAAAACCTCATAAAACCCACATTCAACCAACATAATACCAATCCCAACAACATATCATCACAAAAACCTTATAAAACCCACATTCAACCAACATAATACCAATCCCAACAACATATCATCACAAAAACCTCATAAAACCCACATTCAACCAACATAATACCAATCCCAACAAACCCATTTCAAAAACCCTTCAAAACCAATCCAAAATCAAATAAAACACTACATAATCAACAATGAGGTATCCATACCTCTTGGGGACCTCAAATCTCCCAATAGACTTCACAAATCAACTTTTTGCAAGGGTTTCTCTCCACCTTTTTGCTCCAACTCGAAAATAAGGGGGGAAAAGGGTTTGTGGGAAGTGATTTGGGGAAAGTGAGGTAAAAGTAGGGTGGGGTTGGGGTATAAAGGGGTTGGGTTAATTAATTAAATGCATTCCACAATCCCATGGTGTATAAAACACCCCAACATGATATTTTTAAAAGCATTAATCCAAAATGCACCAAAATATCAATTAAACTCATGATTTCCAAATAATTGCTAACCATGGCAATTAAATCATGCTAATAGCAATTTTCCCCAGCACGCACAACATGCACCCTGAAATGCTCTACCAGCTCACATGACCAAGCATTTCCACACGGCAATTAATTCTAACACATAAGGCACTTACCTCCATAAATAAATCATATTTAAACATATGAACACAATTAATGCCTTAAACACCATTAATTATTTCGGGGACATCACAATACTCCCCTACTTAGAAGATTTCGTCCTCGAAATCGCATGCACTTACCCCAAAAGAAACTAAACATAAACACATACCAGAGAATAGTTCCGGGTAGTGCTGCACCATATGCCGTTCCGTCTCCCACATGGCCTCTTCGACACCCCGACGATCCCACTGAACCTTGACCATCGGTATAACCTTGCTTCGAAGTGTGCGATCCTCTCGATCCAGAATTCTGACTGGCCGTTCAACATAGGACACATCTGAACTCAACTGAACCTCTGAAGGCTGCAACACATGAGACGGGTCTGGTTCATACTTCCTCAACATAGATACATGGAAGACATCATGTATACCAGACAAGGACGGCGGTAGGGCCAAACGGTAAGCCAAAGTGCCGATGCGCTGCAATACCTCGTACGTCCCAACATATCTCGGAGACAACTTCCCGCGCATACCGAAACGAACTACACCTCTGAAAGGTGACATTTTCAGAAAGACTCTGTCTCCCACTTGGAATTCCAATGGTCGCCGTCGTTTATTAGCATAGGCCGCTTGCCTATCTTGAGCCGCTTTCATTTTCTGACGGATCACTTTGATTTTCTCTTCCATTTCACGAATCAATTCCGGTCCTCCGACCGTCTTACTAGTCAAATCTTCCCAGTACAACGGTGACCTACATCGTCGACCGTAAAGGGCCTCGAATGGAGCCATCTGAATGCTCGCCTGATAACTGTTGTTATAAGAGAATTCCACTAGTGGCACTGAATCTTGCCACGGAGTATCGAACTCCAAAACACACGCCCTCAATATGTCCTCAAGCGTCTGTATGGTACGCTCTGTCTGACCATCTGTCTGAGGGTGATAAGCCGTACTCAGCCTCACTTCTGTACCCAAAGCCGATTGAAGACCCTCCCAAAAGTGCGATGTGAACCGCGGGTATCTATCAGACACAATCGAGACTGGGATGCCATGCAATCTCACCACGTCCCGTACATACAACTGGGCCATCTTTAAGTATGTGAAAGTCATACTATATGGAATGAAGTGAGCCACCTTCGTCAGTCGATCTACAATCACCCAGATCGCATCAAATCCCGAGGCAGTCCTTGGCAAGTGGGTCACGGAATCCATAGAGATGTGCTCCCACTTCCACTCTGGTATCTCTAAACTCTTCAACTCGCCCCCGGGCCTCTGCCTTTCTGCTTTCACTTGTTGGCAAATTAGGCACTTCTTAACGAATGACATAACCTCTCTCTTCATCCGTCTCCACCAAAATTGATCACACAAGTTCTTGTACATCTTTCTCCCACCTGGATGGATGCTAAATCTGCTACTGTGAGCACGATGCAAGATTCCTTGACGCAACTCTGGTGCCCTCGGCACTACCCAACGGTTACCAAGCCTCAAGGAACCATCTTCTGCTACTCTGAACTTCGATAATTGACCCAGACGTAAATATGACAACCATCTCTATACCTCAACGTCTGTCATCTGAGCTTTCCTGATAAGTTCAAAGATGTCCGGTTCTGCCAATAGGGTCGATACCAGCACCGGCGATACATCTAAATCAAAGTCATATCCCAAATGACAACAAGAGGTCATCAAGGTCGATAACTGAATAACATCATCTGACGTACACTTCACCTTCCTACTTAAGGCGTCGGCTGTCAGGTTTGCCTTCCCTGGATGGTACTCTATCTCGCAATCATAGTCCTTGAGCAAGTCCATCCACCTCCTTTGCCTCATATTCAGTTCCGCTTGGGTAAATAGGAACTTCAAGCTCTTATGGTCCGTGTAAATGGTGAAAGAAGTACCATAAAGATAATGCCGCCAAATTTTCAAAGCAAAAATAATGGCCGCCAGTTCTAAATCATGAACCGGGTATCTGGTCTCATGAGGCTTCAACTGCCACGATGCATAAGCCACCACATGCTTATCCTGCATCAGTACACAGCCCAATCCCTGCAGTGATGCATCCGTGTACAAAGCAAACCTTTCGTTCTCCGAAGGAATCACCAGAACAGGTGTTGTAGTCAACCGGTGCTTCAACTCTTGGAAGCTCTGCTCACATGCCTCAGACCAAGAAAACGGAACACCCTTCTGAGTCAACTGCGTCAACGGCTTAGCGATCTTAGAGAATCCCTCGACGAAACGTCGGTAGTAACCCGCTAAACCGAGGAAGCTACGGATCTCGGGCACAGATGTAGGCGCAGACCAATCCATTACTGCTTCCACTTTCCTGGGATCCACAGAAATCCCATCAGTAGAGATCACATGCCCCAAAAATACCACGCTGCTCAGCCAAAATTCACACTTGCTCAGCTTAGCATACAACTGATTGTCCCTCAGAATCTGGAGCACTGTCCTCAAATGATTCCTGTGATCTTCCTCGCTCCGAGAATAGATAAGTATATCGTCAATAAATACGATGACGAATTGATCCAAATAGGGTTGGAACACTCGATTCATCAAGCTCATAAACACAGCCGGGGCGTTTGTCACTCCAAACGGCATGACCAAAAACTCATAGTGACCATAACGGGTCCGGAAGGCTGTCTTCTGCACATCATCCTCTCTAACTCGGATCTGGTGGTACCCCGACCTCAAATCAATCTTACTGTACAACCTCGTGCCCTGCAACTGATCAAACAAGTCATCGATCCGCGGAAGAGGGTACTTATTCTTCACTGTGGCCTTATTCAATTGCCTGTAGTCGATGCACAATCTCATCGACCCATCTTTCTTTTTCACAAATAACACAGGCGCACCCCAAGGTGATACGCTGGGGCGTATGTAACCCTTATCAAGTAGTTCCTGCAGCTGCTCTTTCAGCTTTCTTAACTCCGCTGGTGCCATCCTGTAAGGGGCACGAGAAATAGCGGATGTCCCCGGTAATAATTCGATCCCGAACTCAACTTCCCTAACCGGCGGGAATCCGGGAATCTCCTCCGGAAATACATCGGCAAACTCGGCAACCACGGGTATATCTTCAACTCTTAACTCTTCTTTCTTGCCAGCAATGTCAATGGCATAAATAAGATAACCCTCGTGCCCACGTTCCAATAACTGAGTCATCTTTAAAGCCGATATCAACGGAATTCTTGAGCGGGAACCATCCCCATAAAAAGTCCACCGAACCCCTAAATCAGATCTGAATCGTACTGTCCTCTGACTACAGTCCACTACTGCCTGATATCTGTTCAGCACATCAATACCAACAATGCAGTCGAAGTCCGACATCCCCAGAACAATCAAATCTGACTTCAACTCGTTGCCCTCAAAATAAATGAGGCTGTCATCAACAAACCGATCTGCAATCACACTCTTTCCAGCGGGTGTCGAAACTACAAGAGGCGTGGGTGACGGAGTCGTGCATATACGGTGCCTCTCCACAAAACTCGTCGACACAAAGGAGTGTGACGCACCTGTATCTATCAAAATATAAGCAGGGTGCGTAAATACATAACACGTACCCGCTATCACTTCCTCTGGAGCTTCTGTAGCCTGCTCCCTGGTGAGGGCATACACTTGCCCTTGAGGTGGCCCCAACGGCTGTCCTCCCAATGGCCTCGGTGCAAATGGTGGTCTCTGCTGTGCTGGCCTGTCTGAAGGTCTCGCCATAGTATTCTGTGGCCCTCCCCGGTTAGGACAATTTCGGGCCAAGTGACCATGTTTCCCACACTCATAACAAGCAGAGCATCCTTTCACTGAATGGGGTCCCCCGCACAGAAAACACTTAACCTTCTCAAAATTGCTAGCCTGAGACTGTCCCCTATGAGACGGAGCATTACTTCCACGACCACCCCTTCCACGAGCATCTTGCCATCTACCACTGAATCTGGAAGATGATGAGTTTCCCTTTGGCTTAAAATGATCGCCCCTTGGTTTCAAGTTTTCAGGGGTCGGTCTCTGAGATGGTGCTGGAGGCGGTGCCACAGTCGGATAGGCACCCACTCCTAATTCTGCCAGTTCAGCTCGTGCTAGGGCGTCATCAAAACAAGTAGGGCCATAAGTGATCACCCTATCATACAACTCCGGCCTCAAGCCTTTCATAAAATTCCTCATCTTTGCTTGGGTGCTAGAGGCGATATGAGGCACATATCTGAGTAAGGAACAGTACTGGAGAGCATAGTCAGACACCGGCATAGTACCTTGCCTCAAGCCATTGAATTCATACTCTTTAGCCTGCCGTGCCGCTGCTGAGAAGTACCGGGTCAGAAATCGAGTCCTAAACAGCTTCCAGTTTGTTTCCTGACCCTGAGCCTCTTGTTCAATTACTGTGGTCTTCCACCACATCAGTGCCTTTTTGGCCAATTGAAATTCTGCTAGTCGTATCCAAGCCGTCTTTGCGCACGGGGCAGCTACAAATATCTGCTCCAACCTCTCTAGCCATTCCTCAGCCTTCTCCCCTGTTTCAGTCCCTTCAAAAGTCGGGGGCCGATAAGCCAGAAATTGCGTCAAACTCAGTTCTCCCGGCAATAACTGTTGTTCGGACGGCTCTTCGCCCAAAGCTGGCGGCGGTAGAGGATTTGTATGCCTAGCACTAGCATTTACACTTATTGCATCACCAACATCGACATTTGCTGCCATACTGTAACACAAGGGTTAACAACAATATCCGAGACAATTCACATAATATATCGTTAGAAAACCATAACATGTTAGCATAACAGTCACATGCTTCATATGCGCACAACATGTTTAAAAAAAAGATGCCTAGCCAACTTATTGCTAAGGCTACCCTTCACTCGTTCCCGGGTTCTCTAACCACTGCTCTGATACCACTAATGTAAGGACCCTAGTTCCTTAACGGTGAAATTAAGATATAAACAGGGCTAAACATGTATTAGAGACATCTTAGAGTTCCTGTTGTTATGTGAGCTCAATGTAATTACAGGCCAAAAATAAAACTTCAATAGTTAGTTAATTACATTCCCAAAATGAATGTTAAGACTAACAAAAATCCTGTAATCTATCTTCTTTCAAGTCTCTTTCAGCTCACAGTTCAACCCAACCCTGAGCCCCCTCTTGTCCAAAAGCGTACCTACAGGAACAACTCACCATGAGCATATATATATATCCATTTAATCACAATTCAACTTAACAAGATAATTAAGCGCATGCGGCAAATAATAGATATGCTCCTTGGTCACCACATTAGCACATTTCACTGTTGTTCCTGTTTCACAAATTTATGCACAAAATCATTAGTTCACGACATAATGATCGATAACGCGTTTCCAATTATATCCACAATATTTTACATTAATCACTAGAATTGTGACTGTTCCGGTCCCAATACAACAGCGGAATTTTAGGACCCCTCGCTTCGACATATAGCGGCATCATATGATATCCCTCGCTTCGACAATGACAGCGGCATGTTACCTCGCTTAGACATGACAGCGGCAAATATCATACTACCATCGCTTCATATGACAGCGGCAAGTACCTCCCTCGCTCGGAGATAAAGGCTACCGGAACATTCATCAATTCTACCACAATAATCAAACACAATTGATTCCAATATCATGATATGACACTATCATTTCACATATTTCATCACATATGAGGACACAATATTCACAATATACATCGTCAAAGTTGTAACACGATTTACCGTCCGATGCTCGTACGTCTCACTACATACCTTAGTTTCAAAAGTGGAGAAGTTGTATAACTTTATCTCCTCGACGTTGTTGGCACCTGAGATGGTTCTACACAACCATACAATTCAATATTAGAAGCCAAATAATAGTCGAATACCAAAAATCCTACAATCATGCCAAGGAAATAATTTTCAGCAAAAATGCTCTACCGATCGATCGGTCATCCTTACCGATCGATCGGTAACTGTTCATAATTTTCATTTTAAGCTACGGCTTTTACCGATCAATCGGTCCAAGATACCGATCGATCGCTAGCCATACACCGATCGATCGGTCGCTTTTACCGATCGATCGGTAAGCATAGAATTTTTACCCCTCGCTTCGCACTTGCACCGATCGATCGCAGCCCTGCTACCGATCGATCGGTCGCCGCGACATTTTCGAGCAAACTCCATTTTTTTTGGCACAAAACTCCCAAATAACACAAAACATCTTAAACCAAAGACATCCCAACAACATATCATCACAAAAACCTCATAAAACCCACATTCAACCAACATAATACCAATCCCAACAACATATCATCACAAAAACCTCATAAAACCCACATTCAACCAACATAATACCAATCCCAACAACATATCATCACAAAAACCTCATAAAACCCAAATTCAACCAACATAATACCAATCCCAACAAACCCATTTCAAAAACCCTTCAAAACCAATCCAAAATCAAATAAAACACTACATAATCAACAATGAGGTATCCACACCTCTTGGGGACCTCAAATCTCCCAATAGACTTCACAAATCAACTTTTTGCAAGGGTTTCTCTCCACCTTTTTGCTCCAACTCGAAAATAAGGGGGAAAAGGGTTTGTGGGAAGTGATTTGGGGAAAGTGAGGTAAAAGTAGGGTGGGGTTGGGGTATAAAGGGGTTGGGTTAATTAATTAAATGCATTCTACAATCCCATGGTATATAAAACACCCCAACATGATATTTTTAAAAGCATTAATCCAAAATGCACCAAAATATCAATTAAACTCATGATTTCCAAATAATTGCTAACCTTGGCAATTAAATCATGCTAATAGCAATTTTCCCCAACACGCACAACATGCACCCTGAAATGCTCTACCAGCCCACATGACCAAGCATTTTCACATGGCAATTAATTCTAACACATAAGGCACTTACCACCATAAATAAATCATATTTAAACATATGAACACAATTAATGTCTTAAACACCATTAATTATTTCGGGGACATCACACTTTCTTCCACATAAGAAAATATTTTAATTTTTTTTATTGAGGCAATTTTTTATAGACAGCATGACGACATGGTTCGTAATTGAAAAATTCAAACGAAGCAATTTCATGCTGTGAAAAATAAAGATGCCAGCAGTTCTATGAAAGCATCGATGCTTGGCAGCTATTGGAGGTAGTCGACGGATGTCATAGACAATGAAAAGTTGAATGAGATTAATGGTAATGTTAAAGCCAATCTGCATTTGGCTCTAGCAGATGTAGTATTATCAAGTATTGCTGAAAAGAGAAATGTAAAAGATATTTGGGATACTTTAACAAACTTGTACGGGCCAAGTCATTACACAATCAAATTTTCCTAAAGTGAATGTTTTATACTCTTCGGATGGCGGAATCTTCATCGGTGACCGACCATATCAATACAATGAATATTCTATTTGCTCAGCTCACTACTTTGGGGCATAAAATGGAGGAAGTTGAATGTGCAGAGCTTCTTCTTCAAAGTCTACCAGATTTATACGATCAACTCATCATCAATCTGATCAACAATATCACTATTGTATGTTAGTCTTCAACAATGTTGTAGTCGCAGTTCTTGAATAAGAAAGTCGGCGCAATAACAAGGAAGACATGTTGGCAAGTTCGAAGCAAGCAGAAGCTTTACTGATGTTGAAGGGAAGATCGACGAAACGTGACTCCAGTGGAAACCGTAAGTATGGTAGATCGAAATCAAGAAATAAGAAGAAAAATTCTTACTGCTATAAATGTGGCGGTAAAGAGCACTTCAAGTAAGATTATATGAATAAATAGAGTACTAACAAAGATTCTCAAGAAAATGTTGCAAGTACCTCAGACGGTAGGGAATATTTTTTAGCGAAGCAATAATTATTGCGGAAGGCAGATAAAGATTTTATGACACGTGGATTATGGATTTAGGAGTGACGTGGCATATGACGTATCGGAGACAATGTTTCGATCAATATGAACCATTCTCAGGAGGATCTATATTAATGGAAAATGAGCATGCCTTGAAAATCGCTGTGGTTGGTACCATCAAAATAAAAATGTTAATGGTGCTATTCGTACCATACAGTGGGTACGACATGTGAAGAGTCCGATGAAGGGGATGTAGGTGGAGGTTGTGTGGGTATTTTAATCATAATTAATAGACTAATTAGATTATTGTTTGATAAAATAGATTTAGTTGAAAGAAGCTTCTTAAAAGTTATATTTAGTTGAAAAAATAGATATTTTAGGTGTTTTAGTTCAAAGATATTTATGTGGGTGCTTCTTGTAATTTTTTTTTTTCATTTTTTAATTTCATATCAAACAGATATTTTATGTTAAAAAAGCCCAGCAGTTCCTTTGTCCATAAAAAAGCCCAGCAGTTCCAAGTTACGAGATACAAATTGACCCAGTCTCATCGTGTATAAAAAAGTATAGCATCAAGTTTGCTTTCCGCCCAAGAAATTGAAACCAGATTCTCCCGAATAGCCCTAGAAAATAGAGAAGCGAGAATCCAGAGAAATGGACGTGATAAAATCTCAGCAAATATCGTCGCGGCCGATCGAGAAGGTGGTGGTGCACCCACTGGTGCTACTGAGCATCGTCGACCACTACAATCGCGTGGCACGTGATACAAGGAAGCGTGTCGTCGGAGTTCTTCTTGGTTCTTCCTTTAAAGGCACCGTTGATGTAACCAACAGCTACGCAGGTCGGTGTTTCAGATCTAACTTTTTCTCGCTCTAGACTGTTGAATTTTTCTTTTTTTTTTTGTTTTAAATGTATTCTGATTTTTTTGGAGCTTAAGAATTTATTAATGAATTTTGATTGGTTGGAAAAATTGGTTTTGTGGAATATTGTCGGGGGCGAATTTGGAAGATACTTGCAGCCATTGTGTATTGTTTTTATGTTTCGGAGAATGCTCTTACTTTTGTGGCAATATTATTTGAGTTGGATGTATTGCGGCAATTTGAAATCCAAAGAGCATTTTACTTTATGGAATTATCTTTGGTAACGTCATTTCATATTTAATGGCAAAAAAGCAAGTTACTTAATCTTCACTGTTAAGGTCTGAAACTGAATCAGGAATGTGCGTCATTGCAATATTTTTGTATTGCTCAAGAGTCGAGACGTGGAATTTCTTTGCATTTTTATGGGTGTGTTGCTTTGAAATGACTGTGCTTCTGTCTATGCATTTGACTGCCATTGGTTGAATTTGTAACTTTGTCCAGTTTTTTGGATTAGGATTCGATCACATGCAGCAACTGAGAGGTTCCTAACTGAATGTCAGTTCTAATTCTTTTTGTCTATGCTGATATTTTCTTAGGTTTCTTTCTTTTCTTTTCTTTTTTAATGTTTTAATCCAACCTTGCTAAACATATGTTAGCGTACTTGTAGAGTTGTAGCAAAATTTAAAAAACAATTCGAATGTTTCATTTGGTGGGATCCAAATTTTGTAAGTCCTAAACGATCTTCCAACTCTGGTAGCTTATTTTTTTGTCATGAGTTGCGCTTTGCCTTGCTTTTCTAATGAATTTCCATTTGGATAATATATGCAGTTCCCTTTGAAGAAGAAGATCGGGACCCGAGCATTTGGTTTCTTGATCATAACTACCATGAATCAATGTTTTCGATGTTCAGAAGAATTAATGGTATGTAATCTGCCATTATTCCAAATTCTTATTAGCATTTTTGGGTCTCCTAAATTTAATTTGTTTTGACCTGTAAAACATGTTAGCAAAGGAGCATGTGGTTGGCTGGTATAGCACTGGTCCCAAACTCAGGGAGAATGACCTTTTTGTTCATGGACTTTTTAATGAGTAAGATTTCTGCCGCTCTGGTTTCTTCTTCTACTTCTACTTAAGAAGTGTTTGATTAACAGATCTTTATATTAACTATTCCATTTTTCTTCATTTTACACAGGTATGTGCCAACTCCTGTGTTAGTCATTATTGATGTCCAGCCAAAAGAGCTTGGGATACCCACTAAAGCCTATTATGCGGTCGAGGAGGTTAAAGAGGTATTTGGAGATGTATCTGACATGTTTGTCTCCTTTTCCACTTTTCCAAAGGGAGCAACAATATGATGGAGAATATAGTTTTCTTAGAATGTTTATGCGTAAAGAATCTTGTTTTTCAGTAGAACCATTTAATTTATGAAAAGGTGTTACCTAATACTGAATATGAACATGCAGAACGCCACACAGAAAAGCCAGAAGGTGTTTGTGCATGTTCCTTCAGAAATTGCCGCTCATGAAGTTGAAGAAATTGGTATGATTACCATTATCTCATGAAAGATATGAATTTAATTTAATTTCTTTCTTTTGTCAGTTTTTTCCCACAGACGAAGATTCACTTAACAACTGCCTTGATATTTTTGGGATTTTTTGTCTCAGGACTTTCAATAAATCAATCAATTAACCCTAATCCCACTAAGTGGTGTCGGCTGGATCCGCCCGATCCATACATAAGAAATTTGTCAATGTTTTTGTCCCAAGACTTTGAACCAAATAACTTTAGGTTTTCTTTTCATGCAAACTGCTTTCTAATCCCACACATCCTGCTTATGATAGGAGTTGAACACTTGTTAAGGGATGTGAAGGACACAACTATCAGCACCCTTGCAACAGAGGTGTTTTAACACCCTTCCCTCATTTAGTGTACATATTTGTTTTTGCAACAATATTATCTAGTACGACCTTAATCCTTTTTTATTTACTGAAGAAAATGTTAGATTCTGACATTCTGTTGAATAACTGGAGGAAATAAGAATTTTATAAATCATTGTCTTGTGCAGGTCACCGGAAAACTTTCTGCTTTGAAGGGATTGGATGCACGATTAAAAGAGATCCGGGACTATCTCGACCTTGTCATTGAAGGGAAGCTCCCGTTAAACCACGAAATTCTTTACCATCTCCAGGTATCAATTTTCATTTTTCATTACTGTTATTTTACAGAGTGAACTTTAACCTTTCCTTATGGTATTATTGCTGATGAACCTTTAGTTCATTTTGTTCTTTGTATACTTGTCTTTGTTACCTTATTCCTTGACACTGGAATTTAGAGGTGTGTTTGGTATCATTTTGGCCCATGATATAATTTTCAAGATGACTGATAAAAGTTTTTGTGTCTTGCTTCTCTACCAAGTAGAACTTATTTTGTATAATATCTTGACATGTTACTCAACTTCTACAGGATGTCTTCAACCTACTCCCTAATCTAAATGTGTCCGAATTAATTAAAGCTTTTGCAGGTAAACCAGTTGGATGTGAACTTTTTATTTTATTCAACAAAATGGCTTCTGCATTATCTGTAAATTTTAAGATTTTTTCTTTAGTGAAATCATTTTATGCTTCTTCTCTACAGTGAAAACAAATGATATGATGTTGGTCATATATCTTTCATCCCTCATCAGAAGTGTGATTGCTCTTCATAATTTGATCAACAACAAGGTGAGATATTCTACTTTATTGTTTATTTCCTTTTAACATAGTACTTTGAAATCCAATTAAAATACGTTGATACTGGCATTGGGAGTGGGTTCTTCCTCAGATTTGTTTAGTCTAGGCTTGTAATAGTAGTCTGCATGAAACGCAAGACAGATGTGAATCTTGTGGTTGTGGCTTGGCGTAGTTGAGACAGTTATTGATTGAATGAGGAATAGAATTGCAGCAATGTTGAACTGGCTTATTATACAAAGCTACAACTTATATACAAAATTAAATCAAAAGGAAGTCATGATTAAGATACTGATCTTTTAGTTGTCCATTAGGAGCCTTGCTTAAAAAGCAGGATGATGCTATTACGACTGAAGAAATTGCACGATAAAATGAACTCAAATAAATAAAGAAAGAAATCTCACCAAATTATTTGAGGTATAAAAGAATAACTAAACTATAACCGATTTTAAATTTGAAATTTGAAATTGCATAATTCGATTTGGTTAAATTTGCACCTCTTTTTATTGCCTCTGAACTTCCATAACGCTCTTGATTAGTCATCTAACGCTGATTCTTTTTTATTTTGCGCTGGATCCTTTTTTTTTATTTATGTAATTGTTATTTTTACAAGCAAACTCATCAACCACAGCAAAAGGAGTGCGCTTGTCTAAGCTGTTTAGCATGAGTAACAAGAAAGCTTGTCCTTGCCGTATCTGGCTAATCCCCTATCACGACTTGTTTATGGGATATGGTTCTAATATCGATTCTTCTTCAAATATTTTGATCCAATTTACTACCTATCAAGATATCTTTTTGCTCATTGTATATAACTTGTGAGCTTGACATTTTGAAAAACTGATTGCAGATGCTTAACAAAGAACACGAGAAGGCAGAAGATTCAAAGCCGGTTGCTGTTCCTGCTGCTGCAGGTAGCTGAGCTGACCTGCGCTAGATTTCGTTTGCATGATCATAATATTGCAGCAAAGCGTGAGTTCAGGATTCAAATTTACGTTTCAGCTACGTTATGACCAAACATGGTCACGGGTTTCGCTCAAGTCTTCAGTGTTTCTTGATTTTGGCCATCGACTTTGTAGATCGTGAGATTTGGATCTTGTATTTATATATGACATATAACTTTGTACCTGATTATAAAGTAGTTTTCTGAATTAGATACTGCACTTGATTCAGAAAATGATGTCAAACTTTAGTGATGGAATGTTGCTGTCTCACTTATAGCAGGAAATGTTGCATGATATGCAATAGTCGATTTCATGCCAGTGAGTGGATTAATTTTTGATTGTGTTGTTTCCTCCGCCTCTGGTTGTAGTGTTTCATCAAAATTATATTTTTAACTAAATGCTTTTAAAACGTTTAAGTACCTCCACCGGAAAACCAACAGTTTTATACATGTATATTGTTCTGCATAATTTATAAATTACAATAAATTCATATGTATCTTATTTTTTCTCGATATCAGAATGATCTCATACCTTGTTTCTTTTTGCACGAGAGATTGTTCTACTTGTTGCAATAGTTGCAGATGACTCTATTTGCGATCTTTGATGGAAACCATAAGGTTCTACTAATTGTTCAGGTTCTTGATCTTTGATGTTTTTTGTTGCACTTACGGCATCAAAATTAGCAAAAAAATCATAGTTTTCATCTAATTTGGGAATTGGTGAAGAAAAATTCATCACCGAGGAACTGAGTGTTACTAGACCACCGTTGTTAGATGAAAATAAAATTATAATAATATATCTAAATTAAATAACACTAAATAAAAAAAATTATGAAATTTGAGCGATTAGTTGATATTTGAGAGAATGAATGAGAACCGAGAGAGTATTATAGAACGAAGACTGTAATTTTTGTGAATAATGAATCCATATTTATAATGGGATTTTTACAAATACGATAGAAAAAAAATTAAATCCCAACGGCTACTGCTACCATAATAAATGTATTTTTTATTTTTTAAAAAAAATTAATGGTTCTGTTTCGGCTCATAAAAACCGCTCCGATCAGCTTAATAGGTTCTGGTTTTCGACAATCCGGTCTGATAAGCATGCCTAATCTAATTATAAGTTCTAATTACAATGGTCGTTCGTATGACAGTTGGAATTTTTTTATAAATAAGCTTGTAAAATCTTATTCCTATATTTATCATTATTTCATAATCTTAGAAATTAGTATTTATCGAATCAAAACAGTGTTAAATCTACTTTTATTATTCAAAGATGTGAATCTATAAAACATAACAAAATCCCGACTTTCTTGAGATAAATATTTATCTATCCAAGTTTAGAATCAACATCAAATTTCATAATCCTGCTATAAAAAAAAATTCATAATCGGAGAGGAAAAAAAAAAAAGACAGCCCCCTTAAATTTTATTTAAAATTATAAGATCAAATTTGAATAATCCCAAAAATCTATGACAAAATAGTGGAAAAGGAATCAACCAAGAATATATTACGCCCCATTATTCATCATAAAAAAAAAAAATCTTTTCCACTTTATTTTATTTTTGTTATTATCCGTAAATGATGAATTATTGCGCGAGATCACAACAGATTCTCAGATTCATCTCAAATCAGCTCCGAACCCTTGTATATCATGATTTTTTTTTTAAAAAAGTAATAGTCTGCTATTCTCAACAGTTTACCTGAAGGGGTTAATAGCTGTTTAGATTAGCCCAAAAGAAATTTCAGTCTCAGGTCCCATGTCAGTTTTGTGAAATTGGAAGATCGTCCTAATTTCTCATCTTTCTTTGTAGGGAGGCAGAGAGAATTTGAAGCTTAATTTTTATAAAACTATAAGATTTTTTTTATACAATAATCTGAATCCTTGTTTGTTGGGGGAAAAACCCACCTCAGAGAAATTTTCTTTTCGACCAAAAATAGACGAAAATTTAGAGTGTGGGGGGAGAGAAAGAGATGAGACAGGTGTTTGGGATTCCAGGGAAAAAGAGTGGGCTACTAATAAGGATTGGGCAATGTTTGTGTGCAGCTGGTTCTATTGGGGTTATGGCTTCTGCTTCTGGCTTCTCTACTACTACTGCTTTTTGGTAATTTTTTCCATTTGTTTTCTTTTCTCACCGATTTGTTCTTATTTTGCTGTTTTCTTCATATGGGTTGCATGCAGTTGTTGGAAATTATAATTACATATCGTATTTGGGGTTTGATCGTGTTTGCAAAAAAGGAATTGGATAGACTTTCTGTTTTTGGCACACACACACACACGCACGTAAAGTTCAGATGTTTGCTCATGTAGGTAGGTAGTTGTATAACACTTAAGTTCAATGGAAACTAACGTAGATGAATGTAAAATCTATTAAGAGAAAACACCTAAACAGGCGGAACAAAAGATATGGTTGGAGAGCTGCGGGCCTACCCGAGTTGGTAAAGCAGCCCTCTCACCGGGAGTAACTCGGAATCGAGTCCCGAATATGGCGGAAATATATTTGCCCCTCCCTTGATAAAAAAAAGGAAACGATATGGTTGGAGGCAAGTACATTATTTGATTTGTTAATTTGGATGAGTGTGATTCAGGAAACATATTCCATCAATACGTCTGAATGCATGTCTATGCTAAATTGTTTCAAGTTTTTTTAAAATTTTTTTTTATTACAAGTGGGGTAAGGTTGATGATACTAATGGTCTCGAACGCGAGACCTCATGTCTTAACGAGCGGCAAGGTAGAAGTAGATCACCGAGGGTCTTGGCAAATTGTTAAAAGTTGACTAGTGGTTGTGTAAAAATGTGATGGTTGTGGATTGGTAGCTGCTTTAACGTAAAACTGGTTTGTATTGATCTAGTTGAAATGTTGAGTCCCTCTTTCTGGTAACTTATTTTAGTTTAGATCTATTTGTGAGAATCAAATTCGAAAACCCTCTTAGTTTAGCCAGGAAATGAGTTAAGGGGCTCGATCCATAATTTGACTGTATGTGCTGTGTTGTCATTTTATTATTGCTGAAAAAAATGTGTGTTCCTTCATATTTTTTGTGCATTCTACTTCGCTTTCTCTGAACTCGATACTGAAGTTCAACTTCGTTTTTCCTGATACTTGGCTGAAATATAAACATGTTTACTGCTTGAAATTACCCGTTTATGTGATTTTGAACAACAATTTTGAGATTCTAGGTCATTTCTACAATGACATTTCTTTTTTGACTTCTGAATCACGAGATTTTGCCCTCAGGGTGCTAATTTGTTGCATATTTTAACAGCTACTTAATAGCATCTATGGGGCTTCAAGTTTTGTGGAGCTTTGGACTTGCATGCCTCGACATACATGCATTGAGATTCAACAAAGACCTTCATAATCACTTCATAGTCAGCCTTTTTGTCGTTGGCGATTGGGTAATTGTTGTCTCTCTTACTTGACCTTCATTTTGAATACTTCCATTCTCCCACATAACATTAAATCAGCAGTGGATTCTCCGTTTTTTTCGTGTTTTCTTGAAATAAAGGAATTATCAAAGCCAGAGTTTGAGTTGATTTAGGATAATACAAAAGCCTAATGCAGTTTTTATGTAACGAAGGGTGTTATATTTGATGACTAGTGAATGTTGTTAATCTGAGGCTAAGACAGCATAAATATAATTCAGAGCACAACATGATTTTTGGCTTATTTTTTAATTTCACGAGCTCCGAGTGCAAATTCGATTTTGCAGTGGTGTATGTTCTTAATGTTTCTTGAATTTGCTGTTACATCATTTGGCATAATGCCCATATCATTCTTATCCCACATGATTTTGACCCCGACTGAATTTTAAACTTAAATTAATTCATTTGTTCCGCAGGTAACCGCTACTCTATCGCTTGCTGCTGCTAGCTCTTCCGCTGGTGTGATAGTCCTCTTTACCAGAGATACAAGTATCTGCGCGATAGAGACCAAATTTTCGTGCATTATGTTCCAGATATCCATAGCTTTAGCTTTCGCCTCATGGTTTCTTGTTGTCTATTCTTCATATGTCACGTTTTGGCTTGTCGCATCACTTTGAACAGATATGCTTACGATTTGGTATGTTTTGATGGATAATTTAATACATATGCTAGCCCTAATCGTATATTTGTGTAAATGTAGCTGAATAATCGTTCCCCAAACAGTAGCTTTGAACTTGTGATGCTTAAAAGTTCAACTTTTTCCAGCATTCTTCTTCCAGTCTTCCTTGATGTAGTCTTCTCCATTGGAAAGAAGATGTGATTCGAGGGGGCTTTCGTAGACTGGAAATTTGAATCTTGAGAAAAAATAAAATAAATAAAATTTCATAAAAATTTTCTTTGTAGTGGATGATCTTGTTAGGTATGAATCTCGGAATATGTTTTGATATATCAACTACTGAAATCGCATTGACGTGAAATATTCTACATTAATGATGACGATGTAATTAAGTATATGCGCATCAAAATAACCCCAAGTCAGGTGGTACTAACATCAACATAATCTAGCTTTTTCTTAAAAAAACATATATTCTATTAAACATGGTTGCTCTTACTTCTTGTAATGAAAATAATAATTACAGTTATATGCTTGAATTTCTCTGCTATTTGTTGGTTAGATGCTAATGTTAAGTATCATGGTGAATTATTATATAAACTAGTGTCAATGTACACGTTTTGCATATGTAATCTCATCGATTTATTATAACCCAAAAGCCAAAAGAAATATTTTTCTAGATTTGAAATTTAAAATAGTGGAGATGAAACAAACGTGATAGTCTAAGACATAAAATTTTTGTTGGCTGTTTTCAACAAAAGCGAAAGTAGTTAAGATGGAGAAGTGGAGTTGATGAGTTAAAATATACGAAACCAATATTCAGAAAAAATAGGACAATAAAACTGTGTAATAGAAAAAAGGTTTCAATAAAAATGTCGAAGTTGATATTTTTGGATTTTGAAAAAAACTTCACCAAAATCAGACACTCTTATATTATCTTATATTATTATGTGGAGAAGATTCAGAAAGCATCTAAAATCAATATTATAACTTTCATAGCATCAATTTTCATGGAACTAATTAGTTTCACCAAACCAATTTTGAGACACGTATATAAAAAACTAAATTTAATTACATTAATAATTTTGGTATTAAAACACCAGTGTGTTTTGAAAACTGATCCCGACTGGGCACCGCCGCAACATTCGTGAAGCAGAATGAGTGGAGGGGCTGGAACGCCCGATTTCTTCTATAGAGAAGCTCAGCGACTGGGCTATGTTGCCCGCTCCGCCTTCAAGGTCTTTCAGTTTCTCCTCTCTTTGCGATTTCACCTGAAACCCAGTTCTAAATCAAGTGAATTTAGTATGATAGTTTCTCATTCTTCCTTGACATTGGAATTGGGAAAGTGCAGTTGCTTCAGATGCAGAAGCAGTACAAACTCATAACCAATGGTTCTTCTGTTCTTGATCTTGGTTGTGCTCCCGGCGCTTGGCTTCAGGTAACATATGGTAACACGTTTATCTCTTTCAGTCTGTAGTTTTTTTATGTCTTGAGGTGAAAATGAATCTGATTATTAGTGTCAATTTTCCAAGTACATTTCAATGGGTATTATGCTGATCTAGGTTGCTTGTCAAAACTTGGGTCCAGTGATAAATGGAGGAGCTGTTGTTGGGATTGACATCAAGGTAATACCTCTCAATGCTCAGATTTTTTGTTTCATGATAATAAGATGGCTCTTTAGTTTCGATGCTACTAGTGTTGTGAAAATATTATTAAATTTGTGGCAGGACAGAAGGTGAAGGTTCCATCTGTGTACTGTGATTCGAGGGTGAAAACTGTTTGCGCTGATGTTATGAGTTTACCCAGGGAAAAAGTAATAGCTCTCTCCCCCCAGGTAAACAATTTTTTTTTGGTGAAAGTATATCTCTTTTCATTTACTGTGAATGCTATTCTTTTGGTTTCAAGATCAATCTTTTGCAGTTACCTAGTACATTTTGATTCGTTATTTAGTTTTCGACAAATTTCATTCTTGGTTTTGGTGGCAAATTGTTCAACGGATAGTGCTCTAATATGGTTTTCTTGAGCACTTGAATAAATTTTTCAGAATTCTTTTTTTCATGGTAACTCAGTTGACAGCAAGTTGTGATTTTGGAATGACAACATGGGAGATTGCAAATTTGAAGCTCGGATACTATGATTAACATAATTAAAAATATGCAAGAGATAAAAAATTCACAATATTAATATTTGTTTTAACACATGGAAATTTAAGTGATATTTATTTTTTGAGATGAGTATTGGCGTGATTAATAAGTGATACATTTCCGTTTCTTTGGATACATTTGTCTTTGCTGTTATCTCAGTGTTTGGGTGGTTCTTTAGGTTGTTTCATAGACTTGTGTTAACTGCTCTATAACGATCTATTAGGTATTTAAAAGTCCCTAATTCATTTGCATTCTGGGAGTTCTAAACCTAAGAAGTCCGCTTGCTAATGTTTTCTTGGAAGTGATCGATTTGTATTATCAATCAACTCTGCTATTTCATTGATCTCAAGGTCCTCTTTTCTCATGGTGAGATTCTTTCGTCGATTATATTGAAATAGGAAACTATTTATTAATTTATCAGTTCGAGCTTTTTGATGAATGGTTCTGCACTTGGCATAATGAACTATGCTGACTCAATCCTTTGATATTTCAATCACTTTGTCTAAGAACTTACTTTCTGATATCCTTGCTATGGTTCAGATATCACTTGTAAAATTTGTATATTAAATTTCGGGATTTTGTTGTCCGAACTTTTGTCTATACGTGAGGGAGCAGGTTGAGATATGAAAATGTTGTGTGCTCACTTCGCATCAACTCGAGTTTTTGACTACTCATTTGTTTTTCCTTGTATTCTTGGAGTATTTCGTGATTATCACTTCAAAATCTAATCCAAATTGAACCACGAAGATGCTAAATTGCTTACCAACTTTCTGACTGACCAAGTTCTCCTAGCTAAAGTCCTCTCTGGGCAATGTGCGGTTCACATGCTTGCCCTTGACTGACCAATCTTTCTTTTTTTAAATGTTTAGCATAAGGGCTTCTCGGTCATACTGTCCGACATGTGTCCCCTTGTTTCTGGAATCACCAGTCGAGATTCTGCTTTATCCGCCGAACTGGGGATGCAAGCAATCAATTTGGCAGTTGGGACTGATGCCCTTACTCGTTCAGAGGCGCGATTCGATGGTTTTGGTGTACTAAAACCGGGGGGCCACCTAGTCGTTAAGCTTCTTGAAAGTGAAGATGTAAAAGGTGGTTATTGATTTTCCTAAAATCTTGTCTCTCTCTGTCTCTGTATAAAAGTTTACAATACTTCCTTTTGATCTGCAGAATTGAGCCAAATATGTAAACCACTCTTCAGAAAGGCATCCTGCCTGAGGCCTCGAGCAACTAGATCATGTTCCAGAGAGATTTATCTTATTTGCCAAGGATTCAAATAACCTTAACATATCAAGAATTGCACTTCATATTTTCCCGGTTCGGTTAGATGCATTTGGACACGGTGTCTTTGGTAGAGTATGGATTTGAGGTGATTTGGAGTTAGAAATCTCATTTTTAGTTTTTGAAAAGATTGGATTTCAAAATGGGATTGATACTTGATGAACTTTGATTTAACTAAATGAAATCACTACAGGATTTCATGGTATTTGTATTATGGAAAAAATAAAATTTCAAAATAAAATTATTTTTAATATTAAAATTTTTATAATTTATTCATAAATTTTTAATCTAATTTTCAAATTTAATAAAATATCTTCTTAAAAGTATATATTATTAGTTCACATACTTTATTATAGATTTGAGAAATTTATTTAAAATCAGTTTAAAATTTTTTATCTTTTTGTTAAAACTAAAAGCTTAATTTATGTAATTTTTTTTACAATTTCCTCTTGATGAATTTGTTTTTTTTTTCCATTTTCTTAAAAAAACTTAATAGTTTTTCATGCTATGTTTAAAAAATAACTTTTTCCTCTATATATTCATAAAAAAATATAAGATTATTTACATACAATACATTTAAAAAATAAATAATATAGAATCTTTTTAGTATCAAATAGAGTACTATTTTTTAATTGCAAACTAATTTTAATTTTTTACTAAAATTCTAAATCTATGGATTCTCAAATCCAATTCCAAATCCTAATTTTACAACCAAACACAGTCTTAGTTCATATTTTTTATTAAACCAAACGTAATTGTTCGGGAACTTCAGAACTAATTGTCAGAGCAACAATACAGCATTCAAGCCGTAGAGAGTTTCAAATATTTATAACCATTTTAAGTTGAATCATACTGACATTTGGTACTGAAAGTACAAAAAAATGCATAATTAATTCCAACAAATGCAAAAAAAAAAAAACCAAGAAAAAAAACAGAGATTAGGGCTCATATCAAGTGTAAATTTAGAAAAGGTCATTCACGGTGGCAAAAACTCAGATCCAAGAAAAGAAGAATATATCATAGAAATAAGATGAAAATGGAAGACGATTTGCCAAAGAGCCAGCCCTTCTCTACAAAGGGGGCGGCAAGATTTACTCCGATCATTCTTCGCATTTTCATCTCAATCCTCCATTTTTTCTGCTCGGATTTGAGTCTCTGTCTCGAGGGTAAAAATACTCCCCCACTCAGGCCTCTCTCTTCGTAATCATAGCCCCAAATCAATTTTAAAACAAAGTAGGTTTTTTATGTAGCTGAAGAAATATATATAGAGATATTAGGGTTTGTAAATGGCTAAGATTCTTATAAAATGTAGTATTGTATGTGAAAGCCCATTTATCTTTGAAAAAGCCCAGTTGGCGCGTCGGAAGATGGGTTATCCATATACTCTGTTTCACGAATGAAGTGGATCTTTGTCGGGTTTTTCAGAATTGGATCCAAATAAATTAAGAAGACATTGCATAAAGGTATTAGTTGGGAAAATATGTTTCTAACTAAATCTGGTGAAAAATCAGCATTACATATAAATCAAGTATTTAACAAACTTTATTCAAATAAATCAATTTTGTTCCTTCTTTATCTAACAAGTCTTTTCTCTCCCAATAATATCGTTTAAAAAAAACTATGTTTTTTATGATTTCCTTCCCCTAAAACTACAATTTCAAAATACAAGTTGAATCTTTCAATTTCTCTCACTCTCTCTTCGCTCAATGCCATGAGATCTTTCTAAAAGAAGAAGGATTTCAAATTGCTCGAGGAAAAAGAATGAAATTGACGTTCGCAGAGCTGTGTGAAGCCGTTGAAGAGAAGATTCATATTTTAAATGGGTTGCAATGCTCAGGTTTAGCACTGGAACCATGCCGATCAACTTCCAAATTGACACACGGGCCCTCAATGTCGAAGCCTCGTCGACAATACGTTGCCGGAGTGTCATGCGCCGTTGTTCTCGTTTTATTTTTTGTAAATACAACAGACTTTTGTGTTTTTGCTGGTTTGCAGGGACTTCTGTGCTTCAGTTAGCATTGAACACAATTGTTGAACGTTGTTTTTTGTGTTGTTTTTTGCATCTATGTTTTCGAAATGGATATCTACTGCATCTGTGTTTTTCACGTTTTTTTGCTGGTTTGATGGGATTTTGATGTTTCAATTAACATTGATTTGTTATTTCAATTCTGGTGCATATTATATGTTTGAATTTTAGTTGCGTGCATCTGTATATTCAAAGAGGTGCAATTGTTAGAATCAAGTGTCGAATTAATATGTGCACCGATGTTAAATTTATAAACGTTCATCATAGCTGTTGAAGTTTTTAGAAACATGCACCGCTTAAAAAGTATACAAACGTGCGCTGATCAAAGTCAAAGTTTTATAAACATACACTGATTTTAAATTTATAAACGTGCACCATCAGCTTATAGGAGGTTGTTTACATGCATCGGTGCACGCGTGGAACAAGTGCATTGACGTGCACATGCACCACCACTCCTTCTGCATGTTTACATGCATTGGTGCACGCGTGCGACAAGTGCACCGGTGCAAGAAGAGGTGCATAATTGAATCAGTTATGTTTTTCAAAATCTAATTGTGTAGTTGTCGGCCAAACTTCTAATGGTAATAACTTTTGATTCAAGAAGAAATTTTGACTATTATGACATATGCATTCTAACCCAATAGACTAAAGTCATATTGGTGACACCGATGAACCAAAAATTCATTGTTTTCGATAAGGTGCACAATTTTAGTTTTTTTTTTTTTTTTTGGGGCCAACTTTCACAAATTTTCATTTACAAACTACTTGGGACATTGAGTTTTTGTGGGCTTAATGTTCTTGTTTGGGAGATTTTTTTTAAGAATCACTCAATCACTCGACACTTCAATTCTGAGTGAATTCAAGGCAAACACTGAATTCTTAACATTTTATTTTTTCCTTTTTATCGATTCAATGATTTTTTGGACTTTTTTATTCCTTGTCTATCAGTGCATGTTTTTTCCACATGCACCACACTTTTTATATTATGGTGTTGGTGCACTTGCTTATATTAAGGTATTGCATCTAAATTTGCAAGTTGGTGCACTTAATTTTAATAAGTCCACAGATTTTGTCTACCAATGCACGTTATTTCCACGTGCACCAGTAGATACAAGTTGTGCAAAACATATCAAAACACGTTTTTTCTATTAAGGTTGTGGTGCACTTGCTTATATTAAGGTGGTGCACCTAAATTTGGTAAGTTGATGCACATTTTAAACAAAATGATGATTTAACATGGTGATGCACTTAATTTTAACAAATCCACGGATTTTGTCTACCAATGCACGTTATTCCCACGTGCACCATACTTTTTTTGTATTAAGATAGTGGTGTGCTTGCTTATACTACGGTTGTGCACATAAATTTGACAAGTTGGTGCACGTAATTTTAAACAAAAATGATGATTTTAACAGTGGTGTAATTAATTTTAACAAATTCACAGATTTTGTCGACTGGTGCATGTTATTCCCAAGTGCATCAGTAGATACAAGTTGTGCAAAACATATCAAAACACCCTTTCTTATTAAGGTGGTAGTACACTTGCTTATATTAAGATGATGCACCTAAATTTGGCAAGTTGGTGCACACAATTTTAAACAAAATGATGATTTTAACATGGTGGTGCACTTAATTTTAACAAATCCACAGATTTTGTCTACCGATGCACTTTATTCCCACGTGCACCATACTTTTTTTTGTATTAAGGTAGTGGTGCACTTGCTTATATTAAGGTTGTGCACCTAAATTTGTCAAGTTTGTGCATGTAATTTTAAGCCAAATGATGATTTTAATATGATGATGCATTTAATTTAAACAAAACTCACAGATTTTGTCTACCAGTGCATGTTTTTCCCATGTGCATCTGTAGATACAAGTTCTGCAAAACATATCAAAACACGCTTTTTCTATTAAGGTGGTGGTGCACTTGCTTATATTAAGGCGGTGCACCAAAAATTGACAAGTTGGTGCACGCAATTTTAAACAAAATGATGATTTTAAAATGGTGGTGTACTTAATTTCAACAAATTCACAGATTTTATCTACCGTTGCACGTTATTCCCACACGCACCACACTTTTCTATTAAGGTGGTGGTGCACTTGCTTATACTAAGGTTGTGCACCTAAATTTATCAAGTCTGTGCAAGTCTCTTTTGCATTACTATTTCTTCACTCAATAATTTCCACAGTGCACGTAGTATTTCGAGTTGCGGAGATATTTTTCGAGTTGCAGAGATATATCATCGTGCTAAGGAGCATATATCATTGCGCATCGATGCATATAGCGAGACAGAATGAAATGATGTGCACCAGCGGAATAAATCTCATATCACTCACGTGCATCGGTGGATAAATCTCATATTTTAAGGAGCGGTGCACGAATTCAGATCCGACAGATTGCAAGGGTTTCCAACAGGATGAGCACCCATGCCTTTTATCACTGTCTGAGACTGAAGATGGCGGTATTTGAGCTGATAAAGCTTTTCCTGTCATCGGAGCCGAATTTAGATCCAAAAATTGCTTGGGTTTCACAGCTTCGAAGCGTTTACCATCGCGCATTGACTTCCATGAACGTGGAGTTGATAATATTTTTTTGATGGTGATGATGCTTCGAATATTGAATAAAGAGTTGAGGGTAATGTATTGATAAAAAAAAATCGATGATGGTCTTAGTTTGGTGAGGAAGGAATGTGACGAGAGGAGGAGAGAGAAGGAGAAGAAGTGAGGTTGAAATTGAAGGCTACCCTGCGTAGGATAAGTACAGTGCCCTTTTTGTAATTTTACCCCAAAATAAACCTATGCGAACTTAAGCTTTTTCGGTGGATTGGAACAAATTATCTTTCAACAACTGGCACCGGCCTACAAGTCTCCCAAAATTTAATGCGGTATCCAGTTAAGTTTAGATCACATTTTATAATGGGTAAAACTTACAAAATGTATACGGAAACCCATTAACCTTTGAAAAAGCCCAATTGCGCGCTTCATGTATGAAGTGGATCTTTGTCGGGTTTCCGGATTCGGATCCAAAAAAATTTAATACGGATATTCAGTCGAAAATAAATTCTTACAATTATATTATGAATTAAGGTATAATTTTTTTGTTAATAGTTATCATATATAAATGCACCACACAACAACAAATATTTAATCATGTATTCGAGTAGATTGTTATAAATGCAGCACACACGGTCTAAATATATATGCTTTGGAACGCATGTTTGTATACATAGTACAGCCACTCCGTTTTTTTACAACAAAGAGACCACAGACTAATTGCATGAGTTCCTATACATGATAGTAACTGTACATAAGTCTCATATGGAACATAGATTTAACGAAGTCCAAAACTTACTCGAGGATTCATGTTCTTGCTTTTTCATGTCTTTAGAACGTAATTTTTGCCACGCACAAAAGAACAACGCTAATAAATAACAAAGAGAGTCGAAGCAGAGGATCAAAGCAATACCTTTGACATCCAAGAGAATGCCTCTGAATGTTGCAACGAGTCCTTTCGCACGTGCTGAATGTAACGTTCCAACGAGAACACACGTTCATCAACGCTATCGCTGGACATCCCATCCTCAGTTAACTTTACCGCCGCGATTTGAGAGACCTGGAACTTTTCACCACTACGTTGCAATTTCCGAGCAGTTTCTTCTTCGCCAAGCATCACAAGACAAGTCAACAGAGATTTTAGCTCACATTTTGCTCCTTCTGACAGCGACATTTCCTTCAAATGCTCTACTAGAGCCATCTCCTCGTTTGGGCTGGATAGTAAAAGTTACTTCTCTGATGAGGAATTTTTTTTTTCCGTTAAGGGAAATAAAATATACATAGACCCGATATTTTACCTTCCAGCTCTTATTTTCCCTCTATTTCGTTGACGCCCTCTGCCCTTGCCGGACGTGCTTAAGGAGATAGATGCAGTTGAACCCCTTTTTGTCCTGCTCAATAGAAGTGAAACAAATAGTTCATAATATTACTGGCAAAATATAAGCAACTCTAAACAAAAGGAAAGTGCGAAGAAAAATATGAGCTGGACAACAGACTATAATTGGCAAAACCCATACCCTGTGGTATATGCACTCAATTCACTGAAAGTGGTGCTAGCTTGTGAAGCAGTTTCATCATCAAGATAGCCCACAGATTGCTCGTCTGATTGGATTGTTGCAGCAAGTAACAATCTTCTTTGGCGAACCGCAAGGTAGCGGGTCAAGTACTTGCCAGCTTTCTCCATCCCTTCACTGTATTCTCCAATAAGCAAGCTAGCACACTCTAGAGAGGAACTTTTCACTACTGAAACCAGATCGTCTCTTTGGTGCAGAAAAGCGATTCTCAAAGCCTCTTCAAATTCTCTTGCTCGGACCAACAAGTTGATACCATTGTTAATATCACCACAATAATCTACTACTATTTTAGCAGCATCGCGTAATTTACCAAGTGCCTGAAGCTCCTCACAGAGCTCACGCGCCAGATGCAAAAGCTCAACCTTCCCAAGTTTAATGAGGCCAGCTACTGTCAGAACCCCCTTCCAATTGCCACAAGCACGATAAGCCTTCAGAGCTTTTTCTAGACAGAAGCAACACAAATAGGTGGTAGCAGCATCCTCAAAGCATTTTGAAGAATTAAGATGATCTCCCCATGCTTCAAGAATTTCCCCTTTTCTATGCGGCTCATCAATCAACTGAAGGCCCAAAGGATATAGTTCAGGAACGCTCTTCATCAGGTTCATAAAATCTTCATGGTAAGGGTCTCCAGCGGAAAAAATGTGCCTGAGAGCACATTCATATCTCTGCAGTTTAAGGTCGATGTTATACTTCATCAAAAGCATTGGCATGTGTTCCAATTCTTCCAGTAGTGGTAGAAATTCTTTAGGATCCTTTTGTGAATTTAATGCAACAATAGCAGCAAGATTTAAATCATAAAGCCCCAAAGCGGATTCAAAAACCGCATCTGAATCAGACAACCATAATAGATGCTTCAGAGCTTCCTCAGAAGAAGGGTAAGACACTCTCTTTGAATCATCAGATCCAGAGAGCTCCATTTCTCGGATAAACTTTACTCTTCCCAAAGCCTGTTCCAGAGATGGGGGGTCATTTTTAGCTAAAGTTGTCAGAATGCAAATCTCTTTTGAAGGGCTATCCTCAATGTTCTCCTCAAGCGCCTTGCGGATGGACAACAGGACAGAGTTTACTTTATTATCACCATTTGAAACCGTTAGTTCTTTGCCTATTAAAAATTTGTCATCCTTTATGCGATGCGTGGACAAGTGATTTTTGTACAGTGTCTCCATGATATCTATATTTTTCAAGCCACAAACAAACTCAGTTATATAGCTCAAGATCCTCACCTGTCTGACAAAATCTGCAGCTGACTGAACAAAGGCTTGCCAACCACAATGGTCAACAATAATATTAAAATCTATCCTATGTCGTCTTACCATGAGCAAGGCATCTCTAAAACGCCCTTTGTCCAAAGAATTTACGATTGAAGCCAGGACCAGTTTCCTGGGATACACACATTCAAGATTTCCTCGAGGTGTCTGCAGTATGACAGCAGACTCATCTCCATGGAGGACACCTACAATCTGGGCCCCTCCCTCCCATATATTTATATAAATGCTTTCGTTCTCAGACTTTCTACTCTTCACAATAGGCATGAAATTCTTGTACTTCTGTTCCAATTCTCCACGCACAATATCACCAACGTCGACAATAAATAGTAAATCCTGTTTAGTTGCAATCACCAAATGAGTCATTGTCGAATCACCAGAATTCGAGTAAAATGAAAAGCTGCCGCAGTTATTACATAATATCCTTCCCCCAATATGCAATCTGCCGTTGTCATCAAGCCCAAAGAGTAACAGTTTCTCTGGTGAAAATTCTCCAACTTGAGCTATATCCATCTGAGGGCAGGATGACAAGAAATTCGTATTGTCACATTTATGAAGACTGGCTCCTCTTTTCGCTCCCAACTTCGAAATGTACTCGTATAATTTTCCACCCTCAAACTGAACAAATGCCGAAGATCTACGAGATGGCACAGGAGATATACCAATAACCACCCCTTCAAGATATATCTGATTCGAAATTTCACTGTGCCAACCTGAGGATGTCACTGAACTAGGAATACGATTTTCCGAGCACCTGATCTCAATTTCCAGAAGATAATAACCTGGACTACCATCCTTATCCAACAGGACTCTCATAGTGCCATTAATATGATCAAAATCAAAACAGAAAACACCAAGAAGCACATTCAAATCCAACCAAGACAGATGTAGCAAAGATCCCAATTCTGTACCAGAATATGAAGCCTCAACTGTAAAATTGTTGCCTTCCAGCTCATCCCATTGTTCAAGCAGCGGAAGCTCCACAATGCTTAAACCTCCATTTGACAGAGATGCAGCCAGACGATTTTGCGAACCTTTGGAGCAGTAACTCATATGACGAACAGCACTAGGAAATTCTAAGCTAAAACAATACATAGGAGGTGGAATCAGGGACAGCAACAATGGAGTCACCAATATCTTTGAGCCATCAATGACAAATGCTGTTGAATTATCCATTACAGCTGTGACCCAGACAAACTTGTAGCTTATAATTTGGCCACCAAGAGTCCAACAAATCAACCGAAGAGGTTTTGTCGGATCCCACATGAAGTTCACTTTATCATTCTTTGAATATCTGATCTCTTGCTTTAAGTACCAGTGATTATTACTAAAAAACCAAATCTTGAGGGTATCGTATGTGTCATTTTTAACAATAGCAGCAAGAAGATCGGAGTTACAGTTGAACCTCAGAATTTCTATAGTAGCCTCAATTCCCTCATTGATACTGAATAAGCTTCTCTCTAGACCATTTCTCTCAAAGAATACTATAGATGGGCATTTCTTTTCTTCGCTTCGGTCATAGACAGCAGCAATTTTTCCTCCACTTTGAATCCAGTCCAACACTGATCCCATGAAAGGCCTTGGTTCTGAGACAGCATGGAGTGCCCCCGAGTCACGTTCCCAAACTTTGAGCTTTTTACTTGAGGGAAACGAATCATGCACCCGGCTTAGAGCTGCAAAAAACTTGCCATCTCCTCTCCATGAAATGGGACTGTCAAACGAAAATTTGGCAGAAGATGCTAATTCATCTGAAAGACAGTCCAACAAATCATGTGAATAAACTGCACAAATCCATCTCGATGCTAAAGTTCATGCACACAACCATTGAAAATCACATAGTGCCATTTATTCTTGAGTACCAAACATTTTTCACAGTAAAATTAAGACAACAAAAATGCAAAGGACTGAAAAAAGTCCATGACACCTCCCTCTTCCCAAAGCAGGTCTTTGAGGCTCACTACACTCGTCAACATTAAACCACCAAATGGATCTTTTCAAATACTCTTTTCAGTCATCCACATCTATCTAACTGGGTTGATAGCGAATTAGTGATGCCTTTTAAATTTCACCAACTAGAATAAGATTCTTGTAAATGCTATTTCTCATCCGCTCACACTTCCATAATTGTTGTAGTAGGTTTTCTGTGCATCTTCTCCACTCTTCCTTCATAAACCACATACTTTCTTAACGACTAACAATGATGCAGGACAGTTTTTCAATTGACATTTTAGGCTTAGTGATACAAAAGAAAGACTAAAAGGCACAAGAAGAAATTTCTAGGTATTAAACTCTAGCAACCAATAGATAGACTGTGAGCGAAAGAAATCTTGAAAAGTCCAAAGGCATTCCAAAAATCTCTTTTTGGATAAAGTTAGTGGGATCTTACTATTAAATCACAGGACTCCCTACTATCCATATCCATTATTCCATTTTATCAACTATCTTTGCTAAGAGCAACAAAGTTTCCCTCAATCCCGAAACAAAGCACAAAGCAGAACATATGTCATCAAGTTAAACACAAGAGACAACTTATAACATGATTGACTCACATGACGTTCAAATTTAAAGAATAAGGTAAAAAGTCCTTACGTACGTCAATATCTTCTGATAAATCATCTAGTGGCATCTCATATAATAGATCCCAATCAAGATTCATCACTAGGATCTGCTGAAAACCAGTGATCATACCAAACAAATCACCATCTGGACTTAGTGAGATGCAACTGACGCCACCTTCCACTCGTCCAACAATTTCTGTTGCATTATCATCCACAGTATAAAGTAATAGAAGACCATAAGAAGTTCCCATGAGCAAGGCTTCCTTTTCCATAACATATTCTAAACAAGTAATAAAATCTCCAGCTTCTAGATCAATGAGCTGAGCAGAAGCAGGTATTGAGGCCTTACTCCAAGCTCCTTCAGTCTGGTTCAGGGAAAAGATTATTCAGGAGATACATAGATAGGTAGATATAGAACAATAAAGAGAGATCGAGAAAACTTGGTGCATAATCATCAAAATATATGTTCCAAAAGAGATTAGCCATTTCAAATGGAAATTTTAAGAATCATGAAATTTTACCAAAGATTAAATCTTCTTTATTTATGCAGCTTCGCTAAGTGCATCTGTTATATACAAATGCATCATATCGTGATTCATAACATACGTCAAATATCAGTTGATAGCTTGTATATAAATCTATGGAAGGCAAGCCAAGCAGTCATAATTTGCTAGCCAGAACAACAATGAAACCAAAAAAATCAAATTGCATCCATAATCTTCGTACTAAACATCCAAAAAACATTAAATCCCACCTCCACTAAAATCTGCAAGACAGTAGCGAAAAACAACAAAGCAATAGAGAAAAACAAATAAAGAAAAAGGTTCGTATACTTGAGGTGAAAGAATCTGAGTAGTGTAAATGTAGTTGGAGGATGAAGCGAAGAAGAGGCGGTCGCGCTCCACGTCAATGGCCGACAACCGGAGGAACTCCTCCCCATTTTCAGACTGTAATTGTAGCCTCGCAGCCACCTCCCAAGAAATCTTCAGGTTATTCATCTCTCACTGTGCACGATTCCTCGATGGACTTTTCAACTGAATTGGCAGTTTGACGTTGGTTTAAGGCTTTAAGCTTAGACTATAATTACCTCACAGAGGTTTTGCGGGTTTTAGCCGCAGGTGGATTGAGAGAGAATATATTAACCTAATGCATTATTTGCTTTTAACCCTCTAAAGTTTGGATTATTGGCAAGCACCACCCACAAAATTTTCTATTTTGCAACTTGACACCTTTTTGGTATTGTCAATTTGTCATTTATTTGTGTCTAGGGAGGTGTGCATATCCCACCGGACCCAATTTTATACATCTGATCTTACAAATATCAACACACATACAAACATATACATATATATACATACGTATTTATGTTTTTTGGTCTTTACAAACACCCGGTCCATATAAATATTTTCCATATCCCACTAATTTATCATTTTCGAATTAGCGAAGTTAATTAAGATCCAATGTCATCAATAGTCTAATGTCGTCAATAGGGTGGCAAAATTATGCATTTATCTTGATCGGCCGACCACTGCTTTTTGGCTTCTGTTGCCTTTATTTCATGGGGCGACTATTTTGGACTTATGGTTTTGGTTTGTAGTTGTGTTTTACTGTAGGTGTTGGTTCGTTTAGCTCTTCTATATGTGGTTTGTTTGTTCCACTAACAATCATGTGATGCTCCAGGGTCGTTGAGCTTTGTTATTCAATATTGTTGAAAGAGTTTGTTTCTTTCTTCTTTCTATATCAGTTATTGCCTCTCTTAACTATTTATTTGTGTCTGATATTTTTACAGTCGGTGCTTGTGCTTCCCATACTACGCAGCTTCATTCTACAGTGGTGGACTGCCTCCCTTGTAAGCGACCTTTGGTATAGCACATGGTGAATGTGTTATTTGTAGTAGGAAGATCTTAGACATTCTTGGTTCCATTGCGTTAATTATCCCAGTAGTATGGGTGTTTGTGTTGCTGCTTTGGCTTTTTATTACTTAATATTTTATCTTTTACTTCAAAAAAATTCATTTCCAAGTATGTATGAAAATATACTGCAAAACTAACATTTATATAACCCGAACAAATTTAGAATTTTTGTTTAAGCGGCAAAAAAATAATATCATAGCAAGTTAATAGTAAACAAATTTCACGGGGTTAAAATATACTCAGTTAGTAGAAATAACAAAACTCCTTCATACCCCAAACCCCCAAAGTTTGTACGAGTTGGTGGAACAAAATAAACTCCAAATTGTAAAATCATATGTTTAATTTCTCTCTCAACATTTTATCATTATGAGTCTGTCGTATTAAAAGCATCCGAAGATGTACCTAACGTGCGCTGCGACTGCGGATTTATAATAAAAGAAAACTCGGTCAGCGCAAGCTGTAAACCTTTCGTAGACATAATTTCACCAAAATTAGGCTCGCTTACTCAGTAAATTGAACTCATTTAGCTGGATCGAAACCCTAGTAAATCAAGTCAACCGGCGAAGTGCGAGGAGAAATGCAGGTTGTGGCGCTAGTCAGCGGTGGTAAGGACAGCTGCTACGCAATGATGAAATGCCAAGAATACGGCCACCAGGTCTCCCCTGTCCCATACTGCACTCGTAATTTTAATTGGATTATGCAGTTTAATTTGTTAAGATTGCAATCTGCAATTGCAGATAGTAGCACTGGCGAATTTGCTGCCTCTTGATGATGCCCAAGACGAGCTTGATAGTTACATGTATCAAACAGTAAGTCTAAGACCCGTATTAACTCAAGTTATCGATGGAAGTTGATGCACGTTTCTGTTACATGTTCGAATTGACTATGAATCAACTATGCCACTAGTGGACTAACGTCATCAACTCTTGTTCTCCGTTATTTATTGGCAAATGGCAATACAAACCATTAAAGTTGTAATTATTGCATTCAACTTTTACATATATACAAACTCCGGAGATATCATGAAATCAATTCACATCCATGCAGAGGATGTATATGAAGACACTTTTGTCATTGATTCTGTTATTCATACTGTTAGCTCATAAATATTGAATATATTTTGCAGGTTGGTCACCAAATAGTTGTTGGCTATGCACAATGTATGGGAATTCCCTTATTTCGGAGACGAATTCAAGGATCTCCCAGGCAAGTCATTTAAGTGGATAGCTTTTGGAACAACTAGTGCCTGGGAAACTATTAGTACTTTTTTTTTTGCAACTTTCTATTGGCATGTTGATTGGGAGATCCTGTTTACCCGGTCTTTGGCATTGTGATTTTGAACATATTGCCTGGATGTGGTAGCCTTTGAAAATTTAGAAATTTCATTTTAAGGGTGTTTTCTTAGTTCTAATTGCACCTAATTAGTTGAATAATACACAAGTCAAATCTCATAGATTTCAGATCATCTGCGAGCTGTTATATGTTGAATTCAATTCTGAACATTATAAAATATATTTAATAGAAGCCACGAGACATGAAGGAAGGTGAAAATACTTCTTTATGCTATGTACATAATTCATATTTGCCATCAGATATATTCAGTTGTTGTCTTTATGTCCATGTGTCGTGAATGAGCTGTATATCACACTCGACACATCTTTAGCCATTCATCTTACATTTTAGAGATTTATCATTTATGTAGCTTTAACATAGATAGTAGTTATGTCTCTCAAGAGTTATTAGATTTAAAAACGCATTGAGGGCAATATCAGGTGTCCACAGAGTGTGTAAGCAGCATATCTGTCCACTGCAGAAGAGCTCATGAGTTATCACCTTGGAAATGCGTCAAAGCTGATTAATCAACTTATTTTAATGCAATCCCAGTAACATAATTTTATTTACTCTGTTATTTGTTATCATGCCTATTTATTGATGATAATATTACTTCTGATGTGACGTTCTTGAAGCTTATTACTGCATGTGAATTTTTTTAGTTTCTGGAAAAATACCTAATGAAGTCTGTAATGTTTACTGGTAATTTCAATTTTTTGACCGGGTGTTTCCACTTTTTATTTTGTTATTTTGGGCTTCACAGACATCAGGGCCTTACTTACGACAGAACTCCGGGGGATGAAGTTGAAGATATGCTGATCCTCTTAAAAGAAGTAAAACGGCGGATTCCCTCTATTTCAGCAGTCTCCTCTGGTGCCATTGCATCTGACTATCAAAGGCTACGTGTGGAAAGCGTATGTTCTAGGTTGGGTCTTGTTTCTTTGGCGTATTTGTGGAAGCAAGATCAGTCATCTCTCCTTCGACAAATGGTAAGCTTTTTCCGTTACAGTGATGCTTCTACAATATGAATCATCATTGCTAATTCCATTGTTTGTTTCCCAAATAGTAAAAATTACTAAATTATTAACACAATTGATTATGTCCTTGTTTGTTTCCAGATAAGAAGTGGAATTCTTGCTATCACGGTAAAGGTATAAGATTCAGCTATCTTTTGTTTTGCTATTCTAATGATTGTGATATGGTTCTTTGTGAACATCTCTCATGATTTATTCTGGAGTGCATTTTATTTGATTTTCATATTCACAGTTTGATGCCTGAATCATAATTCAGCATTTTACCTTTGAAACATTTCTTCTCAAAGTCATTTATCCATAGTTTGACTTGTAAATATTTACCTTCCTTAAACCAAGATAAATTTTTATTTTCTTTTTTCGGTCTACAATTTGTTTTTATTTGTCTGCCTATTTTATAGGTAGCAGCTATAGGGTTGAACCCATCAAAGCACTTGGGGAAGGAAATAACTCAGCTGGAGTCCCATCTTCACGAGCTAAAAAAGTATGTCTCTCTGATCAACTAAAATGCTGTTCTAGTCTTCTCACGAATAATCATCTTAATGGTTTATTGGCAGGTTGTATGGGATAAATGTTTGCGGTGAAGGTGGAGAATACGAAACTCTGACTCTGGACTGTCCTCTCTTCAAAGTAAGCTTACCCTTTTTCCCTTGAAAACCTTCTCAAGTTTTTACATTGATTATGTTGGTTGGTACAAGTTGGACCCGTCTTAACTGTTGATTCAACCAATGATTTTGTGATTTTTCTGTTGGAACATTTTGTGCTTAGTTCTTTCTTTCTTTCTTTTTTGCTATCTTTTTTCAAATGTATTAAAGTATAGGTCCTTTTCAGAATGCTCGAATTGTGCTGGATAACTTTGAAGTTTTCTTACATTCGCCAGATCAAATAGCACCTGTTGGGGTCCTCCATCCCTTAGAGTACCATTTGGAGAAGAAGATGGGACCAGTGCCTGGCAGTGATTGTGGCGAAAGCAACATGGTCTCTTGGGGGGAATTTGATTCAGTGTATGAAGTACTGGGAGACTGTCAAAATATTTGTGAACCCCTATGCCCGAAAATTGATGTGATTTCTGACTTAGCACTGGACACAGAGCAAGAATTTCACATCTCAAAATCCAAGAAGAATGATACCTTTTCCATTGCCTGCTGGCTGCAAGATGCCTCTGAAACCTCAGCAGGTTTGATTAATTATGATGGTTGATTCAGTGGCAAATAGTGAATTCAACATCTATCCTAAATGCATGTTTTATGGCTTGTTTAATTTGACAGATTTGCGAGAAGATTTGGAGGCGGTTCTAACAAAAATTGAATTGCTTCTTAGCAAATTTAATTGTGCTTGGGAGAATGTTCTTTATATTCATCTATATATTGCCGATATGAATGAGTTTGCACTAGCAAATGAAGCTTATGTGAAATTCATTAGTCAGGAAAAATGCCGTTTTGGCGTACCCTCACGATCTACAATTGAACTTCCTCTATCGCAAGTTGGATTGGGAAAAGTTTGTATTGAAGTTTTGGTGTCGAATGATCATACTAAGAATGTTTTGCATGTTCAAAGTATTTCGTGCTGGGCTCCTAGTTGTATTGGTCCATACAGCCAGGTTAGACGCCTTTCAGGGCAAATTGTTGTCGCAGTTTATTTTTCCTTGCACCTATGAAGCTTTGGCATCTGATAAATTTCTTTATTTTCTGCTTTCTATGTTTATTTCAATTTTTGGCCACTGTGGATATTTGTCCGCAAACCTCATGGACGGCAGGATGAATATTCCTAGTTTAATTCTTGTTTTTATCCATTTCAAGAGGTCATAGATTGAACTATGATTAAATTTCTCAAGACAAGCAGAAGATATGATAGCCTATTAAGAACTAAATTAATAGTATATTTTTTTAGTTTTTCATACTGTGATGTCCGGGAATTAATGGTGTTAATCCCGGTGTAGTATTAATCCTGGATGGATTTTTAATTGTGGCAATTAGGAATTAATTGCGGTTCGGCATCTCCCGAGGTTGGTAAATCGGGCCTTCTGGGCTCGTCTAATTGATTAGTTGGGATCGTTGGATCCCGAGGTTGAGATCGTATTCTCATTCCGGTGAAAACCTGCGAGTTGGGTTTTTAGTGTGACTCAGAATCTCGGGTGCTGTTTGTGGGCACCGGTAGGGGGTTTTTGAGTTAGAGAGAGAGTTTTTGAAAACAGATGTTTTTTAATGAATCATGATGTATTTGTGGGGCTATTAGTATTTCGGGGTATTTTTGCTATAAATACCAATTAAACCCGGGATTTTAATTATCGGAACCATTTTCCTCTTCTTCCTCCTCTCTTCCCGCGCGCGAGCCTTCCCGATCCCCTTTGACCCCCGCCGCTTCAAGGCGTGCGCCCGCCGCCGTCCGGCCGCCGTTCGGCGCGTGCGACCCGCCGTTGGAATCGTCTCTCCGAGGCGCAGCTATACATACAATCAATTTGAAGTTTGGTCGCGATTTGAGCTCGAATTTCTGCTGGAAGCGCTAGGGTTCGAACTGGGTTTCTGTTCGATTTTGTGGCTCGTTTTTGGTACGATTTTTGGGGCTCTTTTTCCAGTGTTTTTGGGGCGTTTTGTAATGCATTTTGTGTCGAAAATTTATGCTTTGTGGTTCAAGGATTTTGGTTGCCAATTGATTCGATTTGAGCGCTGGATTGCAAGGCTCATAGTTCGAATTTCTTGATGTTGGGCGGGTTAGGGTTCGAATTTTGGGGGTTTTGGTTTGGGGATGTTGATTCTTGTTGTTAATTAATTAATTTATGGTTTAGATGCTTATTGGGTTCGAATTGAGGAATTGGATTCGAATTTAGGGCTTTAAATTCGAATTTTGGGGGTTTCGCATGTGGGGCGATTATTCATGTTGTTGATTGATTAATTCATGTTTTAAATGAATTATGGTGATTTTGGATTTGATTTGTGTGGTTGGGGTTCGAATTTTAGGAGTGGTTCTTGAGCAATTTTTGATATTGTCTCATTCGTTTCCCCTCCCTGTATATGCCCTGCCCCGGGTCTTTTAAATGGTAAATTGTTGTGGATTGACAATATGTTGAGGGTTATGGGTGTGCTTGAGCATGGGTTGCATGTTCGTAATTAATTATGAATTATTTATCGTGTTAGCACATCGTTCCTCGGAGCATGGAACTCGAGCAAGGTTTGGCTCGGACTTCGGAAATTAAGGTACGTGGGACGTACGAGCATTAGCCTATTATAGTATTGCAACTGTAATATGCATGGTTTGTGATAATGGTATTAAATGGGCATTGGAATACATGGTGTATGGTAATTGTATTATATGGACATTACAATATCTGGCAGGTGGTCTGGCATGTGGTAATTACATTGGATAAATATTGAGATGCATGGTGCACTATATTTACTTCAAATGGATAATGATATGCATGGTAAACGGTCTTTGCCTTCAATGGATATATATATATATATATTGGGAATCATACAGTGCCGCCTTCGAGCGAGCAATGATTCGGGATGCGGTCGCCATTGGGCGACCATCGGTTATGACGCCGCTATTGTTGAGCGTGCGCGAGGTTTAGTATGCCGCTATTGTGGAGCGAGCAATGAAATAAGAACATGGAATTGTTGGTTAAATATATGCGATATCTATAGTCTTTTACATTATGTTCTTATCCCTTTGATTATGGAACTGGTATAATAGAACGGTATTAGTTAATCTATGTGACGATTAACTGGCTTTGGGAATTTGATGAGTTTGGTTATTTTGAGAACAGGGACAATACAGGGGGATCCCGGATGAGGGTATTGCCATCCAGGGAGTATCATTTAAATTATGGCATTTACATTCTGTAAATTATGAATTGCAATATTATTATTTTGTGATTGGTGGTATTGGTATGCTCACCCCGTGTGGGGGCTGTCTCTGTTGGGGCAGGTAACACAGGTGTAGCGGCTTTGGAGTCGAGCTCGGGCTTTTGGTTAGAGGTACTTCCAGGATCGAGGTACCAGAGCTGGTTGGATGGACGCTCAGATCCAGTGTTGAGATCGAGTTGTGCTTGGAAGGTGCTTCCAGGATAGAAGTACCAGTAGCGGTATCCGGTATAGTGTTTTATGCATCAAATACACGTTTATTCATTGAGTACACCTTACGTGTATATGGGATGTATAAATGGGCTATGGCCTCTTTCTGTTCATTATGGTTGCATGCAATTAATTATGGAAATTGCTAAATGAACTAAGAGCATATTAGTGTATTATGTGGGTGCATGTTATGTGAATAATAATGGTAGGGGGAATTTGAATATTGGGAATTGAATGCAAGAAATTTTCTGGGTAGCATACGGTGTTGCACTTGCATAGGGTTTTTCCCCTGATGGTATGATTATATGCACTCATGGTATGGCTTAATGCACTAATTACGGGTTAAGGGCACGGGGGTCCTTACATTAGTGGTATCAGAGCAGTGGTTAGCTCTTTGGGGCTGTTGAGGGCCTAGGAACATGTTATTGGGAATGAGAAGCACATACTTATGCATGATTGCTTATGTGCGTTTATGATATGTGTTCATCATTGGCATATGTGTTGCTAACCATGGTGGTTGCAGGGTCTTATGAGACATGGACTATGCATTACGGTTGCATAGGTATACATCGGAGTGATGATTTTAATGCTTTGCCGCTACATGTTGGAGCGAGGTGCATTAAAATACACTCATGGCGATGTTTATGGGAATACGGATTATGCATTACGGTTGCATGCACGTCGAAGCGATGATGCCGCTGTCGTGCCGAAACAATTATTGAAATACGGGTTATGCATTACGGTTGCATGCATGGCGTAGCGATATGAATACTTGCCGCTGTCGTATTATAGCGATGAAGAATATTTGCCGCAAATATGTCGAAGCGAAGGAAAATGCCGCTGTCATATTATTATTGCGAGGGATATTATGCCGCTAATACGTCGAAGCGAAGGGTATTTCCGCTGTCATGCCGGAATGATGGTAAATGCCGCTGTCGTGTCGAAGCGATGGTAAATGCCGCTGTCACGTCGAAGCGATGGTACCACCGTCATGTCGAAACGATGATGCCGCTGTCGTGTCGAAGCGATGATACATGCCGCTGTCACGTCGAAGCGATGATGCCGTTGTCATGACGTAGCGATGTGATCGGGAACAAAGTACTACATGAGTGTGAGTACCTCTTGAGTCCGCGATTATCCGGGTATTTTATTGGCGATGGTTACGCCGGGTATTTTATTGGCGATGGTTCCGCCGGGTATTTTATTGGCGATGGTTACGCCGGGTATTTTATTGGCGATGGTTACGCCGGGTATTTTATTGGCGATGGTTACGCCGGGTATTTTGTTGGCGATGGTTACGCCGGGTATTTTGTTGGCGATGGTTACGCCGGGTATTTTATTGGCGACGGTTACGCCGGGTATTCTATTGGCGATGGTTTATACCGCCGGATATCTATAGCGACATTTTATGCCGCTGACTCCATGGCGAGGGATCATGCCGCTGATTCGATAGCGATGGGTTATACCGCTATGTGTGTAGCACTGGATTATGCCGCCTACGAGCGATGGGTGCTGCTTATGTACCGCTGGTGGACGATGGATACAGGTATTCCGCTATCTCGATAGCGATGAGGTATGGCATATTACTTTTGTTATCAGTATGGTGATTATGGTGTATTATTATTTACCGTCATGTGTTTGACGATGAGATTATGGATGTCGTGTATCGACAGGTACCGTCATATGTTCGACGATGTTATTTGGGATAACTATGTGGACGCTTGGCGTCATTTTGGTGATTTATACATTCATGTTTATGTATATGGTTGTATGGTTTGAGTGCCGATGGTGGGCACATGGTAGGGTCTGGGTATTTAGTTGACGAGACCTTTTGCCGAGCAGGTTTGCTCGATGGATCATTGATGCATTGTACCGGTGAGAGTACGCATCGTATTATGGAGGTATATTATTGACGAGCAATGATACCCTTGGGTATGCTCGCTGGGATGGCTAAGGCCAAGTGAATGGTGGTAAGAGTAGTCATTGAGGAAACTACTCGCTTGTTATTGTGATGAGGAGTAAACATGGTTACACCCACCCTAAGGGCGTGGAAGAAGTCCTAATGGATTAGGATTGCATGATAATTGAGCGTGGACGCCGGGTTGTCCAGTGTGCTTTGGTGTTTTAGAGATATGTTGGGCAATGACCCACAACTCTAATGGTTTGGGCGGTATGGTATACCGGGATGGAATGTGTGTCGCGTTAATAGGTTGGTATAAGCCTATGGGACCAGCGAATCACTAGCCAGGTATTGTTGCAGTGCTTTAGTGTGCTTGTGGTAGCTATTATAATGCTCGTTGGATTCGAGTTTGGTGAATCGTATGGTGATACGATGAGGGTTATGGTAGACTCTTGTAGTCTCTATGTGGCATGGTGTTTGAGGTAGGGAATACCTCACGGGGACGTTATACGTCATTGTTTTGAGGGACTTGTGCTGGGACAGCTCAAGTTTGTTGGTATTACCAACGTGAGTGTCAACAAGTCGTGGTTAGCTCTAGTTGAGCATCCTTGCATATGGCATGCAATGGGAGTCACAATGGTTTGTGAGATATAGTTAGTGGGGTGACACTACTATATTGATTTTTTTATCTCTTGGAGAGATTTGGATTGTACTGTCTTGGAGACAGCTTGCATCGGTCGTGGTTTGATTGTAAGTCAGCCATGGTAAGCATTACTGATGTTGGACCGAGTAATGGATTTCTTACCTCGGTGAGACGTTTGAGGAGACGTCTTCGGGGAGATGCTCGATTTTGGAGTACTATGGTATTAGTACAGAGCATCGTTGGAAGGTGTATACATGGCGTATACGGATTTTTGGATTGGGTAATGGTAGTATTGATGCACTACTCTAACCAATTGTATATTTCTGGGTTCCGGGATATGTTTTGGTATTAATATACCAGGTTTTCCGAACGGTAATTCGAGGATTGGAGGATCATGGATTCACGACTTCTTCCTTGAGAGGAAGACGGTATTGTGATTCCTACCGGTTGAATCTTTTGGGGAGATTCGTTATTTTGGTTCGTGTGGTGGTGATGTTGAAATCACACCCTTTGGTTTTGGTTTGTCAACCATCATTCTCCGTGGGGCGAGAATAATCGGGGTTTGACAGTTGGTTTTGGGATTTGGGTGTGATTGGAGACACCCGAGTCTATTGCATTGCGTATGCATGTTGTGTGGTGTATGGGCATGTATGCCGTGTGTGTATACGAATGCCAACCTTTTTTCGTTCATTGTGGAACGCCGAGTGTGTATAATTGGTTTAGTGGATCTCCGGTGTGAGATTGTGGAACCTCGAGATCGGTAATCTCGATGGCACGATGCATTCTAATGAATGATCGTGAGGGTTGTTTGATTCCCCGAGGAGGGATCGATGTGATTTGGAATCATGGTGGTTCTTGTTGGATAATTCGATAGCCTTCCTATTTTAGGATTGTTAGATCCAAGGATAAATGAGGGATGGCCGAGATTCGGATTTGTTTAGTGTCATGGTTGACACTTGTGTAGGAATGCAATTGGTTGCCTTCCATGTCCCCTATGGAACTTGAGACTTGGTGGAGTCTTGATGGTGTGTCGGGACCAAGATATGATTTCTTGGAACACACCGGTGTAAACATCCTCGGTGATGTATTTTTGTGTGGATCAGTGACCGTGGGTAACCCGGTCCGGGTTGCAAGTGGTGCAACTACTCCTTTGGAGGAGATGGGCTGGGAAGCGAAACTGGTTTTTCTGTGAGTATACTGTTGTATACTAGTGGTCCCCACCATGACGATATGTGTCATGCATCGTGGGCAGGTGGTGAATATCACGGGATGATATCTTTGTCAGAACCAATGGAGATTTGGTTGGGTTGCAGTTTTGGTGGACTGACTTGTGGGACGATTCACGTCGAGGTATGTTGTTATCTTTCGGGTTTGTATTGGTTTTGGCGTTGCGCTATTTTGGGGCTTGGTGCGAGACTGGTATTCTCGCAGTTGTTAATTCGATTCTAAGGTGGTTCAGAATCAGGGTCTTGGCTTTGTTTTGTTGGTGTAGTCCTGGTGTTACGTGGAGTACACCGGTGCAATTTCGGGGACGAAATTTTATTAGTAGGGGATAATTGTGATGTCCGGGAATTAATGGTGTTAATCCCGGTGTAGTATTAATCCTGGATGGATTTTTAATTGTGGCAATTAGGAATTAATTGCGGTTCGGCATCTCCCGAGGTTGGTAAATCGGGCCTTCTGGGCTCGTCTAATTGATTAGTTGGGATCGTTGGATCCCGAGGTTGAGATCGTATTCTCATTCCGGTGAAAACCTGCGAGTTGGGTTTTTAGTGTGACTCAGAATCTCGGGTGCTGTTTGTGGGCACCGGTAGGGGGTTTTTGAGTTAGAGAGAGAGTTTTTGAAAACAGATGTTTTTTAATGAATCATGATGTATTTGTGGGGCTATTAGTATTTCGGGGTATTTTTGCTATAAATACCAATTAAACCCGGGATTTTAATTATCGGAACCATTTTCCTCTTCTTCCTCCTCTCTTCCCGCGCGCGAGCCTTCCCGATCCCCTTTGACCCCCGCCGCTTCAAGGCGTGCGCCCGCCGCCGTCCGGCCGCCGTTCGGCGCGTGCGACCCGCCGTTGGAATCGTCTCTCCGAGGCGCAGCTATACATACAATCAATTTGAAGTTTGGTCGCGATTTGAGCTCGAATTTCTGCTGGAAGCGCTAGGGTTCGAACTGGGTTTCTGTTCGATTTTGTGGCTCGTTTTTGGTACGATTTTTGGGGCTCTTTTTCCAGTGTTTTTGGGGCGTTTTGTAATGCATTTTGTGTCGAAAATTTATGCTTTGTGGTTCAAGGATTTTGGTTGCCAATTGATTCGATTTGAGCGCTGGATTGCAAGGCTCATAGTTCGAATTTCTTGATGTTGGGCGGGTTAGGGTTCGAATTTTGGGGGTTTTGGTTTGGGGATGTTGATTCTTGTTGTTAATTAATTAATTTATGGTTTAGATGCTTATTGGGTTCGAATTGAGGAATTGGATTCGAATTTAGGGCTTTAAATTCGAATTTTGGGGGTTTCGCATGTGGGGCGATTATTCATGTTGTTGATTGATTAATTCATGTTTTAAATGAATTATGGTGATTTTGGATTTGATTTGTGTGGTTGGGGTTCGAATTTTAGGAGTGGTTCTTGAGCAATTTTTGATATTGTCTCATTCGTTTCCCCTCCCTGTATATGCCCTGCCCCGGGTCTTTTAAATGGTAAATTGTTGTGGATTGACAATATGTTGAGGGTTATGGGTGTGCTTGAGCATGGGTTGCATGTTCGTAATTAATTATGAATTATTTATCGTGTTAGCACATCGTTCCTCGGAGCATGGAACTCGAGCAAGGTTTGGCTCGGACTTCGGAAATTAAGGTACGTGGGACGTACGAGCATTAGCCTATTATAGTATTGCAACTGTAATATGCATGGTTTGTGATAATGGTATTAAATGGGCATTGGAATACATGGTGTATGGTAATTGTATTATATGGACATTACAATATCTGGCAGGTGGTCTGGCATGTGGTAATTACATTGGATAAATATTGAGATGCATGGTGCACTATATTTACTTCAAATGGATAATGATATGCATGGTAAACGGTCTTTGCCTTCAATGGATATATATATATATATATTGGGAATCATACAGTGCCGCCTTCGAGCGAGCAATGATTCGGGATGCGGTCGCCATTGGGCGACCATCGGTTATGACGCCGCTATTGTTGAGCGTGCGCGAGGTTTAGTATGCCGCTATTGTGGAGCGAGCAATGAAATAAGAACATGGAATTGTTGGTTAAATATATGCGATATCTATAGTCTTTTACATTATGTTCTTATCCCTTTGATTATGGAACTGGTATAATAGAACGGTATTAGTTAATCTATGTGACGATTAACTGGCTTTGGGAATTTGATGAGTTTGGTTATTTTGAGAACAGGGACAATACAGGGGGATCCCGGATGAGGGTATTGCCATCCAGGGAGTATCATTTAAATTATGGCATTTACATTCTGTAAATTATGAATTGCAATATTATTATTTTGTGATTGGTGGTATTGGTATGCTCACCCCGTGTGGGGGCTGTCTCTGTTGGGGCAGGTAACACAGGTGTAGCGGCTTTGGAGTCGAGCTCGGGCTTTTGGTTAGAGGTACTTCCAGGATCGAGGTACCAGAGCTGGTTGGATGGACGCTCAGATCCAGTGTTGAGATCGAGTTGTGCTTGGAAGGTGCTTCCAGGATAGAAGTACCAGTAGCGGTATCCGGTATAGTGTTTTATGCATCAAATACACGTTTATTCATTGAGTACACCTTACGTGTATATGGGATGTATAAATGGGCTATGGCCTCTTTCTGTTCATTATGGTTGCATGCAATTAATTATGGAAATTGCTAAATGAACTAAGAGCATATTAGTGTATTATGTGGGTGCATGTTATGTGAATAATAATGGTAGGGGGAATTTGAATATTGGGAATTGAATGCAAGAAATTTTCTGGGTAGCATACGGTGTTGCACTTGCATAGGGTTTTTCCCCTGATGGTATGATTATATGCACTCATGGTATGGCTTAATGCACTAATTACGGGTTAAGGGCACGGGGGTCCTTACACATACCCCTTAAGCATCTGAACATGATCAACATGTTTGATGTATGTGTCCGCGTGTACTATGGGTTTTCTTGCACAACTTCAATTTAAACTCTTTTTATTTGAGACATAACAAGATAGGTTTTTTGTCATTTATTGGCTGATATTTTGACTTTACAACATATTGAAGCAGAGTACCTCTAATGATCTCGTTCAGTGAATCAGTATCCCGATTGATCACTTTGCATCTGTTCACCAGACAATCACACTTTTCATGTATGAGAAACTACTCCCAAGTTGGTCACAATTTCATAGTTTTCTTAAATCTGAATTGACCTTAGAAAAGCATGCTGAAAATTATTTTCATACACTTTGTGAAGTAATGACAATTATTTTGAATCACACATACATACGTGTTCTAATAAGGGAGAAGATTGGTTATGTTGAGAGATGAACTGGGAGATAAGTGATAAATGCCATGTGCAATTTCAAATTATTTTTCATTCTGTAGTTTTGTCTTTGGAAATCTAAATCATAAATGACAAAGTGTCTATGTAGGAGAAAAAGCAACTTTTACATGTACATAAGACACATTTTCAACTTTTTTACTTTAACTTCGACATTAGCTTGGAATTGGATTGCATTACGATTACATGCAGCTTCCCTTATAGATATCTTTCAACCCAGCTTCTGTCAATGACACTCATGAGAACTTGCTTTTTTAAGTTTTTTTTTAAAATAAATCCAGATTAGCTTTTTTCTTATAGTGTGAATTTAATTTTGCAGTTGAGAAAATAGTACAGAACTTTGACTGAAGTTATCCTAGGACTCCTAAACATGCTGAAACATAGCCATGTATTTTTGTTGGTTTACTACCGTAGGAAATGCCCTTGAGGCAAGGATATGTTATTTCTGCTTTGAATGTGTGCTTCAACGATAATCTTCGTGGTAACTTATTTTTGGCAGTTAATGATGCCTATCAGTAAATTCATTTTGGAACTTTTTTAAGTAAATACTCATTTATTAGTATATATGTTCCAGGCAACCTCACATCATGATATTCTCTATATGGCGGGACAGTTAGGGCTCGATCCGCCAACAATGTTGATTGGGAATGGAGGTCCTGCTTTTGAGCTTAAACAAGCTCTAGAAAGTAGTGAAGCTGTGGCAAATTGCTTCAACTGTTCAATATCTTTGTCTGCCCTTTCCCTGATCATCTACTGTTCGAAATCATTGAATTCATCAGATCTAATTGCCATTGAGAATCAGAAGAATGATTGTCTAATGCAAATGAAGTTACGGTCAGATAGTCGAAGCAGGTCCATGCCTCTTGTGGGTGGCCCCATCGTTTTATATGTTCTTGTTCCTGATCTGCCGAAAAGGTGACCAACCTATGTGCCCTGCCTACTTATGTATATGCTTTTGATTTTTCTACTATAACTTGCAGCAATGTCAGTCTGAATGATTTCCTTGTCTTTATGTTCAGAAAAAAATTTGAAAAAAAGGAATTGCCAATTATTTTGTGACTTCTCGTATGATATGTAATATATTTTCAAGTATTGTGCATGCTCTAGTTTTAGCCTATGGTACACGTCTCGTCTCTTTCAAGCTTATGTCAACATGTGGCGAAAAAATAAAGCAGAGTGCATGATTGATGTTCTAGTGATTATCGTCACTTTAATTTACAGAGCTTTGGTGGAAGTAAAGCCCATGCTTTACACTGGGGAGAATGCTAAGATTCTAACTGAGGTTGCCAAACTAGATTCATATACGAGGCAAGCTTATTGGGGATTTCAGCATGAAAGCTGGCATAATGATTGTCGTCAGGATTGTATTGTCCCTGGAAGAGTAGTCACAGCCATCATATCTGTCACAGAGGAAGTTGTGGCTAAGCTCTGCTTTAGATCTGCAAGACCTTGCAATGAATCACAATGCGAACCTGATCATGATCATCAAATTGCAAGGATGGCGGAATTCTGCATTTATCTTTCTGATAAAGTCCTCGTGGAGAACGATTTCTCTTGGGATGATGTTGTGGTTGGTTTTCTTCTCTATTGAGATCAGTTATAGTTGAGGCTTTGTATAGCTTGTTCTCCAGGATATCCTGGATTATCTTAAATGGGAAATCATAAATAAATAAATAAAAATGTATATATATAAAATATAACATAATAAAACTTTTTTAGCGACATAAAATGGTTAGTAGCGTAACTATTAATGTTTCATAATAAAATATTAGGTTCAGAAATATTTACTTTGGTTTCCATCTAAATTATTGAGAATGACAGAAGGCATTTTATTTCCCATGCATCATGCGAGTTTCTTTCGCTGTTATGTCTAATGTTTTCTACTTCTCTCACTCATACTTCATTGTTTCTAGACTCTGAGAATCTATTTCTCAGCAACTTTTGACGCCTCCCACGGAAAATTGTCGATGATCTTCACTCGTGTATTTCATGAGTTCGGTCAGATGAGCATGAGAATAGACGCTGATAAAGAGCCAATTTTCAACCTTGTTCCTGTTATAGGTGCTGGAAGGTCCGCTACTTCTATGGATGATATACTTACCTGTGAGCTATATGCCAAGAAATTGTAGTTCACACTATGGATGATTTGTTTGATCACAGCTTGTTGCCGAGGGGGCCAGGTTTGGTTATTCTTCACACCGACCTGATTACTTGATCTTGCCATTGATTCGTGTTTTTTCACTTGTTCTCTTGGTTCTGATCATATCTTATGTATTATTTTGTCCTGTGTTGGGCACAAATGCTGCAAAGATGATGGGAAATTTTAATTTCAATGTGGTATCAGCTTATTGCTATTTGCTAGTCATGTATTTCAAGTAATAAAGAAAGATTGACTTCCAGTGATGCGTACAGTTTCCTTGGGATTTGTAATTATTTAGAGGGTTGATGGCTATGAAGTTGGGATACGAACGATACGGATTTGCGTTTTCTTTAGATTACATGGTTAAAAAATTATCAGAAACTTGTGCTGTTTCCTTTTAATCAAATATGTTTGCTTGAAGAATGATACTTCTGAGTAATTTCATAGGTGCAAATGATGAGAATTGAGATGCGCAACCGATGAGTTAATTTAATTATAAGTCATTTCTTTTCTTTTTTCTTCCAAAAAATGCTATATGCCTACTCTTGGCTGTTGCTCTTTCGGTTAAATTCTTGAATATGCTCGTTTCTATGTATCCGACAATGTCAATTAAACTGAACGGAAACCTAATTATAATTGTCTGCGTGAGTAGCTGAAAATATTGTCAGTATATTTTTAACTGATGATAAATTAAACTTTTCATTTTAATTTTTGTCTAAAATATACTTTTTTTTAATTACATAAATTATCTAAGGTGCAGTTGTTTTAATAAGATCGTATTATGAGATAAAAAATGCCAGAAAAACCATCCCGATTATGGTTTGTTTGATGATGTCCTTAAGGGTAGTGCCCTTAAACTGAACGGAAACCTAATTATAATTGTCTGCGTGAGTAGCTGAAAATATTGTCAGTATATTTTTAACTGATGATAAATTAAACTTTTCATTTTAATTTTTGTCTAAAATATACTTTTTTTTAATTACATAAATTATCTAAGGTGCAGTTGTTTTAATAAGATCGTATTATGAGATAAAAAATGCCAGAAAAACCATCCCGATTATGGTTTGTTTGATGATGTCCTTAAGGGTAGTGCCCTTAGGGGCATCACCATTCATTTGGAATCTTTTTTTAAAAAGAAAAAAAAGATTCCACGTGGATGGTGGATGATTCCATGAGGGCAGTGTCCTTCAGGGCAACAACAATGTTTCCCCCGATTACAAAGTCGGGCAGGATTCTTAATGATACAGACAAACCCATCTAATTAATCTCGGGAAGCCAAATCCAAGCCAACATCCCGTTGAAAGTTACTTTTCCGGTTTATCAGCAAAATGTTAGAAATAAATAATAAACTGTTTAATCTCTCTACAAGTTCGAGCTTTTAAATAAGAGATATTAGAGTCTCTGGCTAATGCTGATGTCCTGAGTTCAAAACTTACAAACAATTCCATCCACATGAAATATGCACTTGACGGACATCCCAAAAGATGAACAAAACGACCCACAAGCGAGGTGGTGTTAGGATAAATATAAATTGTTCAATCTCTTTACAAACTCGTACTTTTAGATACTAAGGCAATTTAACACAAAAGCCACATCAACACGTAGTTTCTTAAAATCCAAGGTTTGGTCCACGAATCACCGATATTATACAACATTTTCTTCAGAGGATCACAATCAAAATCTCATTTCTCCGTTACAATCATGCAAGCAAACTAGGATAGTGGCATCAGCAGCTCGAATTCGTGATTTTTATATGGAAATAACCTTCCATTTTGAGAGCTCCATAACAGAATTGCCCCATCAGACTGATATGTTCGTGAATGCAGATATCATGCAACCACCTGATATCATCCCACGTTTGTCTAACCACCTGAGAGGCCCACCCAAACACTTTGAGGATTACTTGTGAGCACATGGGTTAACGGTATTTGTTCAAAGTGCCATATATGGGGAAAGACGTGAGAATGCTGGGCAGAGAAAGAATTGTTATTTTGATTTCTTATTTTATAGTTTTCTTAATTTCTTTGTAAAGAAGATGCATTTGCTTTTCTGAGTAAATTTGCTTGCCATTTAAGTTCTTGAGTATCGATTCATCATTATAATTCCTTGAATATCCTTTATTTGGCATAAATATGTCCTCATTGGTGGTCTTGTTGCTTCGTCTTCAATGGCCGATGGGACTCGACTCAAGACACTTGATGAATCTGTAAAGACGATCCAAGGTAGTTTGGATGAGTATCAACAACACTCCGATGTTCGCCATGAAACCACTACCAAACACTTGGAAGCTTTGGATGCCAAATTAGATCAAACACTGTTACTATTGGCAGATACACTTTCTCTCAAACATAACATCCGCCAGATGCATCTTCCTCTATGGCTCCTCCTCAACCACCTCATGGGTTCATTACTATGTCGCATCCACCTCCATTGGTCGTGCAACCACCTCCATTGGTCGTGCAACCACCTCCAGTAGCCCCCTCTCCACGTGCTACTCATATTGATTTTCCACACTTCGAAGGCACGAAACCGCTTGATTGGATATACAAAGCAGAGAGGTATTTCGAATCTATCAAATTCCTCACTATCAGCGATTACTTCTTGCTTCTACACATATGGACGACCCAGCTCTTCCATGGTTTCAATGGCACCACAAAACCAACCAATTCCACTATTGGGATGATTTTACTCGAATTTTGGAAACAACTTTTGGGCCATCTTAATATGAAGATCATCAAGAAACTTTGGCTAAACTCATTCAGACGTCTACCGAGTACCGTCAACGCTTCGACACTCTAGCCAATAGAATTTCAGGTTGTAGCCCCTTCCAGCTGACCAAAACTTGATGGGTAGTTACTCCTTTCTTTATAACTTCCCCGGAAGCCAAAATTTCTTGTGGTGTCAGGATAGGAGCCGATTGATCAGCAAACTTTGGAAATGATTGAGGAGGCGCAGCAGAGTCCCCTTCGAATTTCTTGAGGATGGAAACATGAAAGACAAGATGAATGTTAGCATGTTCTGGCAGCTGAAACCGATAGGCCACTTCCCCCACTCGTTCCATTATTGGAAAGGTCCAAAAAAAAGTTTGCTCTGTAGCTCCTCCACGTAGTGATAGCTGTTTAGGAGGTTGAAAGCGAACCCAGACCAAGTCACCCACTGCAAAAATGCGATTTGTTCGTTTTTTGTCAACAAAACTCTTCATGCGATTTGTGCTCGTTCCAAGTTAATTCGTAGTTGAAGCAGAATTTGGCACGTTGACGGAGTTCTTGATCAATAGCCGTTAAGGGTCGAATCAAAAAGGTACCGTGAAATGGTAGGAGGAGGTCGCCCATGTCACGCCCCGAAATCGGGGTCGATAACACCGGCGTTGATTCTAAATACAATTCAAAATCAACAAGCCTCGTAATACAGAATTCTACGAAAACCAGTCTATTATTCCAAAAACAAATGTTTCTTTTAAATATCAGCGGAAGCTTCATGAATTAATGGCAGCGGCATCTTGAACAATAGCATCTAATTCACTATCTCCAAAATTGATTTGATCTTCGTCTTCGATTTCTTATTCGCTTCTATCTGAAGAGTGGATGTAAGTGGTGAGTGTTTTGTTAAACATCCAGCAAGTGGGGGCCAATCGATGTGACAATATAATACTTTTTCATAATTTTTCAAAACGCAATTCATAATCAGATCATAAACCAATACAAATACATCATAACATAATTTAATATAATTGCTCACATCGAGCCATATAATATAATATTATTCCCATTGGACCTTGTAATATAATAATGTCCCCATTGGACCTTGTAATATAATATTATCCACATTGGACCTTGTAATATAATATTGTCCCCATTGGACCTTGTCATATAATATTGTCCTCGTTGGACCTTGTAATATAATATTGTCTCCATTGGACCTTGTAATATAATATTTCATATTAGAATAATAATTAATATCACTTAAACATAGATCCATAACACCGACAATCTAGAGGGACTTGCATAGAATCAAGTGGTGGCTCCCGTATATGTAGCACTTTGCTCCGCCGGCTCAAGATGTGGCTCCCATATACGTGGCACTTTGCCCCGCAGGCTCAAAAGGTGGCCCCCGTACACGTAGCACTTTGCCCTTTGGACTCAAGAGCTGGCTCCCATCATACGTAGCACTTTGCTCCGTATAGCCCTTATTTCTCGATGATCAAAATTTATTCACAGAACATCGTAGTTTTAAAATACATCACATATTCGATTGAGATTTCAAAACATACATATGATTTTCAAAATTGAAACGAATATATAACAAAGCCCACTTACCGAGATCAGAAACGATTCTTGCGTGTTCCAAAGAATTTGGGTGGCAAAAACGTTTTAGTGTATGCTAGTGTGTGTTTCGAAAATTGTGTGAATTGTGAGAGATTTTTGAGTTGCATACAATGTGGAAGAGTCTTATATGAATAGAGCTTGAAATTCGAGAATCTCGGTTCCTACGACTTCTGAAATTCAATCGTATCTTCCAAACTTATCTTTAGATTGTGCTTTATCTTCGGATTTGGTTATATATATATATATATATATATATCTAAAATATTATCATAATATAATTCAATATTATATCTTCTCAAGATATTATATATATAATTCAATATTAACTATTAACTTTTTATTATTTTAAAACTCTACAAGATTAAATCATATAAACTAAATATATCTTTTATTTTTCAATATTATCTATACTTAGTATTTGGTTTGACCAAATAACATCAAGTGTTTGGATTAACTTACGGAGTATAATTTGACCAAAACTCTAGTTGTTTAAATAATTACTCATTGGTTTAGCTACAATTCTACAAAATTAAATCAAATTGGATTTATCTCTTCAAGTGTTTTATTGGCTAATAATTTGATCATATCATTTATTATTATCTTTATTAGTATTCTTAATTATCTACGCGCTTTTAATTGTTTTCAGAGTCTATAAGATTGAATATTATAAACACAATATTATCTTATCTCATATACAAACTCTAATTATAAAAATACGTAGTTCTAGGTTTAGCTAAAAGTTTACAAGATTGAATCGAATAGGGTTTATCTCTTTTAAGTGTTTTATTGGCTAATAGATATAATGACATGATTCCTAATTATCCACAAATTATTTATTAACTCATGCTTTTCTATTAAATATTTTGAATTTGAAAATGTCATCTATCTAATATTTATAAGCTAGATTATCATCTATCAAGTATTTTTTTACCTACAAGATTGAGATAACGTGACTCATTGTTATCTTTAACATAATTCAATATTATCCTTTAATTTATAATATTATCTTGATATCAAGTACAATAGAAACTCTATAAATTAATACTCAATTATTTAATAAACTCTTTAAGATAATATTTTTGGTCGGTCCCGACTCGGGGTAGGGTGCTAAATTAATAATTCGCTAAAATTATAAGATAATACATTTTTGATAATTTCTATAGACCCCATATAAAATATAAATTAATAATTCCTTTATACTACATATTACATGAATGATTTATGAAAGTTTCTTTAAAAATGACTCAATTGTCTTTTGTTTTTTGTTGAAATCAATTTCACATTGAATCTCGTCTCTAATTTTCCTTATCATTGTAAGAACTTCTATGGTTGTTTTCTCATAGCTCAACAAGAAATTATTCAATGTGATTGCCGCTTTAATAGCCTCGTTTCGCGAAGGGGGCTCCATGGTATAACTTTCATCATCATCTTTATCAGTTCCAATAACGCTCTCAATAATTTCTTCATCAGTCAACAACTGTGCAACTACATTTTCTTCTGGGTGGTTAAGGACATCTTCGACATCCATTGCATTGCGATAACCCAACTCTTCGATCAAATTTCGGAGTTCTTGAGTGCTTTCACCACCTACCTGTTCATCGGAGTTCTCAAAAGCCATGTTATTTGTTGATCGAAGTTTACAATGACAAAAGCAGTTCGCAATTGTATTTGCACGAACATCCATAGTCCATGCTGTAATTGCAAGATTCATTGCATCTAACATATTTATTTTTGCTGGATTTGGAACCCCTAATTCATAACTCTCCAAAAGACTTCTATAAAATCGACGACGATAATGCATCTTAAAAGCTCGTATAATCCCCGCGTCACAAGGTTGAATTTTTGAAGTTGTATTTGGTGGCAAAAAAAATAATTCAACATTTTGCAATCCTTCAATAATTTTTGGATGAGCAGGGCAATTATCCACAATCAAGAGAATTTTCCTCCAACCATTTTTTTATCAAGTTGGCGAACATATTCTTCAAATAACACCCCAGTCATCCAAGCTCGTTTGTTAGCACGGTACTCACAGTTCAAACTGTTCAAGTTTACATTCTTAAAGCACCTTGGTTTAGCATATTTCCCAATAATCCATAAAGGAATTTTCTCTGAACCGTCCTCATTACAGCAAATAACAACAATTAGTCTTTCCTTGTCTTGTTTTTACCTTTCAAGTTGCATTATTGCAAGGGAATGATCCGGTTGAAGTCTAAAAACAAACATGTTTAAGATCAAAACATGTAAATAATTACATCACTAAAGTACAAAATAATAAAATAATAAAAAACAAACCCGTTTCATCCATCTTAAAGATGTCTTTCATTTCAAACTGATCCACTTTGTCTCTTATGGTTTTTAATTTGTCTTCCATGCCCTCCATTTCAACTGATCCACTCTCTCCAAAACGTCGGAAATTTTTAATTCCATATCTTGCTTTGAACTTTCCAAGCCAACCAATAGAAAAAGTAAAGTCTGGAGTATCCACATGATACATATCCTTCATGAACTTTTTCGCCTTCTCGATGATTAGTTCACCTGTCATATTCACATGTTCTTGATATTGAAGAATCCATTCATAGAGAGATTTTTCTAGGTCAGGAAATTTTATCGGTTTGCGTCGCTTAACATCACCTCTTTCGGGAGCAAGTGAGAGATACTCTGAAGACCGTTTAACTGTATTCGATATTGTCCCTTGACTCACCTGCAAACCATAGTTACTAAGAACCCATTTTTGCAATTCCTTTTGAGTAAGACTTGGATTATCCTTGTTGTGCTTGCATAATGCTCTTCGAATCTCGTCGGTCATTGTTGTTTTTTTCACAACTTTAAGATGAGACGCCATATTGTGTGTATGATTTGTTTGTGTTAGCATATTTTGATCTTGTATTTATTTGTATACAACTTTTTTTTAATGTCCATAAAGTGATAATTGGGAGATTGAAGAGTTCTTTCAAATTGGGCTCTTCATTTGATATACGTACATGCATTGTACAATAATTAAGTGAAAGTTTGAAATGTGTTTGTAAATTGAGTATTCATTATAAATTAATAAAATATTAATTAATATATAAATTATTAATTATTAATTTATCGATTAATTAATAACTCTTTTAATTAATAACTTTTAGTGGTCCCATGAGTATTAATTTATAGAGTTTCTACTGTAGTTTTTTTTACTAAATTTCGGGTAGTTGAGCAGCACAATGTAGTTGGGTTGACCAAAACTCTAGTTATATGACCTGATTGGAAAAATCGGGTTCTCACATTCCTCCCTCATTATTGGAAGTTTCGTCCTCGAAACTTGAGCGAGTTGACCTTGGAAAAGGTAGTGATATTTCTCTCGCGTCTTCTCTTCTACATCTCATATAGCTTCTCATTCCATATGATTTGACCATTGAACTATGCAATGGTCATTTGCCTCAATACTTGGCCCTTTGAATCCACGATCCCGGATGAAAATTTCCTCGTATTTCAGATTCTCATTTGAATTAGTCATGACTTACAAGTAGGGATATAATTTCTAAGATATTAGCAGCAAGGGTTTGCATAGGAGCGTAACCGATGGATAATACAATTCAAGATACGTTTGGAGGGTAAATTAAAAGTTCATTAATTACGTTAAGAGGTTCATTACGAAATCTTAAATAAATAAAATTATTATTAGAATACTCAAGAAATATTTCTTATTGTTCTTGTTAAAATTCTTCTAATTAATTAATTTCTATATATATATACTTTTCAAATTAATATATTATTTCTCTATCTATTAACTACACATCATTATCACGGTTTGTTTGTTGCTGCCTTGAAGGGCACTGCCCTTAGGGGCATCATCCATCATTCATATAGAATCTTTTTTTTCTTTTAAAAGAAAAGATTCCAAATGAACGGTGATGATGCCCCTAAGGGCACTGCCCTTAAGGGCATCATCAAACAAACCCATTATCACCTATGCCTAAATAGATGAGATTTAAGAAGACATGTCCAATTAAAAGTTTTACTAAATAATTTATAATTTTAAAAGTTTAATGTATAAAAATTATTATGTGAAAGGTATTTCGGGGACTTTTCTTCGGTTTGCTTCTAATAGGGAGAAGTATCAATCGAGAGATCCGGAAGTCATTTTCAGAAATTGACTGAAGAATTGTGTTGTCCATGGGACTTATTGGCCAGGGTGAAAAGTAATTGAATTTTGGTTCGCCCGTGACGCAGAAATCGGAAGATGAATTTTTCTCCTTTTTATGGTTCATGAGGCTGGAATTAGGGTTTGAAATTAGTCCAAAATCGCTGACTGGAATTTAAAATTAGCATAGGGCTTTTAATGTATACTTTGAGAAGGTTCATCATCCCGATTTAATTGTAAAAATACGTAAATATGACGGAGAAATCTGGGATGGAATTTTCGACCTAGGGTTCATGTGTGTGGCGAGAGGAAATCGCCGAATTGGTGATCGTCCGGTGACTGTGAGTCGTGATGAATAAAGGGCTTTAGATCATTGTTGGATAAGAATCAAACTACCAGAGTTAATTGAAAAAATGTGTTACGGTCTTTCAGAAATTTCAACTTGTGATGAATAAGGGGCTTTAGAGGGCCTTGAGTTGGAATGACCATGCGCTGGTTGAAGTACAGAAGTTCACCATTGAGACTCAACTTGTGCCTAGTTGGGTCTATTGTTTGAACAAGCATGTGTAATTTCAACAATTCAGGATCAGAAAGATTGACGTTGCGGAGTTCATCAATGAATGCAAACTGAGGAAATGAAATTGACATTAAATGCCATTGTATTCGTGATAATGCATCAGCCACCATATTTTCACGCCCAGGTCGATATCTGATCTCAAAGGTGAAGCCAATAAGTTTGGATAGCCAAAATTGCTGTTATGGTGTCTGAATAGTTTGTGAGACCAATTCCCGGATACTTTTTTGTTGGTGATAATAAATAATTTCCGCCCCAATAATAATGTCGCCATTTCTTTACCGCTTGAGTAATAGCATACATTTCTCGATGATAGGTGGAGGCACTTTGCATTCTTGATGATAACTTTTGACTGAAGAAAGCGATCGGATGCCCCAATTGAGACAACACCGCCCCCACTCCACACGAGCAGAGATCATGGCTTCTTTGAGTTTCTGAAATGCTTCTGTGGCTATAGGGAGCCAGGAGAAAGTTTCTTTCTTCAATAGATCTGTTCAAGGGGCGGCTATAGAAGCATATCCTTTAATGAATCTTCTATAAAATCCGATGAGACCCAGAAAGCCCCGGATCGCTTTTACTGAAGGAGGTAGTTGCCAATCCATCATTGCTTGAATCTTGGAATTCTCCATCTGAATTCCATTGGCAGAAATACAGTGCCCCAAATATTCAATTCATTGGCGCCCAAACTGACATTTAGATCGTTTTGCAAAGTAATGGTGATCCAATAGGCATTGAAAAACAACTAATAGAAGCTCCAAGTGTTCGGCCCATGTCTTGCTATACACCAGAATGTCGGCAAAAAATACCAAAACAAATTGACGTAAATAAGGGCGAAAAACGCGTTCATTGCTGCCTGGAATGTAGCGGGCCATTTCTGAGCCCGAAGGGCATAACAAGATATTCATAGTGGCCCTCGTGTGTGCGAAATGTTGTCTTTGGTACATAATTAAGATCCACTCTAATTTGATGATATCCCGCATGAAGATCAAGCTTGGAGTATAATACAGTCCCCTTGAGTTCATCGAACAATTCATCCATAGTCGGAATGGGGTATCTATCCTTCACCATTACTGCATTCAAAGCTCGGTAGTCGGTGCAAAATCTCCATGTCACATTCTTCTTGTGAAGTAACACGACAGGAGACAAGAACGAACTGAGACTTGGTTGGAGAAGCCCCTCGTCAAGCATGTCATGTACTAGTTTTTCGATGACTTTCTTTTTGATAATGTGAGTATCTATATGGTCGCACATTAATAGGGCCTGCATCATGGACTAGTGGAATGACATGATCATATGATCGGGATGGTGGCAAGCCATGTGGGTATCAAATATATGAGCAAATTGATGTAATAAGTGTTGTAAAGCTGGATCAATATGCTATGTTTCATCATCTGTTATAGGAACCAAATCCAAGCGAAACAGCTGAGATATTCCATGAGTTGTATTCAAAAGAGTGAACTGTGAAGCTGAACAGGTGTGGGGACCTTCGGGTACTGTCAACGTAAATGCATCTGATGGCCATCTTGTTCAAATTCAAAAAGGAGTTGATCATAATTTTGACGTACCCAACCAAGGGTGGCTAGCCAAGATGCACCCAAGATTACATCAGCTCCATGTAAACCAAGTACGAATAAATCTGGTTGGAAGGTATGTCTCTGAATCGTGATGGGTGCCTGATTGATAATTCCCTCGGTGAAGAGACGTTCACCATTACCCACAGCAACCCAGAAAGGCGGCGATGAAAGCACTGGTAATTGCAAGTGTTGTGCTACTCTCGTCTATATAATGAATGCATGCAACCACCATCAATTAACACTTGAACATGGGAGCCCACCAATGTTCCCAAGAATCGAAGGGTTGTTGTGGACTGCATGACATGAAAAGAGATAGCAAAATGAATTGGTGTATCTGTTAGAGAATAAATAATAAATTGTTCAATTCTCTAAAAGCTCGGGCTTTTAGATGAGACGACAATTCTTTATGGTATCAGAGCCTCTGGCTAACGCTAAGGTCCTGAGTTCAAAACTCACAAACAACAAATCCACCCACATTAAATATTCACTTGATGGGCCTCCCAAAAAAAAGGAACAAATCGGCCCACAAGTGAAGGGGAATATTAGAGAATAAATAATAAATTGTCCAATCTCTTTACAAGCTCGGTCTTTTAGATGAGACGGCAATTCTTTATGATATCAGAGCCTCTGGCTAACGCCAAGGTCCTGAGTTCAAAACTCACCAACAACAATTCCACCCACATTAAATATTCACTTGATGGGCCTCCCAAAAAGAGGAACAAATCGACCGACAAGTGAGAGGAATGTTAGAGAATAAATAATAAATTGTACAATCTCTCTACAAGCTCGGGCTTTTAGATGAGACGGTAATTCTTTATATCTTGGGGCACAAACTCCAGATCAATGGGAGTAAAGGTGTGGGCTCTTCCTCCCCTTCAATGACAAAGAGTTGTGGCTTAGATTTGCAACGGTGAGAAGATGACCATTTCTCATCACAAGTAAAACAAAGGCCATGTTGACGTTTGAGTTGGTGTTCCGCTGGTGACAAATAATGATGGTGCACTCATGGAAGTCGACACCGTACTCCCCGGAGGTGCAGGGGTAGGGTTGGAAGATATATGCCTTGAACTTGAATAATTGGTTGCATGAGAAAATGCAACAGGAACATGTGGATTGGTTTTGTGGTATGAACGTCTATCTGTCATCTTAGCCTCCTGTAAACGAGGAGCCCAATGGCTTGTGCCAACAAAGAGGGTCGAAATGCTTTTACCTTATGTCGAATGTCGGACCGCAGGCCGGAAATGAACAACTCATAAGAAATGATGCAGAAACTCCCTGAATACGATTGGCCAGAGCATCAAAGCGTTGACGGTAGTCAGCCGCAGTCGATGTTTGTGTTAATTTGGCCAAAATTTCCTGATGATCATCATAGTCCGAGAGCCCGAATGTGATTTCCAGAATTTTGGTGAAGTCTCCCTGTTACCTCTACTTTTGGTTCGCGTTGATAACAAATGAATTTATAGGGGAAGGTATGTGCTGTTTCGCGGAGTCGCAGTTTTGGCCGGAGTCCGGGAGGATCCTCTCTGGTTTTGGATCTCCGACGATCAATATTGGTTTTTTTTCTTTTTAGAGGAGGGCTCCGGGGTTTTTTCCCTCTTTCTCTTGTTAACTTACTCTCCCTTTTATAGGGGGGGATGCCAATGGTTCCGCTCTGCCGGGGATTCTGGGGACAATGTCTGAAACTGAGGGGGGGGGGGGACCACAGATGGGGGACCATCTACATCTGCTACCTACCTCGTACGATCCTTTTGCTCTGGTGATTCTCTGCGTCCGGGAATATGCTTTTCTTACCCACAGTGCTTGACCACCCTTTGATTGGTTAGCAGGCCCAGCTTTTGCTTTAATAGGTGTCCGATTCCTGCAAACCTAGTCCCGATACAAGGGACCACCCTAGGTGGTCTCAGCTCGACTGTCCTGTCCCATGACTTCCCGTCCTGACCTATTGAGGAAACCGCGCCTCAGTCCGGCTATCTTGGTAAATATAGCCCGTCCTGATCTGTTGAGGAAACCGCGCCTCAGTCCGGCTATCTTGGTAAATATAGCCCGTCCTGATCTGTTGAGGAAACCGCGCCTCAGATTGGATGGCATGCCCCATGGCGGACCGCCCCCGACCTCTTGATGTGCTCCCTCGCCGCCCCGGCTCGGAAACGATGGTGGGAGCTAGACAGGGGTGATCGTGCCCACGATAAACTCGGGTCGGGCTGCGAGCTCGAGGAGGACAGCCCGGGTTAGGCCCTAACGACTTCCCTTGTTGGCTAAATGGGCCCCTCACTGACCGGGCCCAAATAAAGTTCGGACCCTCAAGATCTACTGGCCTCCAGAACTAGGGATATCACTCCCCAAGATGTAAATTGCTGAATTTTGTGTTGCCATTGGAACCATGGTAAAGCTGGTCCATCCATATGAATTGACGCCAAAAGAAGGCGTTGAACTGGAGGGACCTGGTAGAACTCGAAATATCTCTCGGCTTTATAGATCCAATCGAGAGGGTCCATGCCGTCGAATCGAGGAAATTTGACTCGAGCAGAACGTGGTGATGAAGGGAACTGGTAAGCGTATGGGGATTGTGGAATCATTATATGTGGTGGAAACCCAGGTGGTGTTGATTAATTAACAAAAGGTGGAGGAGATGGTTCCGATGGTTGAGATTGGCTGTTCGAAATGTTATCAAGGAGGAGCAGAAGTGTTTTTTTTTTCTATTTTGGTGTCCAATGCCTCCAAACATTTGGTGGTTTGTTCATGTTGAGAATCCGAGCTTTGTTGATAATCATCTATGCGCGCCCCCTGAATAGTTTTCACGGCTTCATCAAGGAGCTTGAGTCGAGTACCATCACCCATGGGTGACGAGTTCAACGAGAGCACCAATTGATATGTGCACAGTAAATAATCAAGGAAGAAGACGATAAAACCAGTGGAAATATAATGAACTGGCGTTCCTCAAGCAAAACTGAAACATGGGAGTAAATTGTAAGATCATTTCTATGAAACGAGCAAATTTGGTTTTGCTAGCCACAGCGAAAAGATGAGTGTCTATGGACAAAGACTACTACAATATAGTCATTATCGTATAGAATTAGACACGTGCTGAAGTAGTAGTATGTATTGGTAGAAAAGTAACAAGAAGATACATATAATATATATCACCACATTCTAATCTAGCAACTTTTTTGTTGTGTGATCTATCTATCCTCTTTTGAGTCCCGATTTCTCTACTCAGAATTTTGATGCAAAACTTTCTGTTCACCAAGAGAAACATTGTCACCTATGATGCATGGACATTCATAGAATCACTTAGTTCAGTGTCGGACACTTCTAGGATACCGACACTCATCGGACACGTGTCGAACACGCCACATGGAATGTCCTTAATTTTTTTTAAAAAAAATTAAATGGGACACTGTGTCGACACTCCCCTCAAAATCGTACACCCGTGTCGATACGATCGATTGGCGTGCCCGATACACAAATGACACTTTTGGAGGTTAATTATACAATTTAAAAAGTTTTTGGCTGAAATGAAATTTGGACGTGTAAATTAAACTTTATGTTAATTGAAGTAATATACACTTGGTGTTTGTATGTATAATACTATGATGATTTCAGTGACATGCATTAATATATGCCTTTTGAATTTTGTAAAAATATTTTAGTTTTATCTTTTATTTGGACGTGTTTGTTACACTTAAAGTCTTAAATTAAGCTTTATGTTAATGAAGTAATATATATTTGATGTTATAATTTCAGTGATATACATTTATTTATATGCTTCTTGACTTTGATAAGAATGTTTTTGTTGCTTTTACATGGTTTAGAATTAAAAACATGTGAATTTAAGTATTTTGTAATATATATATATATATATATATATATATATATATATATATATATATATATAAATATACAGACGTGTCACAACCGTGTCGTATCCTGAACATTTTTAAAATCCGTGTCATCGTGTTAGTGTCGCGTCATGTCAACATCATGGATTGTGACTCGCGAGACGACGTAGGAAAATTGTCACCGATAGCAAGAGGCTAAAATGTAGAACATGAATGTCGTTGATGCAGTTCCTGAGTCACAAGAAACAGAATTGAATCGCAATTAATTTTGTTGAAATGTTAAGATAAAACAATAACAATATATATTTAAACTCAATGGATTATGGTAGACTACATGAACCATATGGAGAATCAAGTCGGATCGCACACATGCTTAGTCTTTTCTAAGCGCTTCTTTCGATCAAAATTTCTCTGTTGATCCTTTTGGACTCCAAATCTTTGAATATAACTGCAAGATATTTCTTATTCGATCGTCTGATTGTTCTCGTGAAAGGCTGAAATCCATGAATTTTACTTGACGTGCAGATTGATGCATTGATGAGCCTATTTATTATGTGATTATGCTAGGTTTTAGGCCAACCTGTAATGAACCCTATAAATTAAGCAAATGCACTATGTTTAATCTTGTATTGCTTATTGCGAGCTAATGATAGCAGCGGAAGATATTCAACATTCAATTACTTCATTTATTTGGCCAAGAGATTTTTTTTTTTTATACATAGATTTATTTTTGAACATGCTAAAGATAATTTGCCTGCCTATATCCTCTATCGACTATCGTTCCACTTTACTAGATAACGTTCCCTATCCCCTTCCAACCAACCATGCTCTCGCTCACCCCTAAACCCCTCGCAGTCTCCCTCTCCACTCCATTCCTCGCCGTCGACCACCACCTCCGCCGTCGCCAACCGCCTCTCCAACCTCCTCATCCCAAATCCACGTCCATATCCGCCATCATTATTCCTCCCTCTTCCTCCTCCGCCAGGTCTCAGCAAACACAGCTCTATCAACCTTACCGCCCACCGCCCTCCCCTGTGCCACCCAAATACCGATCCCTCGACACCAACGCCCGCCTCGATATCCTTTCCAATAGATTAGGCCTCTGGTTCGAATACGCTCCTCTAATCATCACTCTGTATCAAGAAGGATTCATTTCCACCACTCTTGAAGAGATCACCGGCATCCCTTCTCTCGAGCAGAACCGACTCGTTGTCGCCTCGCAGGTTCGCGACTCCCTTGTTCAGTCCTGTGATGACGACACCGTGTCCTTTTTTGACAACCCGGGAGCCCCCGAAATTCTCTACGAAATTCGAATTTTGAACACCCCACAACGCGCTTCTTCCGCGAAGTTCATTATAAAGAATGGGTTTGATAGGTATAGAGCTGGGGAGTTGGCTAAATCTATGAAAGATTTCCCGCGGAGGTATACAGAGAAAGGGTGGGAGAGTTTTGATGGGAATTTGCCGGGGGATTGTTTGGGGTTCATGTATTTTAGGCAATCCGAAGAGCATAAATCGGCGTCTTTGCTAGAGCTGAGTAAGGCCACGATGGAGAAGGCGTTGGAGGTGTCGGAATCAGAGTGTGCCAAGCAGAGAATTATGGTGGATTTAGAGGGGAATGATGCAGTGGGTGGAGAAGGTGGTGATGCTGTTGATGAAATGGTGAGGGTTCCGGTGGTGAGGATGTCAGTGGGGGAGGTGGCGGAGTCAAGCACGGTGGTGGTTTTACCAATTTGCAAGGCGGAGGGGAAGGGAATAGAGGTGGAGGAGGCGCCCTGGGAATGTGGGATGGTGGGAGATTTCGGGTTAGTTGAGGCAGAGAAGGGGTGGAACAATTGGGTGGTATTACCCGGATGGGAGCCGGTGGCTAGTTTGAAGAGAGGAGGGGTGGCGGTAACGTTCAAAAGAGCTTGTGATGCTTTGAGGTGGAGAAGTAGGAGGAGAGACGTGGAGGAGCAAATCTTGGTGGTGGTGGATCGAGGGAGGAGGGAGGTGGCGCGGGACGATGCACATTATTTGGTTGTGAGTGGTGGGAATGGGAGTGGTGTGGAGGGGTTGAGAGTTGAGAGAGGTTTGAAGTTGAAGGAGATAGGGGTAGTGGAAAGCTTGGGGGTTGTGGTTTTGGTAGTTAGGCCACCTAGAGAAGACCTATGAAGATCAATTGGGTTCCAAAGATTGGGTATAGAACGTCTGCATGCATCTTCCGCTATATTTGGTGTTGTATTATCTACTGCGTTATGTAAAACTTCGTTATGCTAAAGTACATGGCGAATACTAGGTTGGTGTAGAAGATGATGAATATTGAAAACCGTGAGTGCAAATACAGCACAAAGATCTATAGCAATTGTCACACTTCAGATGATACTTTTATAAAATTTTGATGGAGAAACAAATATCAACTAGCATTTGTGGAAGCATCAGAGGATAGCAAATAAAAGTTGCAGAACTTGGTTATTTGCTTGTGCTAGAATTGTTAAATTCTCCATCTTGTTTTAGGAGGTTACTGGATTTTCTATGGAAGTTATGCAAAAGGATTTGTGTTGATTGAAATCAGGTTTTTATATTGAAATTTATTGTGTATTGACATAAATTCTGGATGTATCGAGTAGATGGTAATTAACCAACAGAAACAGAGTGACGAATAGATGGTAATGTGCCCTGTGAATAACAAACAATAGCCTTCTTCACTAAACTTGTAGCTCACCACAGTCGTCAATTACAACCGTGGACGATGTGGTTCCAGATTGAGAACCGACCTTCTCCATCTCCTTCACCACATCATAGCCTTCAACAACTTTCCCGAACACTACATGTTTACCATCAAGCCAACCTGTCTTCGCAGTGGTGATAAAGAATTGTGATCCATTTGTGTTCGGCCCAGAATTTGCCATTGATAGCAGCCCTGGCTCTACATGCTTTAGCTTAAAATTCTCGTCATCAAATTTCATCCCATAAATCGACTCTCCACCAGTCCCATTACCTCTGGTGAAGTCTCCTCCTTGACACATAAAACTTGGAATAATACGATGGAATTTACTGCCCTTGTAATGCAATGGCTTCCCAGAAGCTCCAATCCCTTTCTCCCCAGTGCAAAGGGCACGGAAGTTGTCAGCTGTTTTTGGTGTGGCGTCAGCAAACAGCTCCATCACAACTCGTCCAGCTTTCACCTTCTCTATCAAAATGTCGAAGAAAACCTTTGGGTTCTTCACTTCTCTGAAAGAATAGATGTACCAAGAAAGACATTAAAAGGTTGCAATGCTTAAGCTGGAGGTAGTCTAAAATGGGTTTGAGTGCCTGCACAGTGATGTTCATCTTCGTCTCTTTTCCTAAGCATATCTCCTAACCCCTCAATGACAGCTGCTATTTTTTTTGATAAAAAGAAGAAAAATCGGGATACATAAAGCACCGATAAGATAATGGGAGGTTCTAACAAGATTTGAGACAGAAAAACAAATAAAAACGCAATCTTTTAACAGTCCCAAGTAAAAAAGTTAACGAGTCACCATAGGCAAAATTTTAGAAAATAAGAATGAAGCACAACAGACATATTAAATTTAGACAAATAGTAACGTAATAACCTCACTTACTTAATAACTTGACCCTTTTTCAAATTCAACTTCTACACCTAAAAGCAATATCGGTGTTCAAAAATTGTTACAGATGCATAAAAAATACGCTTCATATATTCCAAACAACATATAACATCGCAGAATCATATCGAATCACAAATTCATTTACCAAATCCAAGTGAAAATCCCTTCGAACTTCCGGAAAAAAGCAAATGAAAAAAATGTCCACCCGATATTTAGTCCTCTTAGATAAATCAATATATAACATCAAGAGGATCACAAACTATGGAAGCTGCAATAATTTTAATATCGCACAATTTTTGAGCTCCACAGGCTTTTGGAAAGTAGACCCGTGAAGCCTTCGATATGTGCTGGGACACACAAAAATTGACTGAAAGTCTAACTGTATGGAAAATGAAGCTGGATCAACACAAACATCAGCGTAATCAGAGGGATATTTACCTTAGACCTTTGGTGAGTGATGCCATCTTAGGATTTTAGCTTCTGTACATGTACAGATTGCAACGGCTGCTGGTCTTATAGGGTTTATCTAGGGTTTTAGTATATGTAACTTTCCAATTTGCCCCTCCTTTCTCATCGTATTTTCGCATTTCTCCCATATTTAACTAAGGGCAGTATACTATGCAGCTGGAGCTATCAAAATAGCCACCCGATATAAATGGGCTGACCAGCCCAACTCGGGGTCTAAATGGATTGGAAAACCCTACACTCAATCCACTCTGAGGTGGGTCATGAGTTAGACATGTAAAGTCGTCAAAAAAAAATTTATTCAATCTCTTTGGATTTTTAAACGAGACGACAATTTCAATACGGTCGGCGGCGGAGGGAATGGGGGTGCAGCTTGAGGCAGCCGCACCACCCAGAATTCTTTGAATTTTCTTTTATATTCCTCTGTGGTTGGGCATCGTTAACAATGGTGAGTTGTTTCTTTGTTATATATAGAATTTTAACTTTGATTTTTGACAATATGTATTCTATCAAAAGATTATGCAGAGATGAATGTGTGCTCTCTTTTCTTTTCTTTTTTGGCAACTGGGGTTTGATTTTTATTTCGTCTCATATCGGTTTTTTTATTATTTTATTTTCTGTTGATTTGGTATTTTTCATGTGGGATTGTTGAGAAGTTCAGTTTTTTAACTTTTATTACATAAAAATTGATTTCTATATTTGGGGTTTGTGATTGATGTTGCAGCGTTTGTGACAAAGAATGAGAGTTAGCGCAGTGTAAGAAATCTAACGTGGCTCACGGATGATTGCATCGTACCGTTAGCCATTCCGAGAAAACTCTGAGAACATGTGCATCGAAGCAATACTTCAAACCAACATGAATTATGATTAATTATTCATAATAAAGATTGTTGACACAGTGTTAGATTAGTATATCAATCAATAACAGAGTACGATGTAGTTATTCCACCTCTTACTTTTAACAAAGACCAGAAATTTAATTTGATATTATCACTGACTTCATGCACACAAAAGACTTGTTGCTCAAAAATCACATTGTTTCTAGACAGCCATAAGTTCCACTCTACACATATCATCCATCCTGCTTCCCACTCCACTCTAATTCTTTTCTTTTCTAAAATATTGGAGTGATGCAGACAATGATGTAGCGGTTTTCCTTGACCAACTGTTAATCACCCAAACCATTTATAAAACTCAATCAACACAAGGTAAGCACTTTTACAGGTAAAAAACAAATGCTCAGTATCTTCTTACACCTCAATGCAAAACACACATAATAAAGACTCTTGAGGTCTTAGCATCCCCCTTTTTTCAATATTGATTTTGGTTGGAATTCTACTATGAAGTAATTTCATCACAAAAACACAAACTTTGCTAGGAATCAATTTATTACACGCTACTATCAAATGATTTCATTCTTGCAATACCTCTTGGTCTAATGTTGTTGCAATTGCTTTGATTGTCGATTTTGTCGAATAAGTTCATTCGTCACTAAATTGTCAAGTGATAGTATCCTCCACATTTGAAGGCCCATTAAATCTGCACAAAAAGGTTAGTAGTTCAAATAATAAATTTTGCTACCACATATAAATCTCTCCTCCAATGCCAATCCCACACCCATTCTCAGCTATAAAACATGCTTTGTCAGTGGCTATCGTAAATAATCTCTCAAATCTTGTACTCATTTTACCTTCTCCTATTCAAATTTCGGTCCAGAAATTAGTATTATTCCCATTACCCACCCTTTTAACCAAGCCCTTGGTGAACTATTCCGAAGGATTATGGAAAACTCCTTTTTACTAAATCTCTCCACCACCTTGACCATTATTTAGTAAAGCTAACATCAAAACCCAAGAACCCTCCCCCAAATGCCTTACACTTAGATTTTAGAACCTTTACCCACAAAAGATAAGAAATTTCAAGCCCATTTTCCTAAAAAATGCTAAAATAAAAGAATCCAAATCCCTTACCCCCAAACCTCCTTCCTCTTTTGACTTGCAAATTTTATCCCAGCTAACCCAACTGATTTTTCTTCCCTCGCCTAGCCCACTTCCCCAAAGGAAATTACGCTGAATGTTGGTTAAGGAATGAAGGATTTTTTTGGGAGCACGGTAAAAAGACAGGAAATAGATGGGTAGGCAAGCGAGGGTTGCATTAAGCAAGATTAGTCTTCCTCCAAAAGATAATTTTTTTCTCCCATCGCCCCAATCTTTTCTTCACTGTATCAATCAACGGTTGCCACATCTCACATTTTCTTGGGTTTGCTCCGATAGGAGGGCCCATATATTTGAAAGGCAAGTAACCTTTGGAACAGTATAGCTCATATGACATCCTATCCAAAACTTCCTCCTTCATATTAATCCCAATGAGTTGACTCACGGATCTTAATTTAATATTGAGTTGTTAAATAAGTAACGAGTGTGACTTACTGCAATTTGATATTAGGTTTAATATAACTCGACAGAGTATATTAGATAATTTCGGAGAACTCGTCACATTATAAATATTTGGATATTCAATCGAGAATTATAGGGTATTGCATTGGTGAGCCGATGCCTTGATAATCTTTTCTAGTGGATTTTTCTCGTTAACATTGATTAGCTTGGTTGGATTAGTATTTTAATTTAATTAATTAGTTTATTTGTTTAATTCATTCTCGTGGGTTAAATATAGTTAAAAACGTCTTATTTTGTACTTGCTTTTTAGCCCCTGTGTGTTCGACAATCCGTATTCTTCATATTTATACTAAAACTTGACACCGTGCACTTGCAGTATATTAGCACATTGATTTTAAATTGATAATAAATTTTGTGTCAAAGAAAAGTGCGATCCGGTACGAATTCTGAGCAATCCAAATCTAAAGGGCTATCTATAGACTCACAATGAACACCAGTAGCTCCTAAATGTTTCACTGAAGTGGATAGCGGTGAAATCTCTTCAATCACTCGGATTGAAAATCCGTGTTCTGTAATTTAATTCTAAGCAGCGATTAACCAGACCTGGAGATGATATTCTCCTTAATCCTTGCTATATCCACTCTATCCTTATGTACATGTATCAATCTCCACCGAGGTTCCCAACCTTAAAGACAAAAAACTGGAAGAATCTCTTGCTCCAACACTATAGAGGTACACCTGAAATTTGCACCCAAATATTCCTAACCTCCTGATGATCATCTGGTTGCCATTCACGAACATACTCGAACCAATTACTCAACCACTCAGCTTCCTCATTTACGAAATCTTCTGCAAGCTGAGGAGTATCAGCTCGAATAAGAACAAGCCTCCCTCCCATGACTGCGAGCAAGATTGAGGGATGTCCACCAGCTCTGATTTCCTTATGTACTGATTTATGATCAATTCCTTCTTCAAGACATCCTACGAAACTTGACTTTAACCACTGAGTTTCCTCGTCCTTACGTTGAAAATTCAGCCAACCAGAAGGAAAGTGTGAGGTCTAATTCGAATCTTCCTGGTCCTTCTTTTGTTCATTACCCAATAGAACATCCGTGTATTTAGATCAATCCTTACTTCCTTGAAATGTGTGAGATGAATTTCGGCTTCGGATTCCAAGGACCAAGTCTCGCGGTATAAAATTTTGGAGGATTCACTAATATCTTATATGACCCAATCCAGATATTGCCCAATTGTTTCTCGAGCTCAACAATATCCTCAACGTCTGCATTTCTTACAAAGCCGAAACGTTTACCTTTGATGTCCCTCTTATTTGGATTGAACTTTTTTTTAACTCTTCCCCATTTCTGAAAAGTTCCTTGCATCTCCTCTCTGGTCCAACTATCTGGAAATTAGTGAAGAAAAACGATTTATTGTTTTCAGTAAATCGTCTGACATACTCTTTAACTCTATTCCCCTGAATTCCTTTGCCGTTTGGAGGAAGACGATTCCGGCTCGAAGCAACACCTCTCTCGAATGGCTTAAGATTAAAGGCTGGGATAGGGTTATGAAAGGTAAGTGGCTGCTATGAGTATTTGAGTTTGGGTTAATAGGAAAGGGTGGCGGCTGAGGATGAGTATAGTGGTTTAGGAAATGGTGGAAACTGAGAACGGGGAGGAGGAAGATGGTTGGGATTGAAGAATAGCGGCTGAAGATTAGGGACTCGGTGGTTAAGAATAAGGGAGTTGGGATCTGTCGGGGATTGGAAAGGGTTACGGGATGAGCACGGCGGGGGTTGGTAAGGGACGGGAACATGAGTGCGAGGTTGGATTCCCGACGATGGGTCGAGAAGGATGGGTTCGGACGGGAAGGGGTGGCGGCACATGGTGAAGACCTAGGGCGTAAATCTTACCACATTCCTAATCTTGGATGAGCTATGTGCGGTTATGCAACACTGGCGATCAGAATCAACATCCGAATTCTTGTTCTAGCTAGACATGACCACGGTTCGTGAACCGCCGGTTGACGGTTCGGAACCGCCGGTTCGACGGTTCAAAAGAGCTCGACCCTTAACCTTAACCTTCGTAGACGGTTCTGGTTACGGTTCGTGAACCGCCGGTTACGGTTACGGTTACGGTTACGGTTAACCACCGGTTACGGTTACGGTTCGACCCTTATATTTTTAATTAAAAAAAATTAAAATTTTATTTAAAATAATTTAAAAATCACTATAAAAAAAAAACAAAGGAAATGTAAGGGGAGGGAGGGCTTGAATTTTTTAAACTAACCTAAGACGTTATTTCATATACACCTTTGGTCTAATTGCAAATAAAATTGATATTGAAACATTTATAATTATTATACTAATTACATATGAAATTGATATGAAACATATACAACTTTGATACAATTACAAAATAAAATCGACGAATATAACATTGAATTATTTGTTATATATAATAAAACAACACAAAAGTTCTTATTATGTTAAAAAGAGTCAGTAATGAGATTTTTATTATCAATTAGAAGTGATTAATTTATATAATATAAAGTTAGTGAATTATCAATTCAATATGTTGTTCCCAAATCATTATAAGCAAATTAGTAAAAGATTTTATTAATTAATCAAATATTACATTATCGAGTTTCTATGGTAAGTCATATCGTGGGAAATTAAGATATACTTATTTGATATTGTATATAATGTAAATCAAATAAAGTGCTTGTAGAATAATTAGAATGTATATATTATATTTCTTTATAATAATTTACTTCATTATTATAATATTTTATTTTGCAACAACTATTTCTTTAGTTCTTATGAAATTATCCAACATTTTTTGTTATATTTACTTTGCTATAGTTTATTTCTATTTTATTAATTCATCAAATATTACATTATTGAGTTTCTGTTGTAAGTCATATTGTGATAAATTAAGATATACTTATTTAATTATTATATATATAATGTAAATCAAATAATGAATATGAAGTACTTGTAGAATAATTATAAAAGGTATAATATATTTGTTTTGAAATATTTTATTTTTCAACCACTATTTATAGTTCTTATTAATTTATCCAACATTTTTTGTTATATTTACTTTGTTATAGATATGTTTTTATTATACAATATTTATTTAAGAGCATAACATATTTTCTTTAGATAATTTTGATTTTACAATATAAAATAGTTATTATTGTATTACACATATAATATACATTGTCTTTTAGTATATATAATTATATTGTCTAAAATAAAACAATAAGGATAATAGCTTAGTGGTAAGATGCTGTATAAACATGACAGAGGTCAAGGGTTCGAATCCTCAACAACACAATTTAATTTTAAATAATAAATAATAAGAAAAAAAAATAAAGGGTTGAACCGGCGGTTGGAACCGCCGGTTCCAACCGCCGGTTCACGGTTAATGGATGCCATGAACCGTAACCGGCCCGTACAGTGACGGGCCGGTTACGGTTCGGAACCGTGAACCGGGTCAACGGTTAACCGGCCCGTTGACCCGGTTACGGTTCCGGGCCGGGCCACGGTTTTTAAAAAACCGTGGCCATGTCTAGTTCTAGCAAACAATAATCGGACCTTAAAATGGACAAAATGAAGGTATAATTCTGGTATATTAGATAGTTGAAGATGAAATGAATCCACCGATGATGAATGATATATTTTGCAGTAATATAAATTGTGAAGACAACGTCGTGGAATAATATGAAAGATGATTACTTATCTAGTACACTACTTATGTATATTGAGAAAGAAATTGCTTAAGGTTTTGAGACTGGTTCAATTGTAGATGAATTTGATCTTATCAAGAAACATATAACATATATTGTACATAATTGAGAATACATTACAGATCGTGTCATTTATTGTTAAATAAATTTTGTATAAACCTTTATTTTGTGTTGCTTTAAGAAAATGTTTTTAGTTATTAAGGTGGCCAAAATCTAGTATCATGCAATATTTTCTTAACATAATTTATGGATCTTTTTTGAAATTTTTTTGTCTCCCGAACATTAGAATCATGGCTCCGCCCCTGAACATGATATTAAAATCTCTGGCAAATGGTGCGATAATGAGCTTAAAAATACAAAAACAACTACATTCATATGAAAATATTCATTTGACGAGCTTGAACAATCCGCTCACATCAAACAAACCCATATAGAGAAGGATGTTGTTTACATGTGGCAACATACATTAAAAAAATTTAAGGTATGCCTATGTTCTATTCTACGATTTCTTAAAGGAAGCAATAAAATTGAGACCATAGAAAATATAGTTGTTGAAGACCATACAAATTATCCGGCTTCTCACACTTTTCTAGAAAATTATCATATTAGCACATCATATATTTAACTAAATATATTTTATTATAAAATTCGTTAATATCTTAATCATGACCACATCCATACAAATACCAATTTAAATATAGTTTAGCAGTATCATAAAAGAAATTTGAAATGAATTGTAACACATTATTTATTTTTCAAAACCATTTATAAAAATGTTTCCCCAAAATTTTTCGAAGGCAGTAAAAATAAAAGGGGAAATACATTAAAACGTCATTGTATCTTGGGTCCACTCACGGTTCACTTCTTAAATTTTTCGGTGACCTGGTTTAGTCCCTAAAATTTTAAAATTTTTCCAAATTCAGTACCAGATATAAAGTTGTCCGTAAGAAGCAAACATAGAGTGACTGAATTAAGAATATTTTTAAAACTTTAGGAATTGAATTGGAAACAAACCAGATCATATTTAGTCATTAAAGTTTTAAAATATTCTCGTATCAGTCACTCTCCGTTTGTTTATCACGCCTGATTTAACGTTTGAGATTGAGTCGGGAAATTTTTAAAAATTGTCGGGATTAAATCGGGAATGAATCCAAATTATAGGAACGTTTTAATGTATTATACCAAAATAAAATAACCATTAAAAATGAATAAATATTGGATGCGTAAACCGATCGAGTAGAACCCGGTTCAGTACAGATATTTTCACATCAAAAGGGGAAAGAAAAATGGAAATATCATCACGGCAAGAAAACCCAAAACCCTACTACTTAAAACCCTGTCCTCCATTCCTCACTCTCACACTGAGCTATTCTTATCTTTCTAACCCTTCTCCAATGGCTAATTGAGCTGAGAAGTTGGAATTTCAATAATTAATTATGGTCAATAAAAGGCCAATTGGCAACCGGAAGAATTCTACGGAACGTGGAAAAGGATTGAATTGTAATGGAAATGGTTCTAAGAAGAGAAAAGGCAGGAAGCATGATCAGCAGCGGATTTTTATGACTGAAAATGATTATAGGCTGCGCCTTCAGGAATTTTGTACAGTCCGGAGCATATTTTGATGAAAATTTTCAGGAAGGATGGTCCAATGCTGGGAGCTCAGTTTGATTCTCTTCCATCGAATGCTTTTCTCCGCGGTAAGAGATTGTGTATGTTTTTTTTTTCCTTTTAATTTTTTTGTCAGTCGTGAATCCGAGTTTTGGAGGTGGTTAAATGTTTCATTTCTTCTCTTTTGAAGAAGCTTAAATTTTCATTTCGGATGCAGTTTGTAGTCGATGATAGTATTTTGTAACTCATAGCGTAAAATGATAAGTGAACTAATTAGAAAATAATGAATTATGAATGCCAATTATTGCCTTACTTTGTAGTGAAATGTTCTCGAGGAAATAATAGCTTCTCGGTTAGTGGTGGAACGCATTGTTATTTTATGCTGACTTGATTTCGTGTTATATAAATCATTGTTTTAAAAAGTAACTCTCTTTTATTTCTTTATATGGTCAAATACTGAATCTTGGTTGACAAATAAAGAATGAATGGTTTTGAATAATTAATACCTTTTCCTCTTGTCAGTTCTGGACTCTTAAAGTGGTTGCTCATGTTAAGGTATATGAGTGGCTTTGGAATAGCAACTTTTGACTCTTTTTAGACTTTTGGCATACCATCTATGATATATCTATTAGGGGTTTGAACCGCTTAGATTATGACCAGCTATGTTTTATTTGTGAAGTGAGCCTAACTCGTGTATTGTTTGGAAGAGCCATACTAATTTCTAGAATTAGTTGTTTACATGAGTTAGTCATGAAAATGAGATTGTGGATAGTGGAGCTGGATGAGGAATATCACGTGGAAGAAAAAATGAGCTGGCATTCTCATGGAGGATGGAACTACTTATTCGAGTTCCTCTGAGAGCTTGGTCCTAAGCAAGAAGCTGAATGATATTTTTTTCTAATCAACTTAATCTCTCAAATCTCCTCAACTGTGCTCCAAATTGTTGCCTCTATACTGCCTGCTCTTCTGCAAAATTTCAAATTTATGAAATGTGTCAAAATTCTTCTCTTGGTTTTATTCTCTGATGGCCAGATTCCCGAAAGCCTCATCATGAAGATAATGGGCGTGCCCGTAGAAGAAAAAAGGTATGTAATACAATTGTTAAAAGGAGTTTTAGGAAATGATTGCCCCAATCTTTTTTGACCTATCTTCATTCAACAATCTTTTATGTTGTTAGGTTTCAGTGCATGGCATTTTAGACTACCAAGTTTGTTGTGAGAACAGTTCACTTGGGCAGAGGCATGGTGCTGGAAAGGGTCTGATGACTGCAAAGAGTGCTCCAACTATGAAACATGGCATGGGCAAAGGTTTCATGTCTCATAGCAGTGCTCCTGGGAAGAAACATGGTAGAGGGAAAAGTTTAATGACTGTTTGGCGAGTGACAAATCCTGATGCTACAGATTTTCCATATGATGTTAATTTCAGTGAGAGCACCATTCAAAAGAAGAAGAAAAAGATTGCAGAGACAACAGGCTATTGTGGTTTGCTCACTATTCTACCTATTTACAGTTCTCTTGTGATGATTATGCATCTTTTCTTGTGCTGATTAAGAATATTTGAATTTATATCACTTGAAAACATTATAAAAGTCAGTTATTTTGTGTGTAGAAAAAATTAGCAAACAAAGAACAGGCTAGGAGGAAGACTTCCTTGAGAAGTAGAAAGGTAAAATATGCTCTAGCTCTTGTATTTATCTTACTAGGAAATTCACCTATTTTTGGCCGGTCAACGATCTATAGTTTCAGACATACCATGTTATGATGACAGGTGGAATGTCAGAAAATCCAAAAGCTGAAAAAGCCGCGTAACGAAAAATGTGAACTTGCTCTTGAAGATGTGAAATGTCTAGAAAACATCGAACATTTTGCAGTGCTACTTGATGATGAAGAACTGGAGCTTCAAGAATTGCAGGCAGGACCAAATCCTTTATCCTGTGCTGCTCACTTTCCAACCAATGGATCACATGGTTGTTCACTCTGCAAAGGTTATTCTACTGCTCTTTACTTTTATTATATTTGTCAATATTTCACTTGGAATAAACTGAATAAACATTTGCCTTGCAATAAACACATTTCTGGTTGCACTGAATTTTATATACCCCTTGGTTCATCCTTATAATAAGTTCGTACTTTAATAGATCTGCTTGCCAAGTTTCCTCCAAGTTCCGTCACAATGAAGCTGCCCTTATTTATGCAACCGTGGACATCCTCACCAGAGCTTGTGAGAAAACTTTTTAAGGTATGAGCAGTTCACACATTATGATTACATGTTGCATTTGACTACGGTTGTAGATTTTTAAGATTAGCTCAAATTTTATCTGTGTTAAATAAATAACATTTTCTTGGTAAAAGATGAATAAAATATCTTTATTCTTAGACATTTCATAATCTTGGAACTTATGACCCACCTTGTCACGCCACATTACATAGTTTATTATCAGCAGGGCAGTAAGTATTGCAGCCTTATGGAGTTTAAAGGGCTGTGCTTCTAGCGAGGGACGGAGTTTATTTTCTCTTCAAAAGCAAGTGATTACCAAAAAATTAACAGACTGGAAATTGTTGTGTTTTTCTGTTGAATTGTCGTCTCATCTAAAAGCCCGAGCTTGTAGAAAGATTGAATAATTTATTATTTATCCTTTAACACTCCCCTCACTTTTGGACCGGTTTGTTTGTCTATTTTGGGGACGGTCCATCAAGTGTATATTTCATGTGGTTGAAGTTGTTATTTGTGAGTTTTGAAACTCAAGATCTCGGCGTCAGAGGTTTGATACCAGGTTGAATTGTCGTCTCATCTAAAAGCTCGAGCCTGTAGAGTGATCGAACAATTTATTATTTATTCTTTAACATTTTCTATTTTTTCTTGGTATGAAATCTTCAATATTCAGAGAATTTTCTCTTTGATTTGCTGAGCTGCTAAGTCTTGAAGAAAGTTAGAGAGCCCCGTGATTGCTAATTGAAACTTGAGTTTGTCTATGTAGAAAGTAGAAACTCTTACTTCATGAAAATACTGGATAAGATGTTGAATATTGCCGAGGATTGTAGCACCATCTTAACCAAGTGCCTAGTTACTGTCGGCCTATTATGTATGTATTATGCCATTATGGATAATATTGGATGCTGATAACATAAAAACGGTAAGTCTACCAATTGCTTTTTCTGTTCATGACGCACCTTCCTGCATTCTCTACTCTATCATGACATAAAAATTATTTGCTTGACTTTGCCACGAACAAGACTTTGCACACCAATACTTACTATTTTTTCTAATTTATTATGAAGGTTTTTCATTTTCTTTGTACGTATGCTTGCACAATCAGTTCGTATTCATTCACCTTAGAGGAGTTCGCACAGGCCTTTCATGATAAGGTAAGCTGATGTCACTGCCATATTCTATTTATTAGTATTTAACGTTGTATATTTAAGGTTATAGGTCTTTAATTTTATTATTCTGGTCTTCAATGTCCTCTTCTCTGGTCTTTAGGATTCCTTGTTACTTGGGCAAGTACATTTGTCCCTTCTCAAGCTACTTTTGAAAGATGTCGACAAGGAGCTCAGTAGAGGATTTCTTTCTCATGCAAGCAAAAATTGCAAGTTTTTGCGTTTACTCCACTCAGTAAGTTGAGCTATTTGAAGCATAGCAAACCCATAGTGATGTCTGTGTCTTTTAAGTTGTAGAAATTGTGTTATTGAATAATTTGCTTGTTATACTTATGCATCATACTTGAAGAAGCGGTTATGTTAGGATTCTTCTCTGTCAAATTAACAACTATCAAGCATAATCGGCACAATGTTGAATGGAGTAAATATTGGGTGATTACTACTGTCAGAACTAGTTAACTAATCTGACATGATTGTATTGTGGCTGTTTTAACTTTATGTTCTTCCCTGTTTTTCAGCTTGAACATCACACATCTGTTTTAGAGTTGTGGCAGAATTCAATAAACCTCCTTACATGGACAGAAATACTTCGTCAGGTGTTGGTTGCTGCTGGTTTTGGTCCGAAGCTTAGCACAGGAACCTAAGGAAGCTTGCAACAAGGTTTCTACTTATATTCTGGCATGGTTACACCTAATATGTGATAATCGTTTGCCACGACACCCCACGGCACACACACACACACACACACACACATATATATATATATATATATATATATATATATATATATATATATATATATATATGGCCTTTTCATGCATACATTTTGATTAAGAATACATTTGATTCCAACTCAAAACTAATTGGTGTGAGTGGAGTAAACCATGTAGCTTATAAAGAGCTAATATAGCTTGTAAATTCCCTATGTGGGATAACTCTTAACAAACCTCCTTACGTGTGATATTATATAAGTCAAATACATGGATTGATAATACGGATTAAGGTAAGCATGTGGGCGGAATAACTAATCACATAAAAGTCTGTTCTGACACCATATTGAGAATACACGGGGTTCCAACTCAAAACTAATTGGTGATTAGTGGAGTAAGCTATGTATCTTATAAAGAACTAATATAAACAACTATTTTAGCAGATCGCTTTGTGAGAGATTGTAGATGCTTATGAACCTTTGTTTGCCTGAAGGCATTTTGTTTTATCTTAATCTTACTTGATTTTGCTCTGTAGGAAGTTGACCTAATGGGGAAGTACGCCTTAAGTCCTGATACATTGAAAGGAGAACTATTCAATATTTTGTTGACCCAAGGAAACAATGGAATGAAAGTCTCAGAATTGGCACAATCTTCATCTGTAAGTTGTATATAACCATGATAATTATAAGCAAACATTCATTTTTCCTGTTGGAGAGAGTGGAAAATATCAGCATAATTAGGTTTTTTGGCTCTTAGTGGAATTATTTGTTTTGCTTTGCAGATTGTTAAGTTGAGACTCGCGGATACATTAAATGACCTAGAGAACTTAATCACATTAACTCTGTCGGGTGACATGACATTGTTTGAAAAGATTTCCTCATCTGGCTATCGTTTGCGGATCAATGCTGCTGCAAAAGAATGTGAAGACTACCCATCTGGCTCTGAAGATTTTGGGAGCGTAGATGGCATTTCCGAAATCAGTAATGAGAATGATACTGAGCACGGGTCTAGGGATTCCAGTCCATTTGAACTTGGGCAAGATGTATATAAAAATCAACATGAAATGTTGACAATGTACAACGAAATTGATGAGAGCTATCCAGGAGAAGTGTGGTTGTTAGGACTCGTGGAGGGTGAATATTCAGATTTAAACATTGATGAGAAGCTTAGTGTCTTATCCGCATTGATTGATCTACTTGGTGGTGGATCTACTATCAGAATGGAGGTATCCCTTCGAGTGTTTTACACATCTTTTTCAATAAAATTTATGCCTGTCCTTGTCAGTCAGTCACTCCTTAGAGTTTGATTCTTGTTGCCTTTCCTATGCTATTGAGGCTGTTAAATGACTATCCATTCAAATGTGTTATTATGATTATTTGCACAAAATCGTTAGTCACTCTAATCATATCATGGCTCGATTCTTAGGATGCAATGGAATGAATGGATAGAAAATTATTTGGTCTTATTAATTGATAATTAAGATAAGCTTATTTATTGTTTACCTTTATTTATGCTTGAATGATGGGAAGCCTTTAAGAGATCAAACAACATCGTACTCTTATCTGTGTTGCTACCAAATGTCACAACACAATCCAAGGGAAAAAAGTTCTATTGAAGAAAGTTGTACAATAAATGCATTTTCGTCCCCTTTTCCCTGAATTGATGCAATTATGTTAATAATGTTGAATGGTGTAAAAGATAGAAAAAATGAGGAGGAAGTTATTAGAGGAACCTGTGAAATTATGCTTTCAATGAATTATGTCAAGGATATGATAAGAATCCTTACAAAGTTTTTTCTTCAACAACGTTGTTGGAAGCAATAATTGTCCATGTTGTATATGCCTATGTGGCACAACAATTGAACTGTGATGCTTGGGTCATTAACGATTTGAATAGTACGACTATCAATACCTCTTGCTTTTGGTGTGATGACATATGTAATCTACCCTGGTATCAGAACCAAAGTCATATGCTCCTATAAGTTGCAAATTGGATCAATTGTTGGAATGAACTTGTTTATAAGCAACACTTGTCCCTATTAACCCGTGTAGCTACCTAGCTATGGGACTTGAGTTGTTCTAACTTACAAATATTTAAGTTACACTATTACCGTTAGCTATAACCCATTGTATGACGGTAGACAATCGATTCTACAAATATATTGTGTTTGCAACATTGAAATTTGAAATTCTTTTGTTTCAGCGCAACAATAGGAGTTGACATTATGGTTGTTACTTTTGAAATGTACAGAGGAGAATAAAAATCGAAAGGAAATGGAGGTTGCAATTTTGAAATTTCAATAAAGCCATGAGATTTCTTGTTTTGACCTAATGTCTTGGTCCATTTTTTGTTAAATTGAGATAAATGTGGTGCTATAATATCTTTCCGATGTTAAATTTATCTGGAACTATATGATATTGTTGAGCTGTTCAATGGTTTCATCATCTGATTATTTTGGTCTCTCTTGTTTAGCAAGGAAATATGCTCCTTAAGATTAGAAAAATTAAAGTGCTCATATGCCATCTGTATTACCCTTTCATTGTTGTTACTTTTTTTCCTGCAGGATCCCATGTCATCCACAGTAGAATGTCCTCAAAGCATCAATAATACAGTTCTGGAGCAAAAATAAAGAGATCAACAAGAAAGCAGTGTAATTTACCCGCGCTATCAGGAAGCTTTGGGCAAACATACAGCAACTTTGGTGTTGGTACATCAGAGCAACCTACTGATTCTTTGGTTCCTATGTCAAAGATTAGCGATGAAGAAAAGTATGACAACATGAAAATGATTGCGGAGGAACTCAGAATAGATGACTATATACATCCTATGCAGTCTATCTTCCTTGGTTCTGATCGTAGGTACAATAGATACTGGCTGTTCTTGGGGCCTTGTGATGAATTTGATCCTGGACACAGGAGGGATTTACTTTGAATCTTCTGAAGATGGCCACTGGGAGGTGATTGATACGCGAGAGGTGAACTTCGTTGCTTTCTGTCCTTCTATATGTTAAAACACAATTATTTTTGACTGGGTTTGACTTAATTATCTGCTTGTTTGTCATCTGATTTCAGGCATTGTGCACTTTGATGTTGACTTTGGACCATAGAGGTGCCAGGGAGGCACAGCTTCTGGCATCTTTGGAGAAACGAGAAGCATTTCTTTGCCGAGCAATGTCTAGTACGCACAATGATGTTGAAAACCGGAAGCTTGTCCAGTCTGATCAATCTGAAATTAATACTTCCAGGGAATCTAGTTCCTCACCGGTGTCTGACGTAGACAACCGGTTAAACTTGAATGAATATCTCAAATGATCTTCCTTCTACTGGCGCAGCACCAGTTGAAGATGGGGCACAATGGGGACAGACTGAGAAATCAGGTCATTCACTAGCTTTTGATGTATGTCTGTGGAAGTCATTTTACTATGAACTCAAAGCCGTTAAAAATATGAATAAGGCATATCTTGATTCACTCAGAAGATGTGATCAATGCCATGACTTGTACTGGCGAGACGAAAAGCATTGTAGAATTTGCCATACAACATTTGAGCTTGATTTTGATCTAGAAGAGAGATATGCTGTTCATGCCGCAATGTGTCAAGTTAATGGTGATACTAGTAAATGCCTACGACCAAGAGTTCTATCTTCCCAATTGCAGGCACTCAAAGCTGCAATCTATGCAATCGAGGTGGGCGCTCATAAGCTAAACCTTCTATTTTATACTAAAGATGCACATGAATAAAACACAATCAGTGATATTATACGATACTTCTATTGGCATGACCCTACTTGTTGGACAACACATCAGCTGTTCGTGGATCATCTGCAACTAAATTTCATTATGTTTATTTGAGATTTGAAAACTGGTAGTTTTATAAGCAGGTTTTGTAGATTCATCATTTTGTACATATCTCTGGGGTCAAGGTGTTGGAATCCAATTATACACCCGTGATGTTTTCTAAAATGCAACTGCAATCAACCTGACTGCTTTATACAAAGATCCAATATGAAAATTTAGATGCAAAAGGAGTTCTCATTCCCTGTTTCTCAATTTCTTTCTCTCTCTGCCCATTAATTTGTTTAGAACAAAGTTCTATTGCTAGTAGTTTGTAACTGCCCTTAACAAGACAAAGGCTGCTTTGTATGGGGACTTCCTTTTGTAGTACACAGTGCTTCTCATGGTTAATGGTAGCATCCCTTGTTCAGGAAAGACACTGAAACCTGAGCATAGACTGTTTAGATTATACTGATCGTTGTAGCAGATTAAGTAGCTTATCTTGCTTCTGGAGCAAGGTGTCCTTTTTTGGTAATATGTTTGGCTGGAAGCATTTATTAGTTTCTTGCAGCTTGAATGTGTCTTAATATGAGACAAGCAATGCAAATGGTTGGACGATACCTTATACACAGTTTAAGATAGTAAATAATTTTGCAGTCAGTTGTACCTGAAGATGCCTTGTTGGGCTCCTGGAAGAGATCTTCTCATAATCTTTGGGTCAATAGGTTGCGACGAGCCTCAAGTTTAGTCGAATTTTTACAGGTGATAAATACTGCATCTGATATTTTCCTCTAATAGATACTTACTTTTGAGAATGCTATAGTTCTTCCGTTTTTACAATTTCAGGTCCTCGCGGATTTTGTTACTGCTATCAAAGAAGACTGGTTCTATCAAAACAGTAATACTTCTGGTTCCTATCGCATCCAAGACTACATATTTTCAGACCTTTCAACCGTGCCACATACATATTCAGCTGTTGCGTTTTGGATAGTGAAATTGGATTTATTGGTTGCCTCTCATTTGGAGAGTTGTAAATCTCAAAATAAATCTAAAAGCTGTAGGTAGACTTGAAGGTATGCATTTTCACCATTCCAAGCTGGGTTCTACTGCACTTTCGATTCTTGTTTATTCTTTCCATATGTGCGCATCCCCTCATTTGGAGCATGGGTTGTTGAATGGCATGGGAGGCAATTCTAGTTATATTAGAGTTGTTGGTTTTTGACCAACGTCATTAGAAATTATCCCTTTTCGTCTTGGTTATGTTAAAAGGTTTTATTTCTAATTGTTGAATAAAAGATAGAGACAAACTTGTTAGATATTCAGTTATTAGAAATAAAATCATTGTATTTAAATATTTCTAGTATTATCTTATCTTAGGAGTCTATTAGGTTTAGGAGTCTATTTATATTGCATTGTATCTCTCTAATTTATTATTCAGAAATAAAAGTTATCTCTCCTACCTCTTCGTTCTTCATGGTATCAGTTCCAGGACTTTAAATTACATGACCAAATACGGCGGCATGGCATCGGCCTCAGGATCCGGCGGTGATTCATCCTCATCCACCACAAACAATAATTCCTCTGCACCAAACCCTCCCACCCTTTCCGATCACACATCTGTTCCGATCACCAACCATCGTTTGAACGGGCAGAATTACCTTCCATGGTCTCAATCTGTTCGGATGTTTATTTGTGGGAAGGGCATGGATGATTTTATTTCCGGTGCCAGCCTATGTCCGATTAAAACTGATGTTGCGTTCAAGGCATGGAATATCGAAAACAACATGGTGATGTCTTGGCTGATCAATTCAATGACCCCCGATATTGGTAAGCAATTTCTGCTATATCCCACTGCGAAGACGTATGGAATGCAGCCCGAGATACTTTCTCCAGTAAAGAAAATATTGCGGAGCTGTTCGAGAAAGCAATCTCCTTGCCTTGAAACAAGGTGATTCATCAGTCACAGCAATTTTTCACGACCCTTACACGCATCTGGCAACAATTGGATCTCTTCGAATCGCATGAATGGAAGTGTCCTGATGATGAAGCACTGTTCCGATCCATTGTTGGAACCCGGCGTGCTTTCCAATGCCTAATGGGTCTCGGTGCCACTTTTGATGATGTGCGTGCACGTGTTCTGGTTGTTAAGCCACTTCCCCGGTTGCGGGAAATTTTCTCCGTTGTCCGTCATGAAGAAAGCAGACGCAAATTAACTGATGGGTTCTTCTATTGGTCCACCATCAATTGAAGGTTCCGCATTAGCAGTTCCCCGATCCTTTTCAAGTACATAGCCCTCTACTGATGGTACGCCTCCACATTCTGGCCAGAGTTCGAACACATCTTCTCATATGCGGAATGGTCGTCCTTGGTGTGAAAAGTGTAATAAACCAAACCATACACTTGATACCTGCTAGCGTATTCATGGCAAACCTGCCAATTGGAAATCATATCGCCAACGGTGTGCCAACCTTGCACAGCCCGATGGCCCTATCCCGGACGCCCATTCCTTTTCCAAGGAGCAGCTTGACATATTGCAACAACTACTGAGTAAAGCGCTTCCGTCAGCTACTCCACCGCCTAATGGTGCTGGAAGTTCTGCACATACAGGTATTGCCTCCACCGTCTTGCTCTCCCACAGGTTATTATCAAGTTCTTGGATTGTCGACTTTGGAGCATCCGAGCACATGACAGGAAATCTGGGCCTTCTTAATTCCTATCGGCCGTGCTCCTCTCCGTGCTCGGTTAAGATTGCCAATGGTTCATGCGTTCAGGTTCATGGGTCGGGAACGGTGTCCCTCTCCAGCGATTTAATTTTGCACTCTGTTTTATATGTCCCTGATCTCGATTGTAATCTCTTATCAGTTGGTCGGCTAAACAAAGACCTTAACCAGTGTGACTAAATTTGTGGCTGATTCTTGTGTTTTTCAGGATTTGGCTTTGGGTCGGACGATTGGCAATGCTGACCACTGTGCTGGCCTATTCCTCATCCACGCTTCTTCGGCCTCACTGCCTCCGTGTGCCAGCTCACTTATTCATTGTTTTCTAGTTCTTCTTCAAATTCAAACAATGATATTCTTTTATTGCATTAGTGTTTAGGGCATCCAAGTTTTTGTATCTTGCAAAACCTTTTCTGTCTTTATTTCGTAATAAATGCGTTAAATACTTGCCTCTTCCTTATCGACCATCTCACCCCTTTTCTCTCATTCATAGTGATATCTGGGGTCCGTCCAGGATAAAGAATGTTACAGGATCCCGTTGGTTCTTATTATTTGTTGATGATCATACTAGAATTTCATGGGTTTTTTTTAATGAAAGACAAATCGGAAACTTGTCTCCTTTTCCAACATTGTAACAATATGATTCAGATCCAATTTTCTAGACGTATCCAGGTACTTAAGACTGACCGCGCTCGTGATTACTTTAATTATGCCCTTGGCTCATATCTACATAACCAAGGGATTGTCCACCAAAGCTCGTGTGTTGATACACCCCAACAAAATGGTGTCTCGGGACGTAAGAATCGCCACCTTCTTGAGGTAGCCCGGTCGTTACTGCTTTCAAATAATGTACCTCAATCTTTTTGGGGCGATGCGATTCTTACTGCTTGCCTACCTCATCAACAGATGCCTTATCGGATCCTTAAGTTTGCTACCTCACTCCAATCATTCCTTCGGTCTTACCCAGTATCCCACCTTACGTCCGCCATTCCACTCAAGTCTTTGGTTGCACGTCCTTTGCTCACATTCATCACCACAATCGGGGCAAGCATGACCCCCGCGCGGTAAAGTGCATCTTTCTCAGTTACTCTTCCAATAAAAAAGGCTACAAATGCTATTCCCCTACTCTCAAACGCTTTTTTCATTCCATGGATGTTACCTTTATTGAAAAAGAGCCCTTGTATCCCAATCCTCGATTCAGGGGGCGAACATTCACGATGAATCTCAGAATACTGAAACATCCCATCCAGTCTTTCTGAGTTTAGAACCTAATGATATCATCACATTAAATCAAGATACTACTACTTTGCCCACTGTTTCTAAACCACCATTACAGGTATACTCTAGGAGGAATCAGCAACCTACACAGATTCAGCCTTGCCATGACCACTCCTTGGAGCCTGGATCCACTGAAAAGCCGCAATGTACTTCTGACTCCTATGATTTAGATGATAGACCTATTGCAGTAAGAAAATGGATCAGATCTTGCACCCACATCCTATAAGTAACTTCGTCTCAGTTGAACAATTATCTCCAGCATATCGGGCCTTTGTATCAACCTTAGATCAGGTCCAAGTACCTTCCAATATTGAAACTGCTCTACAAGATCCAGACTGGAAATCTGCTGCCCTTGAAAGATTTAAAGCCAGATTAGTTGCAAAAGGGTACACCCAATCTTATGGTATTAATTATCAAGAGATATTTGCTCCAGTGGCCAGATTAAACACCATCCGAGTTCTCTTGACAGATGTTGTTAACCTGGACTGGCCCTTATATCAACTTGATGTCAAAAATGCATTCCTCAATGGCGATCTCGAGGAAGATATTTATATGGACATTCCTCCAGGATTCGGTATTCCTTCTACGGCTGGTAAAGTGTGTCAATTGAAGAAATCTCTTTACGGGCTAAAACAATCTCCTAGGGTATGGTTTCATCGATTCTCCACCGTGCTAAAGGGAAACAGATACTCACAGTGTCAATCTGATCATACTCTTTTTGTCAAACACTCAAAGGAAGGGAAATTACAATTCTCATTGTTTACGTTGATGACAGTGCAGAAATGACGCAAGTTAGAGCTCTACTTTCAAAAGAATTTGAAATGAAAGATCTATGACATCTGAAATATTTTTTGTGAATGGAAGTTGCAAGATCATCTCGAGGAATTTATATCTCTCAAAGGAAATATGTGCTGGATCTACTAAAAGAAACTGGTATGCTAGGATGCAAACCCATAGATACTCCAATGGATGCCAAGATAAAACTTGAGACAATGGACGATTGTCCATTGGTGGATAAAGGACGGTATCAACGGTTGGTTGGGAAGCTAATCTGTCTTTCTCACACACGTCCTGATATAGGTTTTGTGGTGAGTGTGGATAACCAATTCATGAACAACCCAACTAAGGATCACATGGATGCAGAGTACCACATATTGAGATACCTAAAACGGAACCCTGGAAAAGGTATACTCTTCAAGAAGTCTTCGAACAGATGCATCAAGGTGTACAAGTGATGCCGATTGGGCTGGTTCTCACACAGACAGAAGATCTACTTCTGCTTATTGTGCATTTGTGTGGGGAAATTTAGTAACTTGGAGAAGTAAGAAGCAGCCTGTAGTAGCTCGAAGTAGTACTGAAACAGAGTATCGAGCATTGGCTCAAGGCATATGTGAAGGGATATGGCTTAAAAGATTGATGAATGCATTAAAGATAGACAGTGATCAACCTGTGGAAATGTTGTGTGACAATCAAGCAGCTATAAGCATAACCCAGTGCATCATGATAGAACTAAACGCATTGAGTTGGATCGACATTTTATTAGTGAAAAGATTGAGAAGAGAATCATTGACCTCAACTACATCTCCACTCATAGGCAACTTGCAGATATTTTGACTAAAGCTCTTCATCATCCATTATTTGAAGATCTCAGTTCCAAGATGGGCATGATAGACATCTATGACACAGCTTGAGGGGGAGTGTTGAATAAAAGATAGAGACAAACTTGTTATCTATTCAGTTATTAGAGATAAAATCATTGTATTTAAATATTTCTAGTATTATCTTATCTTAGGAGTCTATTAGGTTTAGGAGTCTATTTATATTGCATTGTATCTCTCTAATTTATTATTCAAAAATAAAAGAGTTTTCTCTCCTACCTCTTCGTTCTTCACTAATAAATACAAATTTTTGTGCGATCAATTTATTTTCAAGTTTGGTAATTCTTTCTTTGGGAACTGACCTTTCACACTTTCCCGTCATAATCTCAATGATTGTCCTGTAACAAATTGCTTGGGGATGATGCTTCTGCTATGGAAGTAGTCATAATATCTCATAAAGCAATCAATTTTCTTTATTATCTGTTGCTCTCAAATTTCCCGAACCTACTTAGACTGATTAATTTTAATTCTTTATCATTTTTCTGCCTGCCAATTCTTCTTTTAGTTTGTCATTGAATAAACAAGTTATTGTTGCGATAACTGTGGCAAGATGTGAGAAAATTTAAATGCCATGGTATGAAAATGCACTCTGTCCACTTTTAGTTTGTATTATTGTATATATAATGATTTAAAAGTCTGCGGCACTAGTTGTTTCTCTTTTCATTTTGTGCTCACTAATTCATAAAAATATTCAAATCTCAAATGGGTATGACTTTTGGTGGGACTCATTTGAAGTGTTCAGATGACTATTATGTGGTGTCTAGCATCTAAGTTGAGCATTGAGTAGAAAATGCAGCAGTGGTACATCTCGAAAATGCTTTGGAGAGTAGTTTTAATTGTTTTTATTTTTCTTATTTCAAAATTCTTTTTGAATTTTTGGTGAGTTTCGAATTTTATGAGACTATTGTTTTCTATGAGTTGACGTGATTAGCAGTGATTGATGCTTCATAATAATTGCTTTTGATTGTTAAAAAAGTCGAGAGAAAAAAATCATCAGTTATTATATTTTTAGAAAAGTGATTCGACTTAAGGAACTGCATGGTTTGACAAAAATTTGATGAGTGGGTAAGCCCCATGCTCTTTCGAAATTGCTTCTAGAAATTTCGTCTCAAGCTTTTTTATTGAATTGCTACCTCTTTTCATTCTCGCTGAGATCCTGTTGGCCCTCGCTTATTTGCTTCTTCACACACCACCATCGACATCATGTGGTTTCTTTTGTGTTTGTGCATCAGTACCAGATATAAATCATACTAATTCGTTCTTTCATTGTCTTTTGTACATGCAGATGGTCTTTGACATCAGCTACCTTATTAACTAATGGACTTCTCTTGCTGGCCATGAAGGGAGCACTCGAAAACGGAATGAATCGCCTTTACGGGTGACGTTTCTGCTTCTCTGAGTGTCATATTTCCATATCCATCACTGCCATGATTGAGGAGTTTTAATCGATGCACGATGTTTAGGCCCGAATCTCGAATCGTCTCATGTCTTGCCTCAATTTAATTTGGTTAGTTCTGTTTCATGTACAGCATTGGTGTGGATTCCTTTATGTTGTTTTGCCCTTCGTTCACGTATTGTGAAGAAGAGTGGAAGGGACCTCACTTTTGTAAGGTTAAACAAAAATTTTGTGGTGCAATTTGTTTTATGGATGGAATTCAAACATTAAAAAATAAATAGCTTATCATTTTTCAATCAGAAATGTATTATCCCATTCTCCTGTCCTTTTTCTTGTTTGCTTAATGCATTTTTGGAGTAAAAATATCGGATAAAGCACGTGCGAGTGTATGTGAGTAGGAAAAAAATTTGAAAGATGGCGCTACTGTTCTGAAAATGTAAACTTGTATATAATTTATTAAATTCGTTGATATAAATAATTGAATTTAGTGAAATACTTTGGAGGATGTTATTTTTGCTCAATTATGGAAGTTTTGCTTTAACTGTTATTATTGACCTTTTTTTTATTTTTCAAAAAGTTTCAAAAAGTTAGCACTTGTATTTTCCTTATTAGTATAGATTATTAAATTAATGAAATATTTTGGATTTTCTACGAAAAATTCATAATGATAATGAGGGGTTGTGGCTACGAATTTAATTCGTGGGGTTTGAAAAATATTAATGGTGAGCGTAAAGTATAAGCAACATATTAGGATAGGAATATATATATATATTAGTTTTGTTGACACAACACAAAGTGCGCTGCAAGGTACCAACAATGAATTTTTTTCCTAATTTGATAGAAAGTAACATTTCAAATAATCGACTTTAACAAACCTTTTTAAAAAAATTGACCATGATACTGTAATTGAATGAAAAAAAATAACCAGTAAAAAATGACTGACTCTAAACTTTTTTAATTAAAAAATGGATGCACATCTTATTATAATCTGAAAAAAATAATATTTGAAATTACTAAATATTGGAATAGATAAAATACTTTTAAGATATATGTACTCAAATATATATCAACAAATTAAGATATTATTTTTCTAGTCGGTTCAGGTCAAACTCGTGCATCAACAAATTTTTTTTTAACCAACCGAGTCGATCCAGGCCAAACCCGTGCATCAACAACAGATTACGATATATTTTTTCCTAGTCGGTTCGGGTCAAACCACACATCAACAAATTTTTTTTAACCAACCGAGTTGGTTCAGGCCAAACCCGCGAGGTAAAAAAATTTTAGTCGGTTCAGGTTAAACCCACGTATCAATTATTTTTATTTAACACAAAAAAAAAAATTTAACACAAAAAAAAAATTTAACACGAAAAAAAAAAAATTTAACAAAAAAAATTCACTGTTCATGACTATTCATTAGAATACTAATGAATAATGAGGCCTTAGCCTCTTATTGTATAGGTAATATATATGTATAGGTAATATATATATATATATATATATACTATTTTGGCAAAATAATTAAATCAGTTGAATAAATTTCTCTCCTAGCTTAAAAAAAATTCTCTCCCCGAAAACAGCTTATACTGAGACTCCTTGTGGCTTAACACCACTTTGATTAGCCTGAGAAATTATTTTCGACACGAAACTAGTTTGCGGTTTATTGTTCTTTATACAAAGAGTCTAATTCAGAAACTAGGGCATAGATGTCTTCAAAGCCATTGTCGCCTCTTTCCAGAAGAGAGTTTTTCACCAGGCCAGTAACTTGTTTAAAGTAGACATTTCCGAGGCTTTCCGGTCATTAGAAGCAAACAATATTTTCAAGATTTCCACCTAATTTTGGATTGCCCGACTAGATGCTTGAATACAAACATAATCTTTCAAATGTTTTAAAGATGTTTTAAAGCATTGGCATGATTCCGAGCACATTCTATGATTTTCAACGCAACTTATTGCTCTCAATTTCTCCACATCAGTTCAATGCAAGTGGATGCACTTGAGCCCAAAACACATGTTTGTACTTCTCCATTAGTTACTTGCCAACTGTTTTCTGAGAAGCAAAAGTTGAATATGTGATAATTTGAACCACATTCTCAACTCCAACATCCTGAAGAACTTCCTCAAGGAACAATATCATGGCATCAACATTATAACTTCGAGCCATGTCCTCTTCGGTCGTCCTCTCGCTCTCGTAAAATTTCTAAAATCCATGGACTCCACTCGACTTGCACAGCTGGGCCTACGTCTGACCAAACCAACGTAAGCGGCTTTCTTGCATCTTCTCTTCTATACAAGATACACCTACTTCAGCTCGAATATCTTCGTTCCTTATTTTATCTCTTCTGGTCTTACCGCACATCCAACGAAGCATAAGCATTTCTGTCACACTTATCTTTTGGATGTGATTCCTCTTGGGTGCCCAACATTCCGTCCCATACAACATTGCGGGACAGCAGTTCTATAAAACTTTTCCGTCAATTTCAGCAGGATATTACGGTCGCATAGATCTCCGGTGGCGTTTCTCCATTTCAACCAGCCAGTCTAAATCTTGTGATTAACGTCATTGTCAATCTCTCCATCCTTTTGGATAATTGAACCTAGGTATCGAAAATTGTTGCTCATCGATACCTCTTGACCACCGAGTGCTACAACACCGGAATCCTGAAAGAAACAACCACTAAATATGCACTCCATATATTCCGTTTTAGACCTACTTAATCTAAAACCCTTTGATTCCAACGTCTCTCTCCATAACTCCAATTTGGCATTTACCCATGTTATTGTCTCATCCATTAACACAACATCGTCAGCAAAATGTATGTTCCAAGGTAATTCAGTCTGTATGCTTTTTTTTTTTATCTCATCCAAAACTAGGACGAACAGGAAATGACTCAACGCAGACCCTTGACGCAATCCAATAGTGATCGAGAACTCACTTGTCACCCCACTGCACGTTCTCACATTGGATGCTACTTCGTCGTACATGTCATTGATTATATTGACACACTTGATGTGAACTTTTTTCTTCATCAAACCTCACCATAATATCTCCCTTGATACTTTATCGTAGGCCTTCTCCAAGTCTATAAAGATCATATGCAGATCTTTACTCCTCTCACGATAGCGCTCGACAAGTTGACGAAGTAAATGGATAGCTTTAGTAGTTGACCATCCTGGCATGAACCCAAATTGTTTCTCCGATATCTTAACCTCCATGCTTAAACGACACAATTATCCTCTCCCAAAGCTTCATTGTGTGACACATGAGTTTTATACCACGATAGTTGGTGCAACTCTGAATGTCATCATTGTTCTTATAGATAGGAATGATAGTACTCTTTCTATATACATTTGGAATTTTGTTACTCCTTCAAATCTTGTTAAATAGATCTGTTAGCCACTTTATCCCCGTCGGTTCTAAACATCTCCATATTTCAGTAGGGATTCCATCAGGACCAACTGGTCTTCGTGCTTTCATTTTTTACAAAGCTTCTTTAACCTCAGATTCTTTAATTCTGCGAGTAAACTCACGGATTACATCATGTTGATGGATGTTAAGATCACATAAATCTTGGCTAAAGCCACCGTTGAACAAGCTGTTAAAATAATTCTTCCATCTTGCTTTGATATCTTCATCTTAACCAAGACTTTATGGTTCTCATCTTTTATGCATTTCACTGCACATAAGTCTATTGTCTTCCTCTCCACCGCTCGGGCAATCCTATAGGTATCTTTTTCTGCCTCATTGGTATCAAATTTATCGTACACTTCTTTGTAGACTTTAGCTCTAGCATCTTGAACCGCTGTCTTCGCTTCTTTTTTGGCAAGCTTATACCTTTCGAAGGTTGCCCCATTGTTGTTATTCTTCAGCTCTCTGTAAGCATCCCTCTTGATTCAGATAGCCTTCTTTACGTCTTCATACCATCATGATGTGTCCCTACCTGTTGGAGCATATCCTCTATACTCACCAATGAGCTCTTTAGCTACCATCTTAATGCCACAAGCCAATTTTTCCATGTAGTATCAGGATCATCTCTTGGCGTCCAATTAACTTCCTCGACTACCTTCTCTATAGAAGCTCCAAAGTTCCATTTTTTAACCGCCACCACTTAATTCTAGGTTCTAACTTATGCTTAATTTTGGTAGCCATATTCTTAATCCTAACATCGAGGACTAAAAGTCGGTGTTGGGTAACTACACTCTCTCCTGGAATTACCTTACAGTCCAAGCATTTAACTCTATCTATCCTTCTAACCAAAAAGAAATCTATTTGAGTTGCACTAGATCCACTTCTAAAAGTAACTAGATGAGAGGACCTCTTCTTGAACCAGGTATTCGCTAGGACTAAGTCATATGACATGGTAAAATCCAAAAGTGAATTACATGCGGCGTTTCTATCCCCAATGTCATAGCCTCCATGAACATTCTCATCACCATCCCGATCAGAACCTACATGATCATTGTAATCTCTCCCGATGAAGATTTTCTCATTAAGGGGTATTCCTTGCACCATGTCGTCTAGATCTTCCCAAAATTTCCGTGTAATAGCCTCGTCTACACCAATTTGGAGTGCATAGGCATTAATGATATTAAAAATATCATTGCCTAAAACTAGCTTAACTAATATTATCATACCTACATTCCTCCTAACTTCACGAGTAGTTTATTTTATACGATTACACTTACCCCATTACGATTCTTATCATTACATATGTACCAAAGTTTTTAGCCCCAATGAGCTATAGTTCTGGCTTTCTCACCTATCCATTTAGTATCCTGCATACACATAATACTAATTCTTCTTCTACTTATAGTCTCTACTAACTCTGATAATCTAACGGTAAGGGAACCTACATTCCAAGAGGCTAAACGAATCATATGGTATTGGTTTCGAGCTAACTTCTTTACCCCACTCGCTCGAGGTGAGGGAACCCTTGCTCATTTGACACCACACCCAGGTGTCGATGTGGCGTGTCGCTTCTGGGCAACGACCTAGCAGCCCTTGCCCACTTATCACTACACCCTGGGTCCGGTGCAGCGCATCGCTGTGTAGGAAACGCCCCAACGAAACTCATCTTATGGCATCAACATTTGCCCATAAAAGATTATATATCCAGAAGATTTTAGATAAATCACACCTGACTAGATTTCGACTACTTGAATTGTTATGAATCCCTACCTTGATCGCACCAATTATATTCAATATATCTATATACGCAACAAATCACTACGTTCAAGAATGACTATGTTCAGTCTCTTATTTCAAGCACTTAGCCTGACCGATTGAAAGGCAAGAACCCACTCTGCCTTTGTTTCAATATGCTGCGATGGATTCTGTTCTTTGGAAGTCAAATCCCCTCTGTGCAGAATAGTAATGTGTGGATTAAATCTTAATCAGGATTGTGCCTTACACTGTCAATCTAAAGGAATGCAAAAGAATTTGTCATTAACTAACCATCTATTCTTGATCCAGTAAACTAATGTCCAATTCATATAATCACAAGACAAAATCCATTAGTGTCATGAACCCAAGAATCATTGCATGTCGTAGACCAATTATACAGTATGCAAAATGAATCAAATCTCACTTATCCATTGCATAGAATTCACAGTGCATAATCCCTCAATTCAATATCAATAACAAGGCTCAAGCACACAGATTAAGCATCGACAGATTATGGGCAGAAACAACATAAACAAGAACAGGAAAGAAATACACCAGATTTACGTGGTTTGACAATCTTTTCAGCCACTATCCCCAGGAGGGGGACGGTTTCATTGCACCAAAACAGGAGTGTTTTACAGATGGCAAACACCCTCTATATCTTTCTCAATTCTCTCACTTTCATAATTGATACAATAGAATTCCACAAAATATATGTATGGGTGTTCTTTCACTCAAACTGAAATCATCTCACTCTGTTTTTCTCTCAGTGCAATCTCCATCTCCAGAAAGAAAAGCATTGTTCTTCCGTCTCTGAATTTCTTCTTCCAAAACCGCTCTGCCCTTTTTCTTCTTTCTAAAAACAACCGGTCACCTCTCTTCGGTTCTTTTCCATCTCCCTTGCTTTTTAAATGACTCAATGAAGACTTGATCACAGCCATTCATTTCCTTCCACTTTCAATGGTTTAGATGCAATCTGGAGAGTAAAAGAAAAACAAGACAAAAATAGGGGTAATATGGTAAAAGCAAGCATTAGTTAATTTTTAATCAAAAAATATAACAAATCTCAACCTTGACTTATAATTAACTATCCATGATTCCCTATGAGATCACCCCCCACTGCAACCAGTCCCTAAGGGCTTCAATTCTTTAGAATATTCACCAAGTCCAGACAATGTCTGACTTAGTTGTGGGTAATGCTTTAATAAACATATCTATCAGATCATCCTCTGTAGGAATCTCCATCATAGTCACCGGTCCCTCCTTGATAGCATCTCAATGCCAACCCAACTCTTCCTTCATATTGTGTAGCCACATAGCTTCCTTTATTGCTTCAGTGAAAGCAATATACTCAGCTTCTGTTGTGGAAAACGTTACCACAGGTTGAAGATTGACCTTCCAGCTTACATAACATGTTAGGGACTTCCTGGTGTCTATCCTCCCTGCAAAGTCTGAGTCCACATATCCTATTACGTGGTCACTTCCGTTTTCTTTCCTCTTAAGCATTAACCCAAGTCCAACGGAATCTATCACATATCTCAGAACTCATTTCAGTGTCTCCCAATGGATTCTCCCTGGATTTGGAATGAACCTGCTGACGACACTCACAACATAAGCCAAGTCAGGTCTACTGCATACCATGGCATACATTATACTTCCTACAACACTCACATATGGCATTGTCTCCATCTCTGCAGACTAATTCAATCCTCTATACATCGAACTCTGCCCAATGTTTATTCAACCGAACGCTCTTGCTGATCAAGCTCGGGAACAACCGATGGCATTGAGGCGTATCCGAGATTTAAGCATGTTGCTCATTCTTCCCTGAATCCGCAGCTCCACCTGGCTTTAATCTCACCCTCGAAGCTCCACCTCGGTCCAAGTATCATCTTCTCCACACCAACAGATTACAGAGCATAATTCATTCCTGAAATTCTTTCCCATCATACAATGATGCCTAAGAACTTTCCCCAAGAAATACCCAGCCCTTCTCCCCTGATGAGTTCCTCCAGAAAACGATCCACAAAACAAAAGATGTTTATAGGTTACAACACACTAATCTTCTTCCTCAATTCTCTCCCTATCATCCAATGACCCAAGATAATTCCAAGAAAAAGCTCTAGTGTGTATCTCACCTCCCTATTTTTCTGTTTTGCATCTTTAAAGAATTTCAAGAAAGGATACAGATCCATGTTCTTCTTGAATCATCATTTCATGTGTTCATCCTCTCGGTTTTACCTCCCGTGCTCTATCAAAGACTCCAAGAATTTGCAATCGAGTTATTGCCTATATCTGAAACTGCTCGCACCTATTCTCCATAATCCAAAATCGTTCTGTCCAGAAAGCTTTTCTATATCGAACTTGGTGGATTTCATCGTTGTGGATTCGCTCCCCATAGACGGTGCCAATTGTTATTGTTGGAAAATCTGGCATAAAGAAGTAGGGAATTCGATATACCTAATTATGCCTGTTTGCAGCGAAAGTCTGATTTTCCCGGATCATCAAGACCGTCTACAAGCCTTCTAGATCTTGAATCCTCGTTGGTATTCAATAGATTAAGAGTAATATACCTTTTAATACACACCTTAAGCCCTTGGAGTTCGTTGGTAATTCTCCAAGAGGGACGAACTATGTTGTGAGAACGAGAGTATTGTCATGTTGTTTGTCACAAGAAGTGGAGGCAAAGACACCTACTTATAGGGCTCAAACCCTAGCCCTAGGTCAGACCTGTATCTGGGTTGACGGCTAGGGTTTTACTTATGTCAAATATGGATGTCTACTGGGCCTTGGGCCACAAGCCCATCCCAATGAATGCATATTGGGCCTTGGGCCATAAGTCCAACCCATATACACCTACAGTTATGAATCCCGACCTCGATCGCACCAATTTTATTCGATATATCAATACACACAACTAATCACTACGTTCAAGAATGACTATGTTAAATCTGTTATTTCAAGAACTTAGCCTGAACGATTGAAAGGCAAGAACCCACTCTGCCTTTGTTTCAACATATGTAAAAGAATTTGATTCATTAACTAACCATCTGTTCTTGATCCAGTAAACTAATGTCCAATTCATATAATCACAAAACAAAACCCATTAGTGTAAAACAAGACAAAAATATGGGTAATATGCTAAAAGCAAGCATTAGTTAATTTTTAGTCAAAAAATATAACATGAATCAATCCAACCATCCAACAAGATGCTGCAACCATTATTTTCCCATTTGCTTCTCATTTCCTCACATATTGTTGCATCTTTAACAATGAATCCTCCAAGATCCAGCCTTTCAATCCAACACTTTAACAATTCCAGTGCACTTCAAATTCCTATTTATTTCAGTCATTTCATATCCAAATGTTCAAATCCATTGTTGAAATGATAATCTTCATCAAAATACAACCTAATACACAGTACCCTTCGGGTATATCAACTTGAGTATTTATACAACCTAATAGACAGTACCCTTCGGGTATATCAACTTGAATATTTACTTTATTGCTGTAGACATTACCTGTAAGAGGGCTCAAACTTCTCTTCAAATTATCCATTTTCTTTTCGAGCAAGATCACTGCCTCAAATCCACATACCTCAAATTTACATACATTAGTTACTGTATTTTTTTAAATGTAACATATTGCCACATAACAAGGCAACAAATATGGAGCTACATGGTACCCACAACGAATATCAGATACTACAGTTATTACATATATATACTTCTAATATTATATAACACATTTATACTAATTGTTTTAACTCGAAAGATACACCGAATTTTCTTTTTCAAAATACTCTTTTCCATTATACCATTATTTTTAAAAAAAAAACATAACAAACATAAAAATAAACATTAACTTTGAATAAAAAATATGTTAATATCATTAAAGTGCACATATAAAAATGTATTATATGTAAATCATGTTTTGTATTAAAATTTAGTTAATTGACATATATTGCATGCCAAAATTTACGAGTTATGTGTAGAGTAAGAGATCCTTAATAGAACTATCAAAATGTGTCAACCCGACTCAAACATGCTGGCATGTCCAACCTGCGGCCTGAACGGTTTAGTTAATAGACATATATATTACAGGTGGGTTGGAAAACCCCCAGCCCAACCCAATCTGAGATGGATCGAGAGTAAGGCAGGCAAATCCGCCAAAAAATAAAAATAAAAAAAATTATTTTATTATACTTTAATTAATTAAAATTATTTAAAAATTATATTTTGATTAATTAATCCAAACTTTATTGTAAATTAATTAATTCATCCAATCCGGGGGCAACCCGTCAACCCAAATGGGTTGGCCTATTTAGGCCGCTTCTAGACATATTGAATTTTTTTTGGTCCAACTCACCTATTTGATGGGTCGGATTTGGCTAACTTGATAGACCCAACCTATTTGACAGCTCAAATCTTTAGATTTTAGATATTGAAAATTTATCATACATATAAATTTATACTATATCAACTACTCTATGCATACACAATGTGGGAAAATGCTATATATATATATATATATATGTGTTAATATATATATGTTGTGTGTCTTGGTGCATGGTGCATGCAGAATATCCCCACAATGTATGTATGTGAAGCATTAATATTAATTATTGTGTTGTGGGCCAGCCCAATGGATTTCATCACGAGCTTAACCGATTTTTGAGTGGACCCGACCCATACCGTTAGACACCATATCTTAAACCCCTAATAAATATGTCTTCGATATCATGTGCTCTTGCATTTTATAACTTCAATCTTGGAAATAATTTCTTTTCTTCTCAACTCATGTGAGTAGTTGATATAGTTGAGCTTCATTAATTTGCTCACATGGCTCTTTCCTTCTTAACATATGCTGTCATTTCTCTATCAATCCAATTACAGTTAGAGATGGATTTGCATGCCGACTACAGCATATATATATTCGATATATTAAAACCGGTCAGTTTCATGTCGTCCTTAGGGCGGTGCCCATGTTTTTCTTTTTTCTTTACGTAACACACCACATGTCTCTTAAAGTCATCCTAATGATGCAATCGTAAGAGCGACATCAAAAAAGTCGCGAAACACTCATATGATAAATACATAGTAGTACTAGTAGGATGAAAGTTGTGCGTACTTTTTAAGCATACTCTATTATTCATTCGAACGGATGGAATTATGCAGCAGACAAGTAATACAAAGATTTCCGCACACCTCTGTTATTATGTTTAAGCAAAGTGCTAGCTCAGATAATTTCATAAAAGGCCAATCAATGAACACATATTGTCTCAAAGTTTCTTCTTTACCAAGGTACTTTTTCCCATGGGAGTTTAAATTTGGGTATAGTAAGTTTGATTATGCTTTCTTCGATCCAATAGTCTACGATAGATCACATATATTTTGTCATATGGACCCACTAGTAACTTTGATTACGATTTAATTGTGGTAGACTATATGAACAACATAAAGAATCAAGTCATGTTGGACACGTGCAACAATCTTCTCCAAACGCTTTTATCGTTCAGAATATCATCTTAATCTCATTGAACTCCAAGTCTTTGCTTATAACTTCGATACATGTCTTCTTCGGTCATCCTCTTACTCTCGTAAAATGGCTGAAATCCATGGACCACTTGATGCACACATGTATTGCTGGACCTGCATAGGGTCGTACGTGATCAAACCACTCAAATGAATCCTTTTATTATATCATTTTTTTTATTCCTTAAAGAAAGTATAGTAAAATAACTTGAGCTTTATTTATCTTTACCATCATTAAACAATCTTACCTGCCTATCAACTGTCCAATCAATGGCTTTTATTTTTCAGTGGTCCTTAATTTCCCCTATTTACAACTACATCACTCACATTTCCCCTTAACTTCCCAACCATAGCTCTACATATATATGTGTGTGCACCTTACTCGTGTTCATATGTGCATCCATAGCATTAAAAGTAACAATTCTAAGAGCATTTCAAGCAAAACTTTACCAATGTCTCCACGTTATAGAATTCTTTTGATCTTCTTTTTAGCACCATTGCTCGTAGTCCAGCGAGTCGAGGCTCGAGCTTTTTTTGTGTTCGGTGATTCACTCGTGGACAGTGGGAACAATAATTACTTAGCTACTACTGCTCGTGCGAATGCACCACCCTATGGCATCGACTATCCAACACATCGGCCCACCGGACGTTTCTCCAACGGTTTTAATATCCCGGATCTTATCAGTTGAGTACCTACATTTGTCCCCGGATTATTTCACATAGTTCAAATTTTCAAATGTTGGAATAATTTGTCAAGCCATTCTGTTATTTTTAAATTTTTTTGTTGTATTTATATATTCAAATGTGCTTATATCATGAAAGTCTCATGAATTTGACTTAAAATTGTATTTTACCCTTCCAAATTGCAGATCGCCACCTTAAAATTGTATTTTGTCCCAAAAATATTTTTTTCCATTTTTATTGTTTTTGCATCCTCAATCTAAATTCTTAAAATTGTATTTTGTCCCAAAAATATTTTTTTCCATTTTTATTGTTTTCGCATCCTCAATCTAAATTCTAAATTCGTCACGGGACGGATTGCATGAAACATATGTACGACATTTTGTTATTCAAAATAATATAAACCACGTTTAAAAAATCTAGTTACCACGTGTTCTTGTCTTAATTTGTGTTTGGTACCAAGAAATTGAACCCTTTTTTATTATTGAATATGGACCCGTAATTTTTTTATTTTTTTTCATTATTTGGGTTATTTTATTCTATGATTATTTGGTTTATTTAGGTCAGAAAATTGGTGGTAGAGAGTCACCTTTGCCGTACCTAAGTCCGGAGCTCAACGGGGAAAGACTATTGGTGGGAGCCAACTTTGCCTCGGCAGGGGTTGGAATTCTTAATGACACTGGCGTACAATTTGTGAGTTTATTAAAGAATGTCCTCAAATAATTATTTTCTTCTCAAAAATTCATTTATAAACCAACCAAGTACGTAATCAATATGATACATGGTTCGCAATATCAGTCGTATAATGGTCGTTCGTCACGGATCTGGCAGCTGCCGTCGTAAAGAAACATATATGTGATTGCAGGTGAACATAATAAGAATAGGTCAACAGTTGGCATATTTCCAGCAATACCAAGAGAGAGTGTCTGCATTGATCGGAGAAGTGGAGACCGAAAGACTCATAAATCAAGCATTGGTTCTCATCACATTGGGAGGCAATGATTTTGTCAACAATTACTATTTAGTCCCTTTCTCTGCCAGGTCTCGACAATTTGCTATTCAAGATTATGTGCCCTATATCATCTCCGAATACCAAAAGATTTTGCTGGTAATTACTTCATCGATTAATTTAGTTAATATCCCATTTATATAATAATAATAATAATATATCGGTTTAGATTAAGTGGAAATTTACACCATCGTGGTGGTAAATAGACAAATTTACACATCTGCAAAATATATAGTGTTTTGCATATATTCACAAATTTTAGTGGGATAAACTGTTTATTTTTAAAATCAAATGGGGTAAACTGTCTATTTTGGAAACTGATATCACCTAAATTTGCGATGACTTGCTCTGATATCAATAGAGAGGGGGTTCACCTCTCTTTCTTCAACACTCAATATAACAGCCTAGGTATTAGCAAATATCCTCTGCAATGACCTGAAAATACAAAGCAAATGTGAGAAGGGGCCGGAAGTTATTCCGGCAGGTCCCCTCCGACGCTCAAGTCAGGCGAGAGAATATGAAGAGAATATATGCTGTAAGTGAAAGCAATTATAACATTAGTCTTTAATCAATACTCCAAACCTGGTATTTATAGGCGGAGACCTAAGAGTGGTCTTGCAACAAGGACTCTTTCCATGTTTATCCAAATCTTACCCAGATATGTCAAGATCCTGATAACACAATCGAATCCCGGATATTGCTCCGCATATCTAGGACTAGATCTCTTGGGGGACTGGTTTCCTTGCTGAGAGCCGGTAGCAACATGGGAAATGAGGAGAGCTCGGCCTATCAGCTCGGTCTCTCAAAAGAGGTCTCATGGCGAGTTAGTGACGGCAAACAGGTAAGGTGAAACAGCTCGGCAAAACAGGTCGGGCCTCGCAAAAGAGCTCGGACGGGTAGGCGAGCTCTCGCCGAAGAATGACGAGTAACATGCCTTGGAGCTAGGTCGGCTTGTCAGGTGGTATCTTCTAGCGGGTATCACAGTCCCCCCTCCCTGTCGAGCTGACGTTGTAGACCAGAAGCTCGTATGTGCTGAGTTATCCTGACGAGCCAATTCTTGACAATAGCAAAACTTGATTTAGGCGGGAACTAACGGCTACAAAATTTGAATTTTAAATTGAAATTGTGACCGTTGGGCTCCCCTCCCGATTCCCGAGGCTAATCTAGACCGTACAGCGCATCAAGGATCAACGGCCAGGATTCGTTGAGGTCTCCCTATATATATACCACTCCGGGTCCCTCATTATCCACTTTTGCCATTTTCGAAACAGATCGGATCCGACCTCTTTAGCTTGCCATTTTTATTTCTGAAAACTCCTAGGTACGTTTTCTCAGCTGTTTTTGTTACAATGTCTTCACCTCAATTGTTTCCTTCCCCTCTTACTGACGAGGAGCTTAGAGCTGTAGATCAGTACGGCTCATTTTATCCCGAAGGGATTGCCCTTCCTGAGGGAGTTGAGCCCCTTGAAGAAGTGGTGCGCACTGAGGCTCCCCAGGAAGCTGGGACCTCAGCCGAACCCGATCTTCAAGTGACTGAGGTCAGCTCTCCACTTAGATCAGAGTCGCCTCCAGGCAATTATCCTTGGTATGAACTTTATGTTCCTGTCTTGGATGAGTCAGATGAGGCCAAAATACGACAGGTCAGCCAGGCCCCTTCTGATTATGAATTCATCTTCCCTTCTTCTTCTCAACGACCCAACCAACCTCCTCAGGGTTTTTTTTACCTTCTACCGCGGTCAGCTAGAAGGGGGTTTACGTTTTCCTCTTCCTGCATTCTTTCAAGAGTTCAGCAGTTTTTATCAGTTAAACCTTGGCCAATTTTCTCCCAACTCCTTCCGAATTTTGTGTAGTCTCGTAGTTATCTTTAAGGCGTTAGGCTTGCCTTATGACCACCCCACCCTCTCTTATTTTTTTCACATCAAGAGATCAGATGAGGGCCCCTGGTATGTCACCAGCCGACCTGGCTGTGCATTTGTTGGGGGTTACCCTAGTAAAATTAAAGACTGGAAAAATGAGTTCTTTTTTGTAAAGCCCTCCCAGCCCTGGGTCTGCTGCTCTGATTGGCTTGAACATCTCCCGGCTCTCCCCTCTCCTCCTAAAAATTTCAAAAAGAGCACCGCCTTCTTAGATGTGATGAAAGCCATAGGAGGTCACAGTTTTAATTCATCTAAACTGGTGGTGGAGGATCTGCTTTGTTTTGCTGGGCTGAGTCCAGCTGATCTGACCTTAAGGGGGAGAGCCGGTACTGGTTCTAACATGCTTTAACCATTATTTTACTCACGTGTATTTTGTTCGGTGTGACTGAACTATGTATCTGTTTATACAGAAGACAGAGTTATGAACTCATTAGTGCTGAAAGCTATTCAGAAGAGGAAGCAAAAACAGGGCCAACCCCCAGCAGCCGAGGGTGTCACTATTGTGGATGTAGGAGGTGAGAGCCCCCCCGAAGATGTAGCCCAGCTATCCCGGAAAAGACCGGCAGCTCCTGGGGGTTCGTCAGGGTCTACTGCTGTTGAAGCTCATCCTGTGAGGCAAGTTCGGCCACGCCCAGATCCGTCCGACCTCCCTTCAACGGGTGAGAAAGGGGGTGCACCAGCTCGTGTGGAGAGATGTCGTGAGCGGGTGATGGAAGCTTACAGAGGTGGTGTACGACTAGTTGGGGAAGGCCCGAGCACCGTTGCCCTAGCTGTGGCTCGTGATCTTCCCAATACTGAGGATGCCCTTTATATGAGCCAACTGAGCTGGGGGGACCTGATGACCCGAACTGGGAGCCGTCTGACCGAGTCTATGCTCTTGATGGGCGAGTTTATGTCAAGGGCAAATATGATCCGAAGACAATCCTTGAAGGATGCCAAGGTCTTCGATAATATGCAAGACACCCTTGCTGAGGCCAAATCTCTTCATGAGAAAGACATCTCGGAGCTGAAAACTCAGGTGGAGAAGGGGGCCGTTGCTGTGGCCGAGGCTCGTTCTTTGGTTGAGGTCCACAAACGTCAACATGAGGCTGAGCTCCGGGAGCTGCGTAATGAGTTAGCTTTAGCTAAAGGGCTAGCTACTTCTGCTGAGCAGGAACTAGCTAAATCTTTAAAGGAGGCAGCCGAGGAGAAACAAAAGTCTGAGGAGTTGGTAGGAGAGAAACTCCTTACTTTTATTGAGGCTGGTTTCCAGGGATGTCTTAGCCAGATCAAAGAACGTGGCTGTCTTGTGCCTGACGTCTCTTTAGATTTTCTAGACGTAGAGAAAGTAGCTGCCTCTCTCCCCCCTGATCTATAAATGTAATTTCCTCAGATTGTTCTCTTAATTAATGTTATTTCTGTTTTACCGTTCTTGTCATTTTTTTTTTTTTTTTTTTTTTTGTTTTGGCGGACCACGCATGTCGTAGCTCGGATTAGCTTAATAATTTACCACGTAATGGCAAACACTAAACAGATAGGACCCATTTAGATACAGATCGGCCTGGTTTAATAATGTACCAAATAATGTCAAACATTTAACAGCTGGGACCAAGGGCGATGCAGCTCGGCCTGACGTAATAATTCACCGCATAATGTCAACATTAAACAGCTGGGACCAAGGGTGATGCAGCTCGGCCCGGCGTAATAATTTACCCGATAATGTCAAACATTAAACGGCTGGGACCAAGGGTGATGTAGCTCGGCCTGACGTACTAATTTACCCAATAATGTCAACATTAAACAGCTGGGACCAAGGGTGATGCAGCTCGGCCCGGCGTAATAATTTACCCGATAATGTCAAACATTAAACGGCTGGGACCAAGGGTGATGTAGCTCGGCCTGACGTACTAATTTACCCAATAATGTCAAACATTAAACAGCTGGGACCAAGAGCGATGCAGCTCGGCCTGGCGTAATAATTTACCAATGTTCCTGAGGCAGGTGGGACACCCATGCTCCTGGCGTGACCAGGGCTGAGCTCGTGCTCCTGAGGCAGATGGCACACCCATGCTCCTGGCTTGACCAGGGCTGAGCTCGTGCTCCTGAGGCAGATGGCACACCCATGCTCCTGGCGTGACCAGGGCTGAGCTCGTGCTCCTGAGGCAGATGGCACACCCATGCTCCTGGCGTGACCAGGGCTGAGCTCGTGCTTGCACACCCATGCTCCTGGCGTGACCAGGGCTGAGCTCGTGCTTGCACACCCATGCTCCTGGCGTGACCAGGGCTGAGCTCGTGCTTGCACACCCATGCTCCTGGCGTGACCAGGGCTGAGCTCGTGCTTCTGAGGTTGGTTGCACACCCATGCTCCTGGCGTGACCAGGGCTGAGCTCGTGCTTGCACACCCATGCTCCTGGCGTGACCAGGGCTGAGCTCGTGCTTGCACACCCATGCTCCTGGCGTGACCAGGGCTGAGCTCGTGCTTGCACACCCATGCTCCTGGCGTGACCAGGGCTGAGCTCGTGCTTCTGAGGTTGGTTGCACACCCATGCTCCTGGCGTGACCAGGGCTGAGCTCGTGCTTGCACACCCATGCTCCTGGCGTGACCAGGGCTGAGCTCGTGCTTGCACACCCATGCTCCTGGCGTGACCAGGGCTGAGCTCGTGCTTGCACACCCATGCTCCTGGCGTGACCAGGGCTGAGCTCGTGCTTCTGAGGTTGGTTGCACACCCATGCTCCTGGCGTGACCAGGGCTGAGCTCGTGCTTGCACACCCATGCTCCTGGCGTGACCAGGGCTGAGCTCGTGCTCCTCAGGTAGGTTGAAAACCCTTTTCCTGGTTATACGATATATGGCAAAAATTATAAAACTTTGTATAATAAAAGAGTATATTGTCCAAAAACAAAAACAATCTTCGCTAAAATTTAAAGAGCTGAACTAAGAATAATATTTTCGGAGATGGTAAGCGTTCCATGGTCTTTTCAACATCTTCCCATCAGGACCTTCTAGGTAGTAAGCTCCTGAACTTAGCTTTTCAACAATTTTGAAGGGACCCTCCCATTTAGGGTCAAGCTTGCCCACTTGAACCTCTTGCACCTTTCTTAGTACGAGATCACCGACCTGGAAAGTTTTCTGGATGACTCGTCTGTTGTACATCCGCGTCACACGATTGCGGTAGGCTTCCATTCTGATGGCCGCAGCCTCCCTCACTTCTTCAATCAGGTCCAGGTCAGCAGCTCTTCTATCGCTGTTTTGTTCGTCATAGAAATGCACTCTTGATGATTCCGCTCCAATTTCAGCTGGGAGTACCGCTTCATTTCCATAGACCATACTGAATGGGGTTTCACCTGTTCCCGTTCTTGGTGTAGTTCGATACGACCATAGAACATTAGGTAGTTCTTCAACCCAATTTCCCTTAGCTTTTCCCAACCTAGCTTTGATGCTTTGCACGAGAGACCTGTTGGTAACTTCTACCTGGCCATTGCTCTGAGGATATGCAACGGAAGTGAAAGCCTGATGGATTTTTAATTCTTCACACCATGCTCTGAGCAAAGCTCCTTGGAATTGCCTTCCATTGTCCGAGATGATCTTCCGCGGGACACCAAATCGGCAAACAATATTTTTCCAGATGAAGTTGAAGACCTCTTTCTCAGTGATTCTGGCTAGTGGCTCTGCTTCCACCCATTTAGAGAAGTAATCAATGGCAACAATCAGAAATTTCTTCTGAGCTTTACCTGTTGGAAAAGGTCCTACTATATCAATGCCCCACTGATCAAATGGGCATGCCGCCACAATAGCTTTCATCATCATAGCTGGATGATGCTGGAGCCTGGAATGTCTTTGACAACTGTCACATGATATAACCATAGCAGCAGAATCCTTCTGAATAGTAGGCCAGAAATATCCGGCAAGGAGCACCTTCTTAGCCAAGAAATACGATCCTAGGTGATTTCCGCAGCACCCCTCATGAATTTCCCTTAATACGTAGTCTGACTCTTTCGGACCCAAACAACGCAGAAGTGGTTGGGCAAAAGACCTCTTGTACAGGACGCCCTCAATGAGTATGAACCTCTGACTCCTTTTTTTGAGTCTATATGCTTTTTTGGTATCAGAAGGGAGCTTGGCCTTGGTAAGGTAGTCTAAGAGCTCTTGTCTCCAATCATTCTCTTCCACGGATTCAGATGGGACGTCCTGACTAGGAGTCAACTCAATTTGAAACACCACGTCTCTATCTTGCCAAGCGCGGAGAGCACTAGCCATTCTTGCCAAACTGTCGGCCTTTCTATTCTCCTCTCTTGGGATCTGTTTGAATGCTACCTCTAGAAATCCCTCCTTTATTTTTTCTATGGTACTTGCATAATGGATTAGCTTCTCGTTTCTAACCTCATAGGCGCCATTCATTTGTTGGGCTACCAACTGTGAGTCGGAGAAGACATGTATACGCTTAGCCCCAACATTTCGAGCAGCCCTTAATCCAGTCAATACTGCCTCATACTCTGCTTCATTGTTGGAAGCTCGGAAATCCAACCGAACTGCCAAACATACTTCTTCTCCGGTAGGAGAGATCAGCACAACCCCAATCCCACTTCCCTCATTACAAGAAGAACCATCTACAAATGCTTTCCATAATTCTTCTTTTTCGGGATGTACAGTCTCCGCAATAAAATCTGCTAAGGCCTGAGCTTTGATAGCTGTGCGTGGCTCATACTGTATATCATACTCACCTAGTTCAGTTGTCCATTTAACAAGTCGTCCAGAGACATCCGCGCGACTGAGTATTTTTCCCAGGGAGCTGTTTGTTAGCACTGTTATATGATGGGATAGGAAGTAAGGCCTGAGTCTCCTAGCTGTGATGATCAACATTAGAGCCAACTTCTCGATCTCCTGATACCTCAGCTCGGCATCCTTCAAGGCATGAGATAAGTAATATATCGGCTGCTGTTCTGATTCCCTTTCTTTGACGAGAACCGAGCTGATTGCTTCCTCAGTCGCTGATAGGTAGACGTATAGCCTCTCTGCCTGCATAGGCTTGGCCAAAATTGGAAGTTCAGCTAAGTATTTTTTCAGTTCTTCAAATGCTTCCCCACATTTTTCGTCCCAATCAAATTTCCCAGCCTTCCGGAGTATCTTAAAAAAGGGGAGACTTCTATGAGCTGATCTAGAAATAAATCGTGATAAAGAAACGATTTTTCCAGCCAAGCGTTGCACCTCTTGAAGGTTCTTCGGCGGAGACATCTCACAGATAGCTCTCACCTTCTCTGGATTAGCTTCAATCCCCCTTTCTGTCACTATATAGCCTAGAAATTTCCCGCTTTTTACCCCGAATACACATTTCTGAGGGTTTAACTTTAACCCGTAAGACCTAAGGGTGGAGAAAGTCTCAGTCAGATCGGCAATGAGATCGGTGCCACTTTTTGATTTTACAAGAATGTCGTCCACATATACTTCCACATTGCGGCCGAGCTGTTTTGAAAACACCTTGTCCATCAAACGCTGGTAAGTAGCTCCTGCATTCTTGAGCCCGAAGGGCATAACAACATAGCAAAAAGTCCCATCTGACGTGACAAAACTGACTTTATCTTGATCTTCTCTAGCCAGAGGAATCTGATGATATCCCTGGTAGGCATCCATTAAGCACAAGTACTGATGTCCTGCTGTTGAATCAACCATCTGATCAATCCTTGGTAATGGGTAACAATCCTTCGGACATGCCTTATTAAGATCTCTGAAGTCTATACACATCCTCCACTTTCCAGAGCTCTTTGGTACTAAGACCACATTTGATAGCCATGTTGGAAATTGTATTTCTCGAATTTGACCTGCCCGAAGGAGCTCCTCCACCTGCTCTCTTATGACCTTATCCTTTTCAGGTCCAAAATGTCTTTTCTTCTGTTTTACAGGTTGGACTCCCGAGAGCACATTCAAATGGTGTTCTAGTACGTCTGGTCTAATTCCTCTTAGATCTCGAGCACTCCAGGCAAAGATATCCTCATTTTTAATTAAACATGAAATGAGATCGGCTCTAACGTTTATTTCCAAGTCCTTGGCTATTTTAACTTTTTGATCAGTAGAGACGAGCTCAATTATTTCAGGTTCTTCATCCAAGCTGTTGGGAATGCCTTTGTCTTTAGGAACATTATACCCAGCTCTTTCAATACAACCGACCTCCCGGCGAGCTCGCTTCACGTCTTCCTTTACTTCGTCCACGTAACATCTGCGGGCTGTTTTCTGGTCACCACAAAGAACCCCAACTTCTCTACCCACTGGGAATTTTAATTTCTGATGATAGGTAGAAGCTACCGCCTTGAAGTCCTTCATTGCAGGTCGGCCTAAGATTGCATTGTACGATGATGGTGCTTCTACCACAGTGAAATTAACCATCTTTGTTATGCGAGACATCCCATGACCCAGAGATAAGGGCAAGTTGATCTGTCCAAGCGGTTGAATTGCGTGCCCGGTGAACCCATACAGAGGAGTTGCAATGTGTTCATATTTTGACCCCTCTATCTGCATCTTTTCTAAAGTATCTTTAAATAAGACATTGACTGAGCTCCCAGTATCAATGAAGATCCTTGCTACGTCATAATTAGCTATGGTTACGGTCACGACTAGGGCATCATTGTGTGGAGTTGCAACTCCTCTCAGATCACTAGGTCCGAAGCTAATGACCGGCTCATCCCTTTCAATTAACTCTTCTGATACTTCGAAAGTTTCCATTCTTCTACCATGACTTTTCCGAGCTCTGCCCGAGTCTCCATCCGTGGGTCCCCCTGAGATCATATTAATAGTTCCTCGGGTAGGATTATTATCCACCTGTTCGACCCTTCTCCTTTGATTATCTGTTTCTTTAGGAGCGATACCCCTTTCACGGGACCTGGTTCGGCCCCTATATGGTGTCTTTTCTCTTCTTTTTCCTCGGTACCGGCTTCTACCCTGTCCTTTCTGAGAAGGTTCCTGCTTCCTTGTTAGCAGAGTTTTTATTTCAGAGTCTCTTCTGATGATTCTTTCTACCTCATCTTCAAGCTTCTGGCACTCATTCGTTATATGACCGTACTCTCTATGGAATTCACAATACTTATCAGAAATAGGAGTACGGGACCCATTATCCAACCTCCTGGGTCTTTCTAGTTTCTTTCTATCATCACATATTTCCATAGCTCTTTCCAAGCTCATGGATAGAGGTATGCGTGATGCAAATTGACTTCTAGTTCGACCACTTTCATCAGCCCTGTCAACAGTTCTTTTCTTACTTAACTCTAACTTATCCTTCTTGTCTGATGGCCGCAGATCAACCCTTCTCTGTCTCTGAGCATCTTCTAGATTGATATACTTTTCAGCTCTTCCCAGAAGTTCGTCATAACTTCTAGGAGTTTTCTTTACCAGGGATTTAAAGAACTCTCCTGCCTTAAGCCCCTGTGTAAAGGCATTAATAAGGACATCCATCGTTGCAGTGGGGACCTCTAAGGCTACCCCGTTAAAGCGTTGTACGAACTCCCTCAAGGACTCCTGCTCATTCTGCTTGGTAGTGAACAGGCTCAAAGAAGTTTTTTGATACCTCTTACTGCTGGCATACTGGTTTAGAAAGGCCGACCTGAACTCCTCAAAGCAGCTTACAGTGTTTGGTTTAAGTAAATTAAACCACTGTTGCGCCGATCTAACCAAGGTGGTAAGGAAAACACGGCATTTGATCCCATCAGAATACCTATGCAACAGAGCAGCATTCTCAAATCTTCCAAGATGCTCTTCAGGGTCTGTGCTTCCATCATATTCTCCCACTGCAGGTTGTCTGAAATTTGGCGGGAGTTCCTCTTTTAGAATAATTAGGGAGAATGGGCTTTCTCTCCTAGCCACTGGAGCTCGGCCACCAAGATGCTGACCCAATCGCCTTATCTCTCCCCATACAGCCTCCATTGGATCTATTAGCGGAGGCTCTACTTGTGTATCTACCACCGCACTGGCTACCCTATTGTTTTCACGGACCTGTTCTGGCTGAACAGGCGAAGGCGCCTGATTTGTTTGAGAAGGCGGTGGAGGTTGATTAGATTCCGTTGGTGGCGGAACCTGTTGTTGGAAAAGAGTATTTTGCATGGTCTGACTGATGAATTGTGCCAGTTGCTCCATAGTCATATCTCCCACCTTCATAACAGATGGAGGTGCCTGATCTTCCTGCTGTGGAGGAACATCTTGATTTTCCACACTGGGATTTAATCTTTCTTCCTGATTCCTCCTGACTCCACGCCCACGTCCACGTCGTCCAGCCATATCAACGTCTTCAATTCAGTAAATACTTCCCACAGACGGCGCCAATTGATATCACCTAAATTTGCGATGACTTGCTCTGATATCAATAGAGAGGGGGTTCACCTCTCTTTCTTCAACACTCAATATAACAGCCTAGGTATTAGCAAATATCCTCTGCAATGACCTGAAAATACAAAGCAAATGTGAGAAGGGGCCGGAAGTTATTCCGGCAGGTCCCCTCCGACGCTCAAGTCAGGCGAGAGAATATGAAGAGAATATATGCTGTAAGTGAAAGCAATTATAACATTAGTCTTTAATCAATACTCCAAACCTGGTATTTATAGGCGGAGACCTAAGAGTGGTCTTGCAACAAGGACTCTTTCCATGTTTATCCAAATCTTACCCAGATATGTCAAGATCCTGATAACACAATCGAATCCCGGATATTGCTCCGCATATCTAGGACTAGATCTCTTGGGGGACTGGTTTCCTTGCTGAGAGCCGGTAGCAACATGGGAAATGAGGAGAGCTCGGCCTATCAGCTCGGTCTCTCAAAAGAGGTCTCATGGCGAGTTAGTGACGGCAAACAGGTAAGGTGAAACAGCTCGGCAAAACAGGTCGGGCCTCGCAAAAGAGCTCGGACGGGTAGGCGAGCTCTCGCCGAAGAATGACGAGTAACATGCCTTGGAGCTAGGTCGGCTTGTCAGGTGGTATCTTCTAGCGGGTATCAGAAACCAATGAAGATAACTGCATATTTTCAAACCACGTGGATGTAAATTATCTATTTAGAAAATCATAAGAGGTTTGTTGTCAAAAACCATATCCGTTTATGATAATACAATATATTGTATTCTATTAGCTATAGTATAAATCATTGCTGGATTTATTGGTGTATCGGTTATGACACATAATTGCATGCTTTTCATGTAGCATAGACTTATGGAATTATCCGTATATAATTATTTATTATATATAAATACACATTATTAAAGTAGGTGGCGTTACCCGAATTTATGGAAGAAATAAAAGTACATATATTCTTTATATAGCATTTAATTTACATTAAATAAACTAGTACACAAGCATGTGACAATAATGTAACATCTATCTGTACAAAAATACTTATATGAATCAGATTTGATATAATAATATATAACATATATTTCTTTTATGCGTGCAGAGACTTTACGAATTAAGAGCTCGACGAGTACTCGTGACCGGGACAGGACCATTAGGTTGCGTGCCCGCGGAACTAGCGCAGCGAGGTAGAAACGGTGAATGCTCGGTTGAACTCCAACGAGCAGCATCACTGTTTAATCCACAGCTCAATCAAATGATACTAAGGGTGAATAGTGAAATTGGTGCAAATGTCTTCATTGCTTCTATACACAAGTCACGCACTATAATTTCTTCAGCAATCCTCAAGCATTTGGTAAGTTTTTTTTCTTTCATTTAATTTTTTTTAAAATTTTTTTTGTCATATTCTAATTTTTTCCAAGATATATTGTTGGAAAAAAAAGAAGTTAAAATTGTATGCATAATTCTGCAAACCTAAATTTACATCAAAATTTGTAGGATTTATTACCTCAAAGGTAGCATGTTGTGGACAAGGGCCTTTTAATGGACTAGGACTATGCACACAATTATCCAACTTGTGCCCCAACAGAGACAATTTTGCTTTCTGGGATCCATTCCATCCATCAGAAAGGGCGAACAGATTGATCGTCAATCAGATTTTTTCGGGCACGGTCGAATACATGAACCCTATGAACCTCAGCACCATTATGGCTCTTGATTCTCAGACATAATACTTAACATACACTTCATCAAGTTCACTCGTGTATGTGCTGAACTTGTGTCATTTTTAGATTGATTATCCGCCATTGATTGTGAACGACGTTTGTTCTATTATTTTTCAAAGTTTCTTAGAGTTGTTCTTGCTAGAAAAAAAATATTGATTTGGTGTAGAAGTCCAGTCCAATTCATTTAAAGAAATCAAATACTTTTTATGTTTGCCATTTTCTGGAATTTCCATAATTGCGTAAGGAAATATCGGATCAAGAACAAACCAACCATTTTATACTATATATTATACATGATGAGATATACTACGTATCTTTAGTTCCTAAAGAATATATCTATATTCTGTAATCTAGAACATATATGGAATCAAAGCTGGGGGAAGTTCTCAAATTTGGAGATGTGCCATTTTCTCGTCGCACGGCTTTGCATTTGGTTGGGAGGAAACTTGTCGCCCTTTTCATTATTTTCTCTAAGCTTGGAAAGTAGGTAATGGCGATACAAATTGCAACTGATTCCGACAATAAACACCACAGGTCCGACGTACTTTAGAACGATCGATGGCTCAGGAAGCCTCGAGTTTCGTGTTGGAAATAAAGTATATCAGATTAGATTAGATTGATGCTGTCCTTAAAAGAAATGTCCTTAACTTTTTGGACAAAAATATTCACAAGAGTGTTGTAACCACATTGCAGTGCCTCTAGGGATTAATGATGCTTAACGGATCGAACCGGTTGGTTTCGGATCCATTAATCCCGGAACATATCCGATCCGTTAAGGAACCTGATCGGATGCGATTCCGGATCGATCCAATCTGGTTCGTTGCATTTTTTTGGGTATATTTTTTCAAAATATATAACAAATTAGATATATTTCTTCTTCATTTGATAATATAAATGTATACAATTAATTATACACTTATGTCAATTGCAAATCTAAATAAAACATTAGTATTTAGCACTCTTCATAATTGATAAGAATTGACGTTTTTCTCTTCTTGCTCGCCATAATGATTTACGAATTCGTCAACCGCCATATCTCTTATATTCTTACATTCTGCTTCAAATCAATCTTTAAGTAATGTGAGCGTACATAACGAATTAACATATAGATTACTTCTATATTCTCTAAGAATTCGGTCACATGTTGAGAATGCCGATTCAGAAGCGACGCTTGAAGCTTGTACCGCATAAACATCTCTAGCCATTTTGGCTAAGCAATGAATTGTGCTACATTTGCCTTCCACCATTGTAAGACGTCGAAATTGTATTTCGTTAGAAATTGATAATTCAGATACATTTACAACTCAGTCGATGTGCTAGTAGAATGCCCTTCCTTTCAATTTTTTCCTGCCCAGCATCCTAAGCAAATTGATGTATCCGCCTCTGGATTGAGCTTGGGGTTCTTCAACATCCTTTGTTGCGACGATTCACTTGGTTGTTGATTATAATACAATTGAAACATATTTTGGAGAGATTGCATTATAGACGTCTTTTGATCGTTAACAACATTCCCCAAAAGTTTTTCAAAAAATATTTCAAATGAAGCTAAACATTGACTAGGATCTATTAATGTTGCGATGCAGTGCACGTGTGAGATTTGTTCCCAAAACTTCATAAATTTAGTTTCCATTGCACTAACAAAAGTATGTGGAAGAATCATTTATGAAATTGATTTATAATTGTAAGTATAAAGACGATCTTATCCCAGGCCATCTTCAACGCAAAACTTCATTTTAACGTAAGTTTTACACTAAAATAATGTAATTTTTGCACAAACACAAAACTCGTCTAGTTCAAACTTTACTCCCGAAAGAATATTCTTTTTAACAAGTTTTATATTTTTAACAAATAAATGTACTTTTTCAAATATATTTATCAAATATTAAATATATATATCTGATGTGATCCGTTATTTCTCAATTTATGGTAGAATTTAGCGTTTATGAAAAATAAAGGAAAGGCACCAAAATTTTTACGTGGAAAGCCCTCGAATTGAGAGAAAAACCACGGGACCTAGTCCAGTATAATTTTCACTATCACACTCTTGATTTATTACAGGACTTTTTGGACCCAACTTACAATCGCAAAATGACTATATGAAAATATTTCAGAAAATGACGTAAATGACCGAACAGAGCTAAATATGCTCTCATTGGAGTCTTTTTTGCCTAGAAAAATCCAATCCCTTTCAATGAGACTATCCGCGGGTATTTATAGGGCTATTCCCAGTGATTAATTCGCGGGAGATCCGAAACACGATGTCTTCTGATCGTGGGTTAATTGAGGCCAAACGTGTCCGAGAAATCCACGTCCCATTACTGCACGTTTCTTCACGCCGGTTGATTTGTTGGTTATCTCCGGGTCTTTTGCTAACCTTTGACCAGAAAACCCGAGGAGGGTTTAACAGCTGTTCGGCACAACCCTGCTCGGTGCTACTTGTTCAGTGTTGCTTTGTTCGGTATTTGTTCTGTTCGGTTCTTAAGGGGATTTTACCCGAGAAAGTCAATATGTCACATGACATCAATATCAATAATTAATATATTAAAATAATTATTTTATGAGAAAATTACAAGAAAGTGCCACCTATTAAAATATTTTTCAACTAAATCACTCAAAATATCTTCTTTCCAACTAAATACAATTTTTAAGAAGTCTATTTTATCAAACTCTAATCTAATGTCCATTAATTATGACTAAAATACCCACATCTATCCCCCAACATTTATCTCATTCACCTTCTTACCTTAGAAACCATGTCCAACTCCTAATAATTGGTCTCCTCTGCGCCCCTCCGGCGATTTCCACCTCTGCTGCCGACGAAGATACTCATCCGCCACCTCAACGCCGCCGTTTACCACCGTCAACCTTCGCTCGCTCTCGTACTCTTCCGACCTTTCTTTAAACTTCTTACGTTTGTCTTCGTCGATTCAGAAACCTAACATTCTGAACTCAAACATTCTGAATATAGATGAAAGTCTCGATGAAGGAGGAGAGAAGGGAATGTAGAAGGCCGTAGTTAATGGCGGAGGCGCCGTTTGGAGGGTCAATAGTTGTCATATTTCCTCTACCTTCATTCAGTATAGAGGTTTGTTGAGTGAGATTTTTCACTTTATACGTATGTTAGGTGGAACAGCCAAACAAACAGCAAACTCTTTTTTACTAAAAGGGAATAAAAATCAGAAATTTGATCATACGTATTCCGAAGACGGAAATTCGTGAATTTGGGGAGCTGGAGCGGTTAAAAGAAATGGTGGTGGAATCTCGAAGTATATGTTAAAAAAAATATACACACATCGTATGAGTTTAATAATGCATTTAATTTATATGCACCGCTAAATTTATATAGTGCATGCAACTCATGTGATGCATTAAAATGTAATATGCATGCACATCATGAGTTTATCGATGCCTGTAAATTGTATGCATAAGTATTGTCTTTAACCAAAAATATAATATATCTTTGCATGTAAATTATATGCGCCATCATAATCTATCAGTGGGTGCATGTAATTACACAGCCATAGTCTATCGGTGCATATAAATATACATGCACCACATGAGTCTATCGATACATATAATTACATACATCGATAGACTCAAGTGGTATCACGTGCATCTTTTCAATTGGAAAAATTAATGTTTCACTGAAATCAAGGAAAACTTACATTTACAGTTCAAACAAAAAAGGTATCTCGGAACAACCATGGCTAATTATATTGAAGCTTTATAGACAAACACATACACGGTTTATTTGATGCTATCCCTAAGGGCAGTGCCCTTAGGGGTACATCTTACCATACATTGAGAATATTCCAAATGAAATATTCCCAATGTATGGTGGATAAGCCCTTAAAGGCAGTGCCCCTGAGGGGTAGCATAAAAAAATCCCACATACACATCTTCTCTTTCTTTCTCCATAAGTATCTCTACATGTTTGCTTAAATATTCATCAAGTTTAATATTCTACCATTATATTAAATTTAAAGCACTTGGAATTAAAATATTAAACCAACCATTCAGTTTCAATAAATTAAGGAAATAAAATAAAAAAAAAAAAGAAAAAGAAAAGAAAAATGTTTGCTTTAGCTACAGAGCACTCGCGCAAGCGCATGGTTGGAGTGGGTATGTGGGGCGCCATTTTAGCGTTTCCGGTTGGAGAGACCCTCGGTTCGAATTTCAATGTTTTCAGCCAAATAAGCCCTATATGTCTATACCAACTGTTTAGTATTTGTGAGGGTTGAACATGTAATTTCACGTTCTACTGATCGAAACACCGAAAGTAGATTTTGTCCGTCATGACTTAATAAAATAGAAAAAAATAAAATATTAATTGAGAAGTCATTTAAATTGCATATGCATATCAAATTAGAGGTGTCAAAACGAGTAAGCCCAACCTAAACAGACTGGCCGTCAAACCCTCAACCCAAAGGTGTTGGCACGTTTAGGCTGCCCCAGACGGGTTGAAAAACCTCCAACCCAACCCAACCCAATCCACGGCGGATTGTGAGTTAGACGGGCCAACTGACCAATTTATTAAATTGTAATGATTAAAAATATTAAATAAATTATTAATAAATCATAGTTTAATTAATTAATTCAATTTTAATTATAAATAATTAATTAATCCAACACATGGATCAACCGGCCAACCCATAGGTCAACCCACCCAACTCGCCAACCCAAACGGATTGGTACGTTTAGGCCCACCTCCGAGCAGGCCTAAAAATCTTAGTCCAACCTTCCTATTAAAAGGGTTGGAACAAACGAGCCAACCCATTTTGACAGCTCTAATGTCTATAACGTAGAAATATATAAATTAGCCATGATAAATAACTTAAAGTTCTAAAAATAAGTTACCATTCAAAATAAGCGATAAATTACATAATAAAAATTAACACCTATTTAGTTGTTAATAATTATTAATTTTATAAGTTGTAACAAAAAGAAAAAAGACGAGTGAAGAGTTTATTGGCCATTTACACTTTGGATTTAATGAACTAGAGTTTATAATGCACATTATATTCATTGTATTCTGCTCGCAACATTATCTTATTTGAGAATTTAAATTCATATGTGGATGCACTTTTGTAAGAATCAAAGTATATGTACTTTCTCGTAAGTGTTTTATAATTTTCATGATATTTGCTAGACCTATAAATTTGGGTCAGCTCAATCAAAAAAGACTGTTGTGCCCAATTCATGACCAAACAAGTTGGGCCATTTTTGGCATGTCTCCCAACGGGTTGGGAAAATCACCTCAATCCAACGCGAGACGGATTACGTGTTAGGCTGACAACCAACCAAATAATAAAAATAATAATAAATATAATTTTATGAATTAAAATAAATTATTAAAAAAATCATATTGTAATTAATTAACCAAAAATTCATTATAAAATAATTAACCCACAAGCCAACCCGCTTAGCCCGCAACCTAAATAGGATGGCCCATTAGGCTTACCTCTATGCGGGCTCGAAATTTATGGCCAAACTCGTCTATTTGGAGGGTCGTGTTGGGTCTACCGACATGCCTAACTTGTTTTGACTAGAACTGTCAAAATGGATTGGGCATGTCGAGTTGACCCAGGCTAACCCTCCAAATAAGTGGGTTGGACTAATAGTTTTCTAGCCTGTCTAGATAAGGGCCTAAATGGGATAGCCCATTTAGGTTGACGAGTTTACTCGCGGGTTGGAACAATCAATTAATTTAGGGAAAATTTCGGGCCGGTATCAAAACATAAAAGTTTTTTCAGCCCAGTCCACCAAATTATTTGCCTTTCATTTAAGTCCGATTGAGCGCAAAATTACTAAATTACCCTCGTCTTCTTCCTTTACATTCATCGTCGAAAACTTTCTGCATATTTAAAATCATCGCGCCTCTTCTTCTTATTCAACGCTAAAAAATTTTCAAGTCATTCCTCCACCATTTTCATCGAAATCGTTCAAAGAATCGCACTGGTCAAACGAAAACAAAAAGGTTGTGCAAGAAGACAAAATCATTGCATCCTTCTATTTATCATCTATTTACCGATTGTGTTGATTTTGTTTTATATTTCTTATGAATTTCAATTTTTTTGTAATGTCTGTACGTAGATTTTTAATGTGAAACGTAAAAGTATAACGTATTTGAATTGTTCGATCAAACATTTGAATGAAAATTTTATATTTATTATGAGTTTCAATTTTATTGTAATGATTGTTTGTAGTTTTTTAATGTAAAACTCAAAATTATAATGTATTTGAGATGTTCAATCAATTGTTTGAATGAAAATTTTGAGAATGTAATGATATTGAAACCATTGGTGCATGTAATTTACATGCACCGGCAGTTCATGAGTCTATCGGTGCATGTAATTCACATGCACCGATAGGCGAAAATGCACTAATATACGATTTTTTTTATCTAATTACTAAATAACAATGATCAAATCAAAAAATATGAATTAATTTTTCATTCTATAATTTTTACAATTGATCTTATAACAAATTAAAGATACAATATATTACTTTAAAAATTAAATTTTCTTATGGATGAGTATATACTATATGATAAATTATTGCATAATCTCATAACAAAATTCGATTATTTTTCAAATGATAATATATTACACAAACATGTCTTAATTTTAAGTGTTATTTGTGATCGTCTTTAACACTTACTATATGATACTTATTTATTATGTAATTTGAGAGCCAATGCAAATGTTGAGTCTACCGATGCATGTAATTTATATGCACTGGTAGACTATCGGTGCATGTAAATTACATGCACCGGTAAACTAGGGGCGCATGTAATTTACATGCATCGTGTTGCTTGCTTGTTGATCTTATAACAAATTAAAGATACAATATACTAAATAAATCGTATGCGTGGAAATAATCCTAAGACTGTATTATTTATCATTTTCTTACATATTTACAAACACCATACTAATGGTATATTTATTTTTAAGGTTTTCAGGTATAAAACTTATGATGTGATACTATATACTTTAAAGTAGTGATGATAAAATTGAAAATGTGCGTTGACTCGAAATTAATTAAGAATAATTTGAATATAGGATTCTATGATTTTACCACATGATAGGAAATATCTGAAATGACCTATAATAAGCATGTTACTAAAGCCGTTTGTTTGAATCGTATGAGTAAATGATACTAATTTGAGAAACAATGCAAATTTTGAGTCTACCGGTGCATGTAATTTACATGCATCGGCAGACTATAGGTGCATGTAAATTACATGCACCGGTAAAATTTTGAGTTTACCGGTGCATGTAATTTACATGTACCGACAGACTATAGGTGCATGTAAATTACATGCATCGGTAAAATTTTGAGTCTACCGGTGCATGTAATTTACATGCACCGGCAGACTATAGGTGCATGTAAATTACATGCACCGACAGACTATAGGTGCATGTAATTTTCATGCATCTCTATGTGTTGCTCGCTTGTTTAAAATTGTTAAATAGGTGCATGTCTGCCGTAATCCTCAAAAGTAAAACCTTATGATGTCTCCATTTGGAATATTTTTTTAATTTTTCTTATTGTTTATTTCGTTGTTTTTTCAAATTTAATTTTTAATTATTCCCTCAAATACGTGCAGTATACCCTAATCTAATGCAATATAATTTCAAATTTTTATAGCATATTAAAAAATAAAATTGCTCGATATGTGTTCTAATCCTGTGGAAAATACTTTATTTTTAGAACAAAATTATGTACCGCATTTTTTGATTTGTTTCTTGAAACATTATATAGATCCACACAAGCTAATTAAACTATTCATTAATACAGGCCAAAAAACGCTTGTTGAATCCAGTGTAGCCTTTCTTCATATATATTAAGATTTCACAACTCAAAATCAATTAGTGACGAGTGAAGTAGACCATGCATCTATGTGTTGCTCGCTTGTTTAAAATTGTTAAATAGGTGCATGTAAATTACATGCACCGGTAAAATTTTGAGTCTACCGGTGCATGTAATTTACATGCACCGGCAGACTATAGGTGCATGTAAATTACATGCACCGGCAGACTATAGGTGCATGTAATTTTCATGCATCTCTATGTGTTGCTCGCTTGTTTAAAATTGTTAATTCTTCAACTTTGATTTGGGAAGATAAGATTGTGTTACCCCACTGATATATTGTCAGGAATTTAATATACGCATCGTTTATGTTATTATATATCATTCCACTAATGTAGTGACATGATGTCTGAAAGTTTAGAAATGAAACAATATGTAACAAAATGAAAATGGAATTTTAGAGTCTATTTTTTACTTGGTATGTTATACATAAACAAATGAAAGTGGAAAAAAATAAATCAAAACTTTTGGAATGAGATGGTATGTTGTTTATAGATGATATGTTGTTTATCTTTTCCAAATTTGCTACAAAAAAATTTGTTTACCTAAAGAGACATTTTAGCAAACACATAATCTGCACCAAAATTAAAATAAAAATTCAATGCTACGTAAATCCAAAAATACCATAAAACAGCAAATAAAATTGAAACAAAACGTCGGTTTTTCGTGATGGAGAAGAATGACAATGGCAAAATGAAAAGGAGTCTCCGCCGCCTCCACCACAACAGCGCCACCGCGCCATACTCGTCGCCTAACCACCATTGCTGATTTCCCAGAACACGCGACCATCACCAACTCTCACGACGAGGAACATAAAATTCAACTGTTATAAATTGATTTATAGAACAATGGTGTTTTAGGAATATCAAATGACTAATTAGATTAGGGTTTCAAAAAAATGGACTTAGTTGAAAGAATATTCTTACAAGATGTATTTAGTTGAAAAGAAAATATTTTGCTAGATTTAGTTGAAACAAGTTTTGAAAAGTGATACCTATGTGTAATTTCCTCATTAATTTATAATAAAATTTTGATTAATTAATTAAAATATGACTTATTAATAATTTAATTTTATTAAAAAATATATATATTTTTTCTTTTTTGAGGTTGGTCTGGCTAACCCGCGACCCGTCTCATGTTGGGTTGGGTTGAAAGTTTTTCAACTCGTATGTAGGAGGGTCCAGCCAGTGGTGGATGCATGATTTTTGGGGAGATTGGGCAAACAAATTTAAAATAAATATTTTAGGTAAAAAAAAATTTAGGGTTCAAAATATGATTGAATGTGGTAAAATATAAATTTTAAGGGGCAAACTATAATTTTTTAAGGTAAAATTATAATTTTTTAAAGGTAAAATGAAATATATTTTTGGGCAAGAGAAGCACTTGAGTACGTGCACCCTTGGGTCGAACCAGTTCGGGCTGCGGGTTGGGTATAACTGCCGGTTAGGTCGGGCTGGCATGCTCTAGTTTTGACTCTCTAATGTTTACATGGATGACCTTTTGTTTTAGATAGTTGTTTTGACTTTCTAGTCTGCAATCCTGCCTATGATTAGTTAAAAATAATACTAATTAAAATGACCAAACGCGTTTCTTGTGTGAGCTTGTCCGAATGCATCTAAAGCTCCGCAACTTCCGCGTACATGGATTGTATACATACATACAATTATACATGCGCATTAAAGATTTAATTAATCAAAACCCACCAAAGGAATCGATCGGTTTTGACCTGCTTCTTATCAAGATCTCGACTTTTTCCACTGTATTCTAGTGGCTAGCCTGCATATATATGCTTCCAGTTCAGTCTTTGACCGTACCATTCTCTTCGAAGATGAATATGTCCTATAGAAAATTGGACGGTTACTAACAGCTTCTTGATGGGCTTTTCTCTATGTTCACAATTTCTTTACTGTCCTTGTTACTAGTTTGGATCCTTCAAGTTTAAACAGGTTTGATGGTTTTCCAATCTTGTTTTATTATTATTATTTGATGCCTCAATTATGCACTTGTGGTTGAAATTCTGAATTTTGACTTGTATTTGTGGTTGGTAATAACTTATTTATTCCATATGAACTGATTTGAAATCTCTTGTAAGCTGTAATTTTGTCCTGATATTTGATTTTAATCTTTTTATTTGGAATTGTGCTGTTGTTGCATGTGCTTATGGATTTATTATTGTGAATTTGAAGTGATAAAGGAAAGTTTTGACTTTGTTTTGAATATGGATCTGAAGGTAGATCTTCTTTTATCACCTGATCTTTCTTTCCAGTGGAAAAGTTATTTTGATGGTGGAGATTGAAGAACTTTGAAGAAGAAATCATTTAGTTTGGGGATAGATGGGGAATACCTGTGTTGGACCTGGCATATCAAAAAATGCTATTTTTCAATCGGTTTCAGCGGCAATGTGGCGATCACGAGCTCCAGATGGTGCCGAATCTTCAGTCAATGGGGAGAATGCAAAAAACGAGACACCAAACGAGCATGAATCAACAATGCCGGTTCAAAGCGCACCACCGGAACATGTGACGATCCCAAAGTCGGAAACAAAACAAGAGCAAACAGGGAAGCCAAAGAAGCATATGAAAAGGAATACTAGTGCAGGGCTTAGGACTAGTTCGGTTTTACAACGGAAAACTGGGAACTTGAAGGAGTTTTTTAGTCTCGGGAAGAAATTAGGACAAGGGCAGTTTGGAATAACATTCCTCTGTGTGGAGAAGGCAACAGGGAAGGAATATGCCTGCAAATCAATTGCCAAGAGGAAGTTATTGACCGATGACGATGTGGAGGATGTTAGAAGGGAGATTCAAATAATGCACCATTTGGCTGGGAACCCAAATGTTATATCCATCAAGGGGGCTTATGAAGATGCTGTCGCTGTTCATGTCGTCATGGAGTTATGTGCGGGGGGAGAACTTTTCGACAGGATAATACAGCGTGGGCATTATACAGAACGGAAGGCAGCCGAGCTTACGAGGACTATTGTTGGAGTGGTAGAAGCTTGTCATTCTTTGGGTGTTATGCATCGTGATCTTAAGCCGGAAAATTTTCTTTTCGTTGATCAAAAGGAAGAATCACTTCTCAAAACAATTGATTTTGGGTTGTCAATATTTTTCAAGCCAGGTATGCTAGTCGATTCTATCGTGTTTTGTAAGAATGAAGTTTCTTTTGAATCAATGCATGTTTCTTGTTAGATTGTGCGGTTCACTTGATCAAGTTCGACATTTTCTTGATTAGAATCGAACATACTGATCACCTCCATATTGTGAATGGTTGTTTGTCGAGAAAACCATATGATCAGAATTTGAGCTGCACTAAAATGCCATTGTGATAGTTATGTGTATTCATTAACCACTCATTTAGAGCTGAAGTTTCTCTAATTGTAGATTTTGTCGTGTTATTTTCTAGTATATAATTGGATATTTGGGTAACAACATCCCCCCTTTTTGCTCATAATATTTAATCGCTAGGATAGAAACGAAATCATTGAGTGTAATTAATACCTTAACACATGTTTTTTGCATCGGAGTACTGTGAATTGTGAATTTCATTGTCTTGGATTAATTCTAACTACTGTTTGAATTGATAAGATAACTTTAGGCAGATATTTTTTGGCTTCTCAAACAAGAGAGAGCTACAAATTTGAAGAGTAAAATACTTTTTTTTGTTGTGTATACTGGTACCTTCACGCTTCTAGTCACTACTTGAATAAAGGGCTTATAATGTTCTACAGCATTATATTAATTTGAGTAAAATATCAGCACCTTCTCCTATATAAAGTAATCGTCTTGACCAGAAAACGAGTGTATATTTTTTAAAAAATCTCCATCCTCTTTATACATTGCTTACGATGGCATTTCTCGAGGTTGGACTTGGATGTAATTATATGGATCCTCTTAAATTTAGTATAACACCTCCTCGGAGCTTACAAGTATACTAGAAACATTTTTAGTCCCCTAAGGACATGGGAGTCGATGGTATTTATTATCAGGCCTAGTATCACTACGTTGATGTAATTTAACTTTTTTTACTTGTTTGGAGATAGGTATGTTATCCATATGTTATCCATGCTAATTTTGTCACTTCAAAGCTAATGGTTTACTTTTCTCAGGAGAAAAGTTTGCTGACGTAGTAGGCAGCCCGTATTATGTTGCACCTGAAGTTCTTCGAAAGCGATATGGTCCGGAAGCTGATGTATGGAGTGCTGGAGTAATTGTTTACATTTTACTCAGTGGAGTTCCCCCGTTCTGGGCTGGTGAGAATTATTTAAATATTCAGTTATTTAAATTTATACACATGTTTTGACAGACTAAGATCACAAAAACAAGATTTGTACTCAAAAAGAGATCCATTTCACTTATTTAATCAATGAACTTCCCGACTTCAGAAACAGAGCAAGGAATATTTGAACAAGTCCTGAATGGCGAACTTGACTTCTCATCAGACCCCTGGCCAAGTATCTCAGAAGGTGCAAAAGAGTTAGTAAGGAGAATGCTTGTTCGAGACCCCAGACAACGCTTAAGTGCACATGAAGTCCTTTGTGAGTACTTAAGGAATATTTTCTGAATTGTTTATATTAAGACATTTGGAGAGTTTCTTCGTTCAAATTCGAAGAAATTTTTTTCTGGTGTCTAGGAGTTCTTCTTTTATTTAGGAGATTTTTGTGATTGGATCCTGAATGTCTGAGTTTTTGTTCATGAAGATCTTGATGCAACTGTAGATCCCTGAACCAACCCATTGCATCTAATGCCAACCCAATTCTGTGGTCTAATTGAGTTTATGAATTTGACTTGGGTTAACTGTTTAGTATTTGGTGTGCTCGGGGGTTTGTAACTGGTCCCGTCTACAACTATTAAGGAACCGGCTCCAATCTGGCAAATTTTATCACTTTTTTAAATTATTTTATCCCTATAATATCCCTACATGGTTATTTTTTACAATAAATCTATCAATCCCTCTCAAATCTCACAATTTTCTTTAAGAGGTGAGTTTTGGCATTTGATAAGAGATGTATTTTAAAGGATAATGTAAACTTACTTTTTAATTGTAAGTTCTTTATTTTCCATTTACAATGAAAATTTGAGGTGTAGCTCCATTAAAAAGGTCTCTTTTTAGTGTTATACATGAATTTTATCCTTTTAGATTTTAAAGGAGCTTTTCCATGTAAAAAATCCTTGATCTTTTACATATTGTATTTATTTTTCAATTATTTAAACACGTATTTGTTCTTTTTTCTCTCTCAAAGAAATGGACTGGTACAATAACTGGTACCAATCCATTTGATTCCTAAGATTCCACTTTTGGAACTGAAAGTGGACCAATCAAATAATGAACGAGATTGGCCGAGTCGTTGAAAATATAGGATCATAGATGAATTGATCTAGTCCAGATTTGGTCAGTCTGGTCTATTAAAATCACTGGTATTAGCTGGGATGGGTCCAACAGAGGGTGAAGAGGGGGCGATCAAACCACAAATTTGAAATATATGTGATTCGTTTAAAATTCAAGTTTCGCTCCCTAGATCTGTTGAGTATCACCACCCCCATCATAAATACTAGGTATGCTCCTGTCGGTTAGTTTAAGTGATCTCTATTGTGTCCGACAGTCATCTGAAAGGACCTATTCCCTTAGGAAGGCCCCTTAGCATGAGCCTTGAGAATACAAATGTATTGCCTCAAAAATATTTTGAAACTTTTATCAACAATGTGAAGAAATCGAGAATTAAACAAAGAATGGTAAAGGGGGACCATATAAACTAATTTTGAAGCATAAAGTTTCTCTTGTTCGTTATAGAACATGAACTAGTAGGTATAATCTATTCTGCCTCACATAAGTTCCAATTTTTTCGTTCAAAACCTTATTTTTAAGCTGCAAGCAAATATCATATAGCCTTATTGGCATTAATTTTTTTTTATAGTTATGTCGTCTTTAGATTGTTCTTTAATATTAGTGGTCGCCGAGAGCAACTCTCATAGAGGACATACCGGGCGAACACTCTCTAACCAGTCAGGACTTTCGAAAAATGGCTCGAATTGACTTCAAGATCAACACGGTTTCTAGAATATAAGGACAAGTGATTCAATGAACAGGGCTATAAACCTTGTAAATGAAGACTAGCCATTCACCATGAAGCAATAAATTCCTCACTTAAATACTGTACTTCCTATGCTCAAGTTTTTTAATGAAATTAATGTTGATCTCTTTAAACATTTGATACACAATTACAGTTTTATGCATTCTAGAAGATTCAGCATCTCGCAATATGAAATCAATTCGAATTGACTGTTTATATATTGAATTTCTGTAGGTCACCCTTGGGTTCAAGTTGATGGTGTGGCACCGGATAGACCTTTGGACTCTGCAGTTTTAAGCCGCCTGAAACAATTTTCGGCCATGAACAGGCTGAAGAAAATGGCTCTTAGAGTAAGTTTTACTATTAACATGCGTGGACAAAAAATATGGAATCTGAGGGCTCTATATATTGAGGTTGGATTGTTATCTTTCAGGTCATTGCAGAGTCGTTATCTGAAGAAGAAATTGCGGGTCTTAAAGAAATGTTCAAAATGATAGATGCAGATAATAGTGGCCAAATCACTTTTGAAGAACTCAAAGCTGGATTGAAAAGAGCTGGTGCCAATCTAAATGAGTCTGAGATTTACGATTTAATGCAAGCAGTAAGTTCAAATAAAAAAGATTTAATGCAAGCAGTAAGTTCAAATAAAAAGATCTAATATAAATTATCTATACATTTGATGTCCCTACAAAGAGTGAACGTCGTTACTAATTTAACGTATTTGCTTGCAATCACAATCATGTATTCTTAACTTCCATGGAATTGTGTAAGATGAGCTTGGGTACCTGCCATTGGCAGTATAGGTTTGTTAACTGAAACATGTGACTGAAACCTGCTTCCGTCAATAAAATTGGAGGCTGTTGAAACCACCCTGGTTAACATTCGGGTGGTTTTTCATTAATAACCGGATCGACTTAAAACCAGGTGAAGCTATTGTAACACCAGCTGGGCGGGGCTAAAATCAGACTTGAAGCCCCGCCTGAACGCCCATTGACTCTCCTTAGTGGTCTGTACCATCTCCCATCCAACATATTTATTGAATAATTCCGTTTGTATTTGTCATAGATAGACCTCATGATCTTAATTCAAGATTTTGGTTCCATTTACGTATGTAATCCACCCCACTTTCTGGAATCACAGGCCGACGTTGATAACAGTGGAACAATCGATTATGGAGAGTTTGTAGCTGCAACATTGCATCTCAACAAGATTGAGAAAGAGGATCACCTGTTTGCTGCTTTCTCATACTTTGATAAAGATGGAAGTGGCTATATCACCCCAGATGAGCTTCAACACGTATGTCAGGAGTACGGATTCGATGATTCCCGCCTTGAAGAGATGATTCGAGAAGTTGACCAGGACAATGTGAGTTCGTACTTTTTCAAAGTGTTATTTAAAGTTAAATATAATACGCATCTCGTGGGGGGTTTGTAACTTGGCTTGTTGGACTCTTTTGCAGGATGGACTTATTGATTACAACGAGTTTGTTACCATGATGCAGAAAGGCAACCCAATTGCTGGTGGAGGCGGCAAACGAAGCTTGGAGAACAGTTTCAGCATAAACTTTAGGGATGCCTTGAAACTCACATAGCCCTGGAAACACCACACCCTTTTGTTCTAGCTCCATTCTTTTTCTCATTCGTTTTCGATGGTTTTTCCAATGAGAAAGGCTTAATGCTATAGCTGTATGATACAGTACTAAGTCCTGATCGTGCATCAGCCACGCCTCCGGGTTTCACCGAGCAAAATCTGGATTCCATTTTTTTGTTGTTTTCTGGTTTTGGGGAAGGTTACATGCATGAAAACAAAGGGAAAAAAAACCCTGTAATCAATTGTTGTTTTGGACCTTTGGTCAGTTCAAATACGGAATTTGTTCACAGTTATAAATTCCCCAGGATCTGTCGTTCGCTGCTGTTGAATCTAGTTAATTTAGTGAAATTAACTTTGGTGTGGTGGAGTTTGCCATGATCGTAAGCGAAAAAATGTCAAATACTTGCAATATCAGGGTTAAACTAATAAAAGACTCTCGAATAATACTTTTATATGTATTTAAATTAATAAAATCATGAGTCCTGATTCGAAAATAAGATGAACCGAGTGAGTTAGAAGAGATGAAAGAAGACTTAATATGTGGAACAAAGGGGGCATAGACGGATTGGTAAGGGTTGGGTGATGTGGGGAGATAATTCAGACGTCGCAGGTTCGAATCCCGTGTAAGACAAATTCTCAACTGAAATATTGTGGGGGTTTGTCCTGGGTTCAGGTCCTGTTGGTTCCCTCCCTCAGAAACCATGAAAACCAATTGCTGAAAAAGGTTTATGAGAATATCGGTCGTTTGATCATAAGACGGAACATATTGGACACTAAGTAACTTAGCTAACACATTTTCACGTACAAAGTGTAAATCCAGTTCGAAATGCTCTGTTTTGGAGTGAAGGACAGGATGAACACTTAGAGCAATGATTAGGGCTACTTAACGGGACGGATCAATCAGGACCCGCCCCAAAATCGGACCGGTTAGCTCGGTCCGAAACCGAAACCGGGCTAACCGGTCCGGAATCGGCGAGGATCGGTTCTAAGGTTCCGGATTAAACGGATTTGGTTCCGGGCTGAATCGGAACCGGATCCGTTATTTAAAAAAAAGAAAATATTATTATTTTTATATAAATATAATTGAGTTTAGCTTATAAACATAGATGTCAATTAGCTTAGTGGTTAGAGTTTCTCACTCAAACACGCGAGTTCGAACCCTGCCTTTAACAAAATTTTGCAGCACAACGCCAGTTCCAACCCGGAACCGGATCCGATCCGATTTCTTACAGGACTGGATCGGTTCCAGTAAAATTGGACCGGGAACCGGCCGGTTCCAACCCGGAACTGTTATGATGGGTCTGATAAGCAGCCCTAGCAATGATGCTCAGATTGTCACACCATATGGTAGGAACACCATGATTTCGAATATGAAGTTTCTGTAATAATGATAGAATCCGAAGCAATTCTGCATAGATATTGGCAAAGCTCCTATATATTTAGCTTCGGTACTAGATTTGGAGAGTACAGTTTGTTTTTTCGAACTCCAGGATATAGGAGAGTGTCCAAGGAACCAACAAAATCTCGCAGTGGAGCATCGATCATTCGGATCATTACCCAAATCAGCATCGCAATCTCCATGGAGAGAAAGAGAAGATGAAGCAGTCAGTCGTATACCAAAGTCAATTTTGCCACTTAGATGCCATAGTGTCCTCTTAACAGGTTTCCATTGAGTATGAAGAGGAGTTTGCAAATTGACAAACTCTATTGACACTGAGGCAATGTCAGATATCGTTATTGTCAAATATTGAAGTGCTTCGATAAAGTGTAACGTCTTCAAATGAGTCACCATCTCGAACTGAAAGTTTGACACCCATAGACATGGCGTATTGGCTTGGTGCATCTTTGTCTTGAGAAGCAAGTCCCTGATGTATTTGGATCGAGTAAGAGACAATAAGCCAAGAATGAGGATAGTAATTGAGTATATAAACAACTGACGTGGAGTTAAATTTAACAAATAAGGATGCATCAGCCCCTGACATAAGAAATCCCATAAGTTGAAGTGCATTGCAGAGTTTTTCAAACCAAGAGCTTGGAGCTTGTTTAAACCCATAAATGGCTTTGTGTAATATGCACACAAGTGGAGCAGCAGTAGTACTTTGAACTTCAAAGCCCGGAGACTACTGCATGTGCACAATTTCATCAAGAGAGCCATCTAGGAATGTATTGTTCACATCGAATTGTTGAATAAACCAGCCTCTAGAAACATCAATTGTTAGTACTATGCGATGGTTGTTAGCTTGACAACTGGACTGAAATTCTCATTATAATCAAATCCAGGTTTTTTAGAATACCCTTAGCCACTAGCCTCACCTTATGTCGTGCTACGGATCCATCTGTATGTGTTTTGATTTTAAACACCCATATACATTGTATTGAGAGGTGCTGGTACTAAAGACCGAGTTTGATTACGAATAAGAGCATGATACACCGATACACCATTCCTTATGTTGTTTCGCTTCCCATACTTTATGTGTTTCTTGAGAAGTTGACATGCTGGTGACCAACACTTTACACTTGAGGATCCCATCTTTGGATCGTGTGATCATGGGATGGACATTCACAGGGGAAGAAGCGGAGTGTTTACCCTTCAGTAGGATCACTAATAGATATTGGATCAGAATTATTATAAAGATGAGGAATTGAGATACGAGATGCATTGTTTGGAGTTGATTCAGGTTGATGATCCAAGTGTATTGAGAGAGTTTGTGAGCTATCTGGACCAGTGTCAAGGGAGTGGGGATAAGAAACGTATGGTACATAGAATTGTGATGAAGAAGACCACTTATCAGTGTTATCAGAGTTGATAAAAGACTCGCCATTGGACATTTAAGCCAAGGGAATTGAAGATTCATTAAATTTGATGTGTCTCGAGACATAGACTCTCCCATCCTGACTAATACACTCAAACCCCTTATGCATGTCATTGTGCCCTATAAACGTACATGGAGTAGATCGAAATAAAGCTTATGATTGTTGTATGGACGAAGGCATGGAAAACATATATCGATAACCTTCACGAGAAATTGTATTTGAAGGTCCCCAAACATCGGAATAGATTAGCTCAAGTGGTTCAGAAAATTTTGTTTGAGACACTGGAAAAAGAATTCTATGACTTTTACCTAATTCACGTGGAGTTCAAACATTTAACATTTCATTACTTGAAAAGAAAAGATTACAGCCTTTTAGAGTTTGTTTAACAATAGGCAACATTAGATGGCCTAAGCTAGAGTGCCATAATTCGACTAGTTGAGATGATTTATTTCTTGGCTGCTGAAGTTTTTGGTTGAACTCGATGAAACTACTGGAGGTGCTTGTTGAAGAGGCACTAGCATAGAGACATGTTGCTGAATTTTTGAAAAGTGGGGGAGCAATGAATCAATCCCTCGAGGTCAAAGCTTTAAGGACAGTTTGGAACTCAATGATCCCTAAGAAAGTATCTAGTTTCGCCTGAAAATTGTTACAGAACAGGGTACCTTCTAAATCTAATTTGCTGCGAAGAGGTATTATTATAGACTCAAATGCAGCTTTGTGTGCTTTGTGTGGTGAAGTATAGGAGGAATGCAAATATCTGTTCTTTTCGTACCACTATGCGAACAATGTTTGGAACGAGTGCTATAGATTGTTCAATTTTAAAAGAGTGCTTCATGAAGACCCAGTAATTAATTTCTGGAATCACTTTTATCTTTTGAATGGTTCGTTAGGGAAAGGGGAGTGTCTCACCATCTGTGAGTGTATTGTTTGGAGTATTTGGTTAGCTCGTAACAAAAAATTATTCAGGAATGAGGAGATTCCAATTGCTACTATAGTGGAGTTAGTGAAAATAATATCATGGCAGTGGATTACAGCGAATAAACTTGGAATTTATCCATACTCTGCGATAGATTGGTTCCATCATCCTTTAGTTTGCTTGAGATTACAAGAACCAGTGTAGTTTTATGTGATTTTGGTTTTTTCCAGAATTTGGTCTTGTTTTAGATTTTGTTTCTTGTATTTTTTTTGGGTTTGAACATCCCTAATGCTCATTTAATATAATTTTTCCTACGGAAAAAAAAAATCTGATTGGTTTAATAATTCATTTCATAGTCGCAAATTCACCAAGATTCAACACCTGCATCCGTCTCATTTTCGTTTACGATTGATGTAATGAAATGATCAAATGATAATTGTTAGCCAAAAAAGTATTTTGGGCCAGAATGAATTAATAAATTTGAGCTCATAAGTAAATTCACTCCAAACAATAATATATTGTTAAATTTATCACTTCAATAAAAATAAAGACTCAGAAGCAGCATTAAATTCATCTTATATTAAATATGAAGAAAAAATAAAGCATATTATAGGGTTTGATAACTGTTCACATCATCACATGCACCATTTAATATCCAATCTGTATGTGCAATTTTTTCTACGCATTTTTTTATAAGGTGATGATCTAAAGATTTTTCCGCACAATCGAACACGAGTCTCTCCTAAAGGAGGAGTGAGCTTATACCAAACGCGCTATGTTCGAAGCTCTTTCTACGCATTTTTAGTACAGCTGATTCGATTCATTTGCACCACTATGTTCAACTATTTGGAAGCGTGATAGTGATGAGAAAATTGAACCCCACGCACTAATGGTGATATGGATCGATAGGGATGTGAGCTATGGGGGCTCGAGTATACAATCAATGTGAAATCTTGTAGGATTTGTTGACTTTTGTTAATTTGGTATCAAAATATCTCATAATCGTTGAAATATAATTTTTATCAATTTAAAAATATTTAAAGTTTAAATTATTTAGTAGATTTGACATTCAAGCACAAAATACTATGTAATTATTGATTGTTCTAGAAAGGAATACTTGACAAAATAAACATGAAAATTACTTAAGTGCGTTCAATTTATGGTGTATTTGCAATTGCTTATTCAAATCATTTCTATTTTGCTTTTACTTAAAGTTGAAAAAAGTTACTTTTAAGCAAAAGTATTGAGTGTTTGCTAGTAAAATAATAAAACAGCTTAATAAACTTCAATTAATTACAAAATTGTAACCAAACAACTTAAAGTAGTCAAAAGCATGTTATGACGTACTTCTCAGCTTCTGTTTTTTCTACTTATTTTTAGAGAAGCAATAGCAAAAGCAAGGAAATAAAACACTCAAAATATGCTTTTTTTATCTGAAAAGCTGATAAGCAGTTTGCAAAAATATTTATAAACACACACTTAATGACAAATTTGTCAAATCACTAGGTCAAAAATCCTATGGAGCATGTGAGTCATGACATGACTCATGACACCACCACACCTATTAATATTGTCATTTGTCAATTGTCATATTTCAATAAAGATGCTGATAATTTAGTTATAGTGTTATGATATTATCAGGGTAATTAATTAATTAATGTTGTTGAAAGAATAATCTTTATGTTAAATTTATGAAAAGTGCTTGTGCAACAATAGTTATTATTCTGACAATAACATTTCTTTTATTTATAATACTACAAAGTAAAAACTGTATTAAATGCATTAAACCATCTTGTAAAATTAGAATTCTAAATATGTTACTATGTCAATTGCTCAAAATTTTAGTGGAGAAAATAAAAATTTCCTCCGTTCTTTCTTTCTTAGGTTAAAGTTTACACATAGAATATTGTAATATGGTGAGCTAAATAAATATAATGGGGGCAATTTTATTTTATTTTAACAATTCTAACTATTGAGTGGAGGAAATTAGAACTCGAGCCGTTACAGAGGGATCTAAGTGACTAACCAATATGTAAGTGTCTTAATTATCAATGGGCAAAATCCAAAACCTCTCTAATATCCAACATAATTTTAGCTTTTATCATATCATCGTGATGATGGAGGTAAAGTCCATAGTGTGACCTAACTCCAAATCTCCAATTATACTTGTTTACCCCATACTACATCTAATATATATCAACTATAAGCGACATATAAAAATTATATGTTAATAAACTATGTTTTTTTATGTAAATGACATATATTGGTCAAATGTTAGTTTAAAAGGCACCAAATATTTAATTCTATTTCCTCTTCGTTGACTAAGTAGCTAGCATAAATTTTGGGCTATTGACAAATTAAATTATTACTGATCATTGAGACATTTTTGCAAATCACTATTGTATATTTTTTCATAGGCTAATATATACATACACAAAAATGTAAATAAGTGCATATGGAGGTTTGAAAACTTAGATTGATTCACAAGTTTCTTGTGCTAGTTCGAATATTATTATTTGATTTGTATACAATATTAACTTTAAGCTTAGCTCAAATGCACATAATAAATTTCAGAGCTAGTGGCAAATTAAACCCATGTCGTTTTGAAAATATGCAGATTATCTCACTGTGGTTTGAAAATAAGCATTTTACCCATTGTGGTTTTGAAAATGGGCAGATTACCCCAATGTCATTTAAAAATAGGCATTTTACCCTCATGCAATTCTGAAAATAGGGGTTTTACACTCCTATGATTTTGAAAATAGACAGATTATCTCATAGTAGCTCACTACACTTCGATATATTTATTAATATTTTGTAATATTTAAAATCAAATAAGTTTCAAGCGAAGGATCTACAGTATACTGCCCCCAGCCCATATCAGAATTATTATATATATACTTGTTTAGGATGAAAGCAATCAAAGGAGTGTGTTGCATTGGTAGAGGAGCAGGTTAAAAAGAGAGTTGTTGAGTTTGAATCTCCATGGTCTCACTTTAAAATTTTAGGATTTATCATTTCATAATATTTTTGATGTATTTATTTGTCCAAAATTTATTTTTAAAAATTATCAAAGTAGAAATAATTTCATACTTATTTGTCCAATTTTCTCATCTTTTTAAATTTATTTATTTTTAAATCCGTAGATATACATCATTTTTAATAACAACTTTTTTTTTTAACTATTTTTTATTGTACAAACTTTTCTACCTAAACTTAAACTCATTGTATATATTACTTTGAAATTTAGATTAAATGGATTGTGAAGTGTTTATACAAAAGACTGAGAATAAATTAGCGAATAAAATTTATGCATATTGAGAAAATATTATTAAACAATAGCTAACGGGTATGCGAATGAAGTGTTTATACAAAATAATAATTATGAAAAATAAAATATTATTTTTATACAAGAACATTGTAAAATTCTACATCTTTTAATATAATTTATACATATTAAATAACGTTAAAATTTTTATTGTACAACCCCCTAAGTTTAAAAAGTCTGGCTATGCCCCTGCAAGCGAATCCATTTGATATTTAATGTTTCAAAGAGTTCGAAAAATTAAAGTTTAAATCAAATAAAATAAACTCGTTTTTGAATTGTAATTTTACTCAAATTTGAGTTCAATGATTCATTTTTTTTCTTCATTTAAGTAAAAACTCGATTTATTTATTTTTTCAAAGGTTATTGTTTAGATTTTGTGGGTATAAGTTAAATAATTGCCATTATTTTTTTTATAAGAAAGAAGCAACAAGATTCATTCCAAGATTCCCAATTCCTTATCGATGTTACATCAATTGCTCATTACTAAAATATATATTTTGTACATGCAAGCTAATATTGGACCAAATGTTTTTATTACCCCCTTTGTTTAGGGTAATTACTTTTTGCCCCGCAAAAGCCACAATAAATTAGAATTAGATGATCGCATTTTAGTGGAACGTAGCCTGCCCAAGAACGAGTCAAGTCAAATTTTAGTTTCTTTTTATATATTTTAAAATTTCTTAAAATATCATCTCCTCTGATCTAAGATGCACGACATTTCTAAAAAGTATTTAGTGCAGTGTCGGACACTCCTCGAACATCGACACCCCTCGAACACGTATCAGACACGCCACGTGGCATGCCCTTAATTTAAAAATAAAAATTAATTCGATCATTTGTGTCGGACACTTCCAATGGGCATGTCAGACACTTACGAGGGGTGGGTGTAAGGACATCATCTCCTAATCACGTCATTAGTGCATTTATCATTGTTCGTTAGTGCATACATTCATATGATCTAGGGATTCTGAGACATGCCTCTTTATTATAGCATAATGTCTATAAAAATTTTCAACATAATTCCCCCATAAACTCTATTCACATTACGACGCCATACACATGTATATACTTGATAAGGCACTATACATGTTCTCAATCCATCATGCAATATTTACTCCCATTTAAATTGCATGCAATACTTTAATGGAAAGAGAATTATCATGCATAATTATACAAACCATTATACATGCCAAAATGCTCACAGATGAGCATTGAACAAATGATTGTATATCTATTTGTGTGAAAGGCATTACTCTATACCAACACTGGTACCTCGCTCCCGAAGCATCCTCATGCACCGGCCCGAACTCATTTTCCCCAAATCAATGTCGTACATGTCCACCTGTTTCAACAGAAACAGCCCCCACACAGTGTGAGCATACCAACAACATAATCTCAATATTATCGTATACGCAATTAATAATTTACAGAATATAATGCTGTAATTTAAACAAATACTCCCTGAGTATACCACAACCATGTGACAAGTCCCAAGCTGTTCCTGTTCTCACAATATCTATAATCATCAACTCCAAATTCAGTTAAATCATCAACAATGATTACTGTACACGCATTCATAATCATTAGCTCTATTGTAATGAGCAATTTATCACCACAATAATTACTGAAAATACTTATATTTCAGTTATCAATTAATCACACAATCTCATCATAATACATTCTCATCATATCACATCATTCGCTCAATAGCGGCGGCAACCCATCGCCCGCTCAATAGCGGCGACATCATAACCCATAACAAATGCAGGCTCAATAACAGCATCACAATAGTTCATCATGCACCATAATATCATGTTATTCGATCCTAATCGTCTCGTACAATAATATTTAGAATTCTAACCTGAATTCTCAATTCATTGATTTGATCACATAACTCATTTCTATAATTTTATGAATCATAATAACTAATACACATACATACTCGTACGTCACTACTTACATTAAAGTCGACAGCGTGATTTAATCATCCTTGATCTCTGGAGGTTCATGAAGTATCTAACTATTTGCTCGAAAATCCAACAAGAATTGAGCCCTCCATCGATTTTCTCCTCAAAAAAAATAAGAGAGAGGAGAAGAGTTTGGGGAAGGGGAGAAAGAGAAGTGGGAGAGAGATAGAGGAGAAGGGTTTGGGGAATAATTGAATATCAAGTCCATTTGGTATATATATAGTACCAATGCTCTAAAAACCCAAGTCTCAAATACTCGTACCAAAACTCTTTATTAAAACAAGTGTTCAATAATTTATCTCCAATTCGTTCAATTACATCCCCAAACCTCAATCCAAAATCCCAACTTAAAAATCTCACTACAAACACGATTACAAGGTTCAACACATCACGATCGTAAAATCTCGAACCTTGAATCCAGCTCATCCTACATCGGGTAATAATCTCTAGAGTCTCATCTCCCGCAATTATTTCATAATTATTGCTCAACATCAATAATTACCTCTTAAATAACACATACTCCATTTAATTAAGGTAATTAGTTCCTCGCATCACAATGGGTCCGACAAGGAAATGACATTTTTTTAGGTTAATTGTACAATTTAAAAAGTTTTTGACTAATATAAAATCTGGACATGTTTGTTAAACTGTATGTTAATCGAAGTAATATATATCTTGTGCCAGTATCAGTAATATTATGATGATTTAGTGACATACGTTTATTTATGTTCTTCTTAAATTTGATAAGAATATATATGATGTGATATTTTATTTCGATTTGCTTGTTAAACTTTATGTTAATTGAAGTAATATGAATTATGTGTTAGTGTGTGTGATATTATGACGATTCTAGTGACATCATTTATTTATACGCTTCTTGAATTTAGTAAGAATATTTTTGTTGTTTTTATATGATTTTAAAATTTAAAAAATGTGAATTTTAGTATTTGTAATATAATACATGTATAATATATATAAAAATATATATGTGTATTCATGTCGTATCCTATAAATTTTGAAAATCTATGTCGCCGTGTCCGTGTCATGTCGTGTCCGTGTAAGTGCATCATAGCATCTGATAATGATATGGAATAAATATATTTTATATTATGCATATATACTATGTGAATATAATTATTAAATATCAAAATCTAAACATATATTATTATTAAAATGATAGATATTTTAGAAACATTAAGATACTGATAATTATAAATTGTATAGCATATCATTAATAAAATATGCATTATTATAAATAACAGCAAATTAATAAATAATAATAACTTGACATGCATCTCATTTTATCTGTAAAATATAAATGTATCATATGTTGGTAGGCTAGAATCCACAAAAAGAAGCTTTAAAACTTTCCTGGCAAAGGCGACACCAACTGCATTAAGAAAACTCAAAGTCTCCTTTCAAAAACAAAACAAAAAAAAAAAATTTCCTGGCAAAGGCGTTTGTTCTAATGATGTAGGCCGGCCTCTCTGTTTTCTCCTTTCAAAGTGGAACATGCTTACACACTTTGTATATATCGCCTTCCTTAATGTCCAAACTAATGTTCAAATACCCTGTTTAGATCAAGTTCCATCTCCTAAAATCCATTTTCTTGGTCATCCAGCCCTCGATTTCACAAAAAGTTTTGCAAATATCGAGTCTTCCATTCGTTTTTTTGGTAATATTTGTTGTCAAAAGTCAAAAGATCTCGTCACCAGAAGAGAAAAAAATAGTGGTGAAGATGATGAACTGGAGGGCCTCATCCAAGAAATTTGTTGCCAATATAACAGTTCATCAACTCAAAGGCCTCAAATCATCGAGACAACTCCAAAATCTTACAAGATTTTCAGTTGAAATAAAGTGGAAAGGTTCAAAGGGAAATGCTTTGACTTCATTGAGAAGAAGTGTGAGGAGGAATTTCACAAAAGACGAGTTTTTAAGAGAAGAAGATGTGGTTGTTGAGTGGAATGAGGAGTTTCAAAATGTTTGCAATTTGACTATTTACAAGGATGGTGTGTTTCATCCATGGGAGGTTTCATTTACAGTTTTCAACGTGAGTTATGGAAATTTTTTTTTTTTTTTCCCTTGGATTTTGATTGTTTTTTGGGAGTTAAGGTGTTAAGTAATATGACTTTTTTTTTTTAATTGTCATGTGGTATTTTATATTTCAGCATTGTAATTTCTTGTATGTGGAAATTGAGGTGAATTATATTCCTATCTTTTTTTTCTTCAAGTTTTCACTTTTATAGAGGAAAAAGGTGTTTGATTTTTTACCTAGAAAGCATTTCGAATCCAAATTTTCAAATCCATTATTGAAATATTATTGAAATGAAATGCTTTCGTCCAAATGCAACAGCCTATATGAACATATAATAATGGGAAAATATGGTAATATCGGAAAATGTCTTAAAATTTGGCTGCTGTTTTTGGATAAAATTCTTGGCGTCAAACGCTGACGAATTCTGTCATGAAGCAGGGTTCAAATCAAGATTCAAATAACAAGGCCCCTATTTTCGCCACTGCGTCCTTGAACCTTGCGGACTTTGCGACTACAGCTGAAAAACATGGCAGTGAACTTAACGTTCCTCTGGCTGTATGTGGTGACACCATCTGTGGTATTACATCTCTATCAGTAAGCAGCCAGCCATCTTTCATTTATTTTTTGGTAAATGGCTCTTTTTGTACCTTAATTTCGGCATTAAGACTTCGTTCACTTACATTGCAGCTGTCGGTTGCCCTTCTAGAATTGAAAAATCTCGAGGAAACTTCTGAATCGACCTCAAGATCCATGTTTTATTTCCCACGATCCCCTTGTTATGGAGAGGTCATTTCACAGAACAAAGAGGAGCTCCCTAATCTTAGGACGGGTTCAAGAAAAGCAAATACCTTTAACGGGATTTCTGCACAAATAGGTAGAAGGACAGGTCATGAAGAGGAATTCAGTGATGGAAGGAGCTCGGTTAAAAGCGAGGATACCGAGTTTAGTTTCACACTTGAAACTGAGTCGTGGGATGAATCTGATGAAAGGGAGTGGAAGGAAGTAAAGGATGCCTCTTTTGTTCGAAAATCGTTCAGTTATGGAACATTGGCCTATGCAAACTATGCTGGGGTATCAACATACTTGAACACGAGCAGTAGTGAGGATGAGGACTGGATCTACTTTAGCCATCGTAATTCAGATGTGGGGCAAGTATATTCGGGGGATACTGATGCGTCGAAGCCAGAAAAGTCATCCCCACATGGTTTGAAGAGCAGGCTTCTACCCTGGAGGAAGAGGAAATTAAGCTTCAGATCCCCTAAGGTTAAAGGAGAGCCATTGTTGAAAAATTATTACGGAGAGGAAGGAGGAGATGATATTGATTTTGATCGTCGGCAACTTGGCTCTTCAGATGAAACCACCTTTCAGGTTTGTTTTCATTTCCTTGCTCGTATCAACAGATGGTAGTTTCCCTCGATTCATTTATTTTATCTTGATTATCAACAGATTCCAACTTAAGAAATCTTGACAATTTCATGTTTTTAATGTTGTCTATTAATGTGACAGAAGCAGAAAACCGAAGAAGATTCAGTTGCGAATAGGCCATCATCGTGTGTATTTGGAGATGACAATTTCGCTGTTGGTGTATGGGAGGATAATGAAATTGTTAGCCGCGATGGACTAAAGAAGTTGAAAACTCAAGTTTTCTTTGCTTCAATCGACCAGAGGAGTGAACGAGCAGCTGGTGAAAGTGCATGCACAGTACTCGTAGCAGTGATCACGGATTGGTTACAGTCCAACCACAATGAAATGCCGATCAAATCCCAACTCGACAACCTGATCCGTGAAGGTTCACTCGAGTGGAGGAATCTATGTGAGAACAAGACCTATCGAGAAAGGTTCCCCGACAAGCATTTTGACCTTGAGACAGTCCTCGAGGCTAAAGTCCGCCCACTTTCCGTTGTACCCGAAAAATCCTTTGTCGGGTTTTTCCACCCAAACGGACTAGAGGACAAAGGGTTTGATTTCCTGCAAGATGCAATGTCGTTTGACAGCATATGGGACGAGATATGCCTTTGATACCCCGATAATTGTCCCGGGGCGGTTTGGACCCGGATTCTACGACTCAACCCGATTTGACAAGATACCAGGCCTTCCTACATTGGCCCAATATCTTTTTAATAGGCCCATTATTGTAGCATCTTATTAAACTATTGGCCATTTAATTAACTAATGGAGAGGCCCTTTTAACCCTAATTAAATTCCTTAATTGAAAGCCCATTAACCAAAGAATAAAAAGTGAATGAAACAGTAGGTTTAGAGGAGGATTTTCGGATGGCCATTTTTAGGCTAGAGGCAGGCGGCTCTTCTCCCTCTTCCCCCATTGATTTTCTGATTTTTCTCCCCTTCATTTTTCCTTGTAAAAAAGACTTTAATTCATCATGTTGTTCATAGTGAAGATTCAAACTGGACTAGGTCCCGTGGTTTTTCCCTTCGGGGTTTCCACGTAAAAAATCTTGATTTCTATTTATTTTCTGTATATTATTCATTTGTTACAAAATCGAACCAAAAAATGAGGTAACAAATTGGCGCCGTCTGTGGGAAAATCGAGCTAGGGCGTTGATATGAAAAAAAAAAAAAAAAAAAAAAAAAACAAGAAGAAAAATTTTGACTGTCTGAGAAGAGCTCGAGGATGGCTTCCGCGACGCTGGATCGTGGGCTACGGGAGGTGGTCTGATGCCTCCAATAATAGGAACAGAGTATTCTCTCATCTAAAAACAGATTTCCCTCACTCTTCGAAGCTCACGATCTTCCAAGCCAGCCGTCGCTATGCTCTCATCCTCGGCGGTGGTAATGCAGGTTTCCGAGGACCTTGGTTCTGTCACCATCCACCGTCGGTTCTCTTCGCCTCGTCGGAATATTCTTTGCCTGGCCTCCCTCTATCTGTCAAGCCTTGGCCAATATCACCCTCATACGTCCTCTGGCCTCACAACCCAACACACCATTCAGGTCTGGCAAAGCCTATTGTAACAGCGGAGTTATTCATAGAGCCAACCCTTCGAAACCCATTTCAGATCTCCGACAAAAAATATTTCTATCCGACAGCGCTGGTGGGTCGTTCGAATGTTTCTACAGCGAGACATTGAGGAGTCTACCTTCACTACACTTGAGGGAAACGCATACCACCACCACGCTATTTGCTCATCGTGAAGCAGCGTCCGGGCTGTGTTCCCCAACATTTATGGAAGCTTTCCAATTCTACAATAATGGCTGCTGGTATTTGGGAGAAAAAATAAACCCAGAAGAAATCAATCCAGATGATGAAATCGAAGCCTCAAAGCTGGACAAGAATTTCAGACTAGCTGTTGTCTTTGGCTCTTCTGTGGACTACATTTGCTGGTACGTTTTGGGTTTTCCTATTTTCTCATGGAATTCCCATATTGCTTGGTGGGAATGAAGTTCCACTTGCTAATACTTCTTGTCATGATGTTGAGCAAATTTGATGGGCCAACGGCTTGGTGATTGAATTGGTGATATTTCAAATAATTGCATCTGTAAAGTAGATAGGAAAACTTCTCTGTTCTCCAAGAAGGAAGTCAGTATTTGTCTGGGGAGGAGATATGATATGCGTTGCTGGTACTGAAATATAGGGACACTACTATATCTTTGGTTCTTTATATGGCACCATCACCACCAAGCCCCTTGACCAGCTAAGGGGAGAAGGGGCATCATCTTCATTCCCCTGAAGCTTGTGAAATGATTCAAAATCATTTAGCTCTGATTCTTGGAAATTAACTCGGTGATTTCAACTCAGTGGCTCATTTAAGCAAACTAAGAGTTGACCATAGCATGATGGCGCTGCCAATGCTTCCATGTGGTACTGCTGGGGAAATTATGAGGTAGACACAGTAAAAAAGAGCATTTGCAGCCTTGGTCCACTTCGAAAGATAAGTGATATATTCGTGTCCTGAGTCTTTGCCTCTCAAGTATGCCTTTAATCGGTTTCTTCATATCGAAGTGAACATGCCAAGCACTGATCATCGGTCAGGTTCCCTTAAATATAGTGGAATGGGATTATCATAACTCTATTGATGATGGTGTTACTGATCCAGTTGAAGTTGGGGGTTCTTCGAGTAAGGGTCATAAATATCATGAAATATGAAACTGAAGAAAAGTTAAGGGAAAAGAAGAGACACTATTAAAGCCCCAAAGACTTGGATATAAGTCACGACATCTTACTGCAAAGGGCATTGTATTTAGGACTGAAGCACATTGGAGAAAAGGCGGGATTCCAGTGTGGTTGTCGAGGCTCTTAGCGTAACATTGTCAAGAAATACTTCACGCACTATGATGAAGTCGCTTGGAGCTCAAGAATCCCTTTTACACCAGTTCAAGCAATAGACCACAAACCAACACAGATGAAGGTGGTTGAAGACTTGTCAAATGTACGACTTGGAGAAAACTTACTTACGCACCGAGCTGAGGACATGATACATTTGACCATGTGCATATTGCCGATGCTCGACCTATGTCGCCAGGCACATAGCTTAAAATTGCGGGTCAAGTCCGGTGCCCGCATAGCACTTCGGAAATCTCATTCATAGCTCACTTGGGTCCTCGACCTTTATCTCAGTACTACCGAGCTCATGGCATATTAGTCCAGCAGTTGACCTCAACTTCGGTGCTCGGCCTACATGCCGTTACGGTTATTTCTTTTTACGCTACTACTTCAAAGTTCATATATATGTTGTGTTGCACTATTTCATTGTTTCAGGTCGACTCAGTGCATGACAGCTCGGGCATGCAATCTCGCAGTAAGCCCCTATTATGCCAGCACGGGCACGCAATCTAGCTGTAAGCCCCGGTTATATCAGCTCGGGCATGCAATCTAGCTGTAAGCCCCACATCAGGAGATCAGCTCGGGAACTTTATTTGTTCTGGATTTTGGATGAACTTATTCGGATGATGTGATGAGGGGGAGTTCGGATGGATATTCGGAGCAAGCCCACGTGTATGAGGCCGTGGCCAATATTAGCACAGGTCCGCCCTGTTTGCTTAAGCCCAGGTGTATGAGGCCCTGGCAAACATTAGCACAGGTCCGCCCTGTTTGCTTAAGCCCAGGTGTATGAGGCCCTGGCGAACATTAGCACAGGTCCGCCTGATTGCTTAAGCCCAGGTGTATGAGGCCCTGGCAAACATTAGCACAGGTCCGCCCTGTTTGCTTAAGCCCAGGTGTATGAGGCCCTGGCAAACATTAGCACAGGTCCGCCTGATTGCTTAAGCCCAGGTGTATGAGGCCCTGGCAAACATTAGCACAGGTCCGCCCTGTTTGCTTAAGCCCAGGTGTATGAGGCCCTGGCAAACATTAGCACAGGTCCGCCCTGTTTGCTTAAGCCCAGGTGTATGAGGCCCTGGCGAACATTAGCACAGGTCCGCCTGATTGCTTAAGCCCAGGTGTATGAGGCCCTGGCAAACATTAGCACAGGTCCGCCCTGACTGCTTAAGCCCAAGTGTATGAGGCCTTGGCAAATATTTAGCACAGGTCCGCCCTGATTGCTTAAGCCCAAGTGTATGAGGCCTTGGCAAATATTTAGCACAGGTCCGCCCTGATTGCTTAAGCCCAGGTGTATGAGGCCCTGGCAAATATTATTGCAGGTCTTATATGCTCATATTTATTATCCGGAGTCCAGCCCGGACATGTCTTATCTGCTCATGTTTATTCTCTGGGATCATATGATGAGCTTTATTTGCTCAGTATTTTATCAGCCCGAGAGCTCAGGACATCTTTCACTTTGTGAATTCATATGAGCTCTATCTTCGCATATCTATTAGCTCTGGAGATTCGGTGAGTTTTATCTGCCATGAAATTGAGCTAGGCTTTATTGATTATGGAGTTCAGGCGAGCATTATTTGCTCTTATTTATGTCGGAGCTAAGATCAGATCAGGTCGGGCGAGCAATATCTGTTCATATCAGGTCGGATAGGTATTATTTTCTCATACATTTTCTCAGGAGCTCAGGTTGGACGATTATTCTCGCATTTATTGCATCTATGGAGTTCAGGTTGGGCGAGCTTTATTTGCTCAGGTCGGCCCAACTAAGATAAACAGTCCGTATTTGTTTTATCTACTCGGAACATTTCTTATTTCTGGAGTTCAGATATATACTTATTTGCTACTCAGCTCAGTTTTATCACCTCGGGTCTCTCGATCACCTTTGCCAGCTCGTAACTCTCGATTATTGTAGCTTCAGTTCGGATTCCTACTGCCCAGTCCGACCTAATATTATTGACAAGCTCAGCACCGTGATTACACCAGTTCCTCGTATGGGCTATACGAGCCGCCTATTTTATCGAGAACAGACATTCGAATTGTCATGGCTCTGTCGCCATCATGACTTGGGAACTCGGCATGGCGCAAGGGCACATCATGGTTTGGCATATGAAGGACTACCGATCCGGGTCCTCACCTAACCAGTTGGAGTCGATACAGCGCTACTCTAGCTCGACTAGAGGGGGATACTGATGATACCCCGATAATTGTCCCGGGGCGGTTTGGACCCGGATTCTACGACTCAACCCGATTTGACAAGATACCAGGCCTTCCTACATTGGCCCAATATCTTTTTAATAGGCCCATTATTGTAGCATCTTATTAAACTATTGGCCATTTAATTAACTAATGGAGAGGCCCTTTTAACCCTAATTAAATTCCTTAATTGAAAGCCCATTAACCAAAGAATAAAAAGTGAATGAAACAGTAGGTTTAGAGGAGGATTTTCGGATGGCCATTTTTAGGCTAGAGGCAGGCGGCTCTTCTCCCTCTTCCCCCATTGATTTTCTGATTTTTCTCCCCTTCATTTTTCCTTGTAAAAAAGACTTTAATTCATCATGTTGTTCATAGTGAAGATTCAAACTGGACTAGGTCCCGTGGTTTTTCCCTTCGGGGTTTCCACGTAAAAAATCTTGATTTCTATTTATTTTCTGTATATTATTCATTTGTTACTGTGCCTCAAAAAACGACCCTTCCTCCAACAGTCCCTTACTCTATATCATCAGTTGGAATGACCATTTCTTTGTACTGAAGATTGAACACGATTCTTGTTACATCATCGACACTCTAGGCGAGAGGCTGTTCGAGGGCTGCAACCAAGCCTTCATCTTGAAGTTTGATAAAGATACAACTATACATCAGATGGAAAGTGAGGCTAAAAAATCGGATGAAGGATCCGAAAAAGATGATGATGCTCCAAGAAATGGTGACGGGGAATCATCGGTGTCGTGTGTGGGTAAAGATTCGTGCAAGGAGTACATCAAGAGCTTCTTGGCTGCTATTCCGATCAGGGAGTTGGAAGCTGATTTGAAAAAGGGTTTGGTTGCATCGACGAGCATTCACCATCGGCTGCAAATCGAATTCCATTTCACTAGGTGCTTGCCAGTACATAAAACAGAATCACCAGTAATGTTATCCTTAGCACCAACTGAACCTGGCGAATGATAAAATTAAATTGTAATCTAATGAAGACTGCTAAAAAAAGTTGACTAATATATTTTTCCTCTTTTGTTTTATGATTACTTTTAAGGAACCAAATCAAGTTATGTTCCTCATTTTTTTATATTTGAACTTTAACTCTTAGTTTTTGATGGTCTTTGAGTTTGAACTGGATGTAGGGGTGCTTACCGGGCCGGGTCAAACCGGGTCCGCCCCGGAACCGGTTAGAAATCGGTCCGGGGCGGTTCCTAAGAACCAAACCGGTAGCACCGCCGGTTTCGGTGCTACCGGTTTGGTTCCGGTTCTGGAACCGGAACCGGTAGTTTTTTTAAAAAAAATAAAATAAAATAAAAAAAATAGGAAGAAGGCAACGGCTTAAATGTTAACGTTGGCAACGGCGCCCAACGTTAACAAATTATTATTTTTTTTAAATTTTTTTTAATAAAAAAAAAAACTATAATAGAGGATGTTGTGTATGTATTTTTTCATAACAATTCTTGTAACGAAAAATACTTCACTCTGATATTTTTCTCTCAATTGTGCTATCTACAATTTACTTATATAATAATGACATCTTCATCTAGCAGCGGTGCTGGTCGTAGCCGGGGTCGCAGTCAGGGTCTCGTTCCGGGTCGTCTATCACTGAGTTCATCTTCTGCAATGAATTTGTCTGTGCCAATTCCTGAGTTAAATGAAAGTTATGATTTTTTTGCTGACCTCAATTTGGTGGTTCTTCTATGAATGTCGAACCACAACAACCCCAACAACCTGCCGAACCTGTTGCTGCCCAAGCCCAAGAAAGACAACATGTGGAGTCATCCGGAGCCACTACAGCAGCGAGTAGACAACCGACTCGTGCCAAAAGAAGTAAGATATGGGATCACTTTGAACTCGCTCAAAAAGAAGGTACTAATGAATCTGTTGCAATATGTAAATTATATAAGATCCAGTATTCATATAAAGCTGGTGGTTCCAGTGGAGGCACCGAAACATTTAAAAAACACTTAGTAAAAAAACATAATTTTGATGAGACAACATTACAACCATTAGGTCGAGAAGCAACACAAGCACAAATTAATGTTCTTACTAGCACGAATATTATTTTAACTGCTGAAATTAATCGTAGGTCACTTGTTAGATATGTGATCAGATGTGAACTACCTTTTATACAAGCTAAACGTGCTGGTTTTATTGAATTTGCTTCGTCTATACAACCCATGTTTAAACATATTTCCAGGCACACACTAAAAAGAAATCGTATGGACGTATTTGTTGAATATAGAAATACATTGTTTCAACATCTTTCTAGTTTGCCTTGTATGATTAGTTTAACAACTGATATTTGGACAAATGTAAATTCTGATTCATATCTTGTTGTCACTTGTCATTGGATTGATGATAATTGGTGTATGCAAAAAAGGATTTTGTCTTTAGATGAGTTAGACTGTGCACATACTGGTTATGTAATTGCTAAATATGTATTCAACACTTGTAGACATTATGGAATTCAGGATAAGGTATTTTCAATCACATTAGACAATGCTGCGAATAACAATGTTGTGATGCGTGATTTAAAGACCTATCTTAAACCAATGCTTGATGGTATTTTTTTTCCATGTTAGATGTGCATGTCATGTGATTAATTTGGCTGTTAAAGTTGGTTATGAGGACAATCACTCAGCATGTATTGAGAAAATGAAATACTGCGCTAAATGGTTACGCATGAGTCGTGTTAAGCGTGAATGGAAACAATTATGTTTATCTAATGGTTTAAATCATCTTCTTTTTCCATCACCAATAGAAACTAGGTGGAATTCGTTGTACAATATGTTGAATGCTATGTTACCTTACAAAGATATTTTAACTCCATTTTATAATTCATATCAAATGCCTGATAGCGATGAAAGTATTTATTTGACTAATGAGGATTGAGAATTTGTTGAAAATTGTGTATCATTGTTAGGTACTTTCAAAGAAGCGACGGAACGTTTCTCTGGTGTTACTTATCCAACTTCCGTTTATTTTCTTCATTTAGTATTTAACATGTTTGATAAATTTATAGAATTTAGAGATGACTATGACTTGCATGCTTTTGTTAGTGCAATGGAAACTAAATTTATAAAGTATTGGGAACAAATCCCACCCGTGCACTGCATCGCAACATTGCTAGATCCTAGTCAATGTTTATCTTCATTTGAGATATTTTTTGAATATTATGCTAAATTTTTGGGGAAGGTTGTTGACGATCAAAAGACGTCTACAATGCAATCTCTCCAAAATATGTTTCAATTGTATTATAATCAACAGGCAAGTGAATCATCGCAACAAAGGCCTGTTGAAGAACAACCCCAAGCTCAATCTAAAGGTGGGGGCATCAATTTGCTTAGAATGCTGGGCAGGAAAAAACTTAAGGGAAAAGGACCTTCTACTAGCACGTCGATTGAGTTGCAAATTTATCTGAATTATCAATTTCTAACCGAAGACAACTTCGACGTCTTACAATGGTGGAAGTCCAATGCAGCACAATTCTCTATCTTAGCCAAAATGGCTAGATACGTGTATGCTGTACAAGCTTCAAGCGTCGCTTCTGAATCGGCATTCTCAACATGCGGCCGTATTATTGGATACTACAGAAGTAGTCTATCAGCTGATTCGTTATGCATGCTCACGTTACTTAAAGATTGGTTTGAAGCAGAATGCAAAAATAGAAGAGATGGGACGGTTGACGAATTCGTAAATCATTATGACGAGCAAGAAGAAGAGAACGCCAAAACAATACTTATCAATTATGAAGACTGCTAAGTACTAAATTGTAATATTTTTTTATTTAGATTTTCAATTGTCATGTCTTTACAATTATTTGTATGCATCTATATTATGAAATGAAGAAGAAATATATTGAATTTGTGATGAACATCATTGAGGAAACATTTACAACATAAAAAAAAAAAAAATTGGAAAACCGGTAAGGATCCGGACCGAACCGGAACCAGTTGGAACCGGAACCGGTTCGATCCGGTTCCTTAACGAACATGACCGGTTCCGCCCATAACGGGCCCGGAACCGGCCGGTTCCGGTCCGGACCGGTTCACCCCGGTAAGCACCCCTAACTGGATGTCAAATTGAATTAGTTTAAATTTAACCATTGAACTCTACAAAAAAAAGCTCGAAGTACTCAATCAGAGTTCAATAATTATATAAAAAAATTGCGCAAATCCGGTGCACGAAGCTCCCGCGATGCGCGGGATCCGGTCCCCTGTAATATAAGATGTTTCCGCGACTTGAACCCGTGACCTCCAGTTCAATAATTATCGATTAAAAAAAAAAACACTTGTGCTATGGCTTTATCTAAGGATGTTGATTTTGGATTGAACTAACATCTAGTCAAGATATAATCATTTTCATAGCCAATTAGGTGCGTGCACAATTCAGTAAGCAAAACTTGAATCAAGCCAACTCGAGCTTGGGTAGCACCCCGCCTAAGATCAACTCCAAAAAGAAAAGCACCACTTAAATTTAGGTTACTTTTGTGCTTAAACTTGACTTGAGTAGTTTTCAAGTTATTCGAGCTGAGAACTCAATAAATCTAGTAGGATATTCATCTCTCAAGTCTTTTTATACAAGCATATGGATTCAACGTAACACCTAGTATAGCGAAAAATATGATATTTGCACTGGAGTATAAAGATAGAACTGCAAATTTCTACACTTTCTGACAGGAATTAGAAAAACAGAAAGTGCAGTAAATCATTCCAAATCCAACTCAATTAAACAAAAGCATCTATATCAACAATTCAATCATGACTGAATGATGATCACTGCATCTAAGGTATGACATAATAAGCTGTGATTTATTAAATCCTAAAGTTGAAGCCAATTTTATCAGTATGACTATCATATATAGAAAATATAAAGCTGAACCCAAAAAAAAAGTACTAATGACAAGAATCATCGAGCGAAATAGCCAACACGGTACTCGTTATTCTAGCAAGCAAGCTCGGCTTTAGTCATTCCACTTTGGAAACAAGGGAACAAATCGAACCATGTTATTTTGCAAGGGACCAGTAACTTTCAATCACTTACAAGTGAACACAGCTGAGAGGCAAGCTTCACAACTCCCCACATTGATGCATCATTCTGCACCACAAACCACTCTTGAAACTCAAAACTCTTTTAATTAACTAAAACCAAGAGCATAATTCAAATCCGTAGCTATGGTGCTAAATCCTCAGCTGCGATGACTCGAAAATCACATGAGTCTCATGCACTTAGATGCTTGCCACATATAAATATAGCAAAAGAAAAAATAATCATTGTGCATCAAGTGCTTAAGTGATAACTAAATCACACCATCAGTTTCTCTAATATTTTTACCAAAAATTATTTTCCCTTAGAGACACCAAGTGCATTGATAACCATTTGTTTATATGACACCGAACAAAGAACTCAAGAGATCAAATTATAACCGTGCATCGACCAACTTATTATGTGTCTTTGAAAATATGCCAAGTAAACTGCATTAAACAACAGCTTAAGCCCATTGCATAAGGATAAGGTGAATTATTCTTCGTTTCTTATTTCTTTCCGACAATAAACAGATATTTTTTTTTTCGTCTTGATTCTGACATTTGAAATGTGAAATCCAAGGAAAAAAGTACAACACTCTCTAGCTAAAATAATACGTACCAACTAAGCTGAAATATAAATATTTCCCAGCGGTGGACATAGCAGCCACCCTTTGTAATTTGATAAACCATATGATCTTTTATTGTTACAGTAGGGATCACCAATTTTTAAATATTTGGTTGAGAGAAGGAAAAAAGGGCAAGTTGTCAGAAGCTTTGTACTCACCATATACACCACATCAAATGATTTGCGATAAGTATCACGAGAACTCTCGATGTTGTCATTCCTGCAACAAGTACTTGATAAGGTCATGTGTCCAAAATTGTTTGAAGAATGCATCTCAGAATTGCAGTTATATATCTTTCATTACTAAATATAACAAATACCTAGAAAATAAGTTACAATTACAGGAAATTTCCCATCAAACAACTGATACTGGAGTATTATTGGCAATTGAAAGTTTGTATGCCATTACAAGTGAACACATTTTTATACGACAATGATTAGAGTCCTAAGAGCAAAGGATTGACAAAGGGAAATTAGATACTACACATTCTCGGGATTTCTATCCACGAGTCACTTACGAATTTCAATTTTTTATTATGACTATATTGGCGTCCTAAAAGTCTTAATCTCTCAATGATATACAGAAGCATTAATTACAAAAACATATCTAGAGTCCTATTTACGAAGTTTAAAATGAAAAATGAGATCATATAGTAACATAACTAATCAACCGATGATTTTGTCAGTAATTCAACCTTACGTTATGTAAGATATGAACTTTCAGACCCTTTTAAAAGATATTAATAAATTAAAACGAAAAGCTTCATAAGAACAAAAATTGAAAGCACTGGTGCCAATTAAATCTCACAACACATTTTCCTCTGAAGCACAATTGAATTTAGATGCAATATACCCATGAAAATATACAAGGAAATCTTGATACTCACAGGAATCCCACAGATATTCTTGTATTGTAGTTCAATCCATCAGACATTCCCAGATCTCCAATATGATCACCCAGAAGTAGCACATTCGTTCTCAATTTCACAGAAGATGCATCATCGGCCATTCCATTCAAGTCACCTAGTTGACCATGGACAGGTCCAGCCATATCTATCGCATGCTCATTCTTATTTAGAACATGGATAGTTCTCCCTGTAACCAAAAAGAAGTATTTTTTTGGTGATATGTTTCTATGCAAAGAAGACGAAAGAAATGGGTAGTCCATGCAGATTCCTTGACTGCCAATGATTTGTCATTCACCATATCTCCAAACAAGACACTATTATAGTATTAGAAAATTTATCACAGGTATTCGAGGCAGACCAAATTATTTCAACTGATACTTCTAGTGAAAAAGTACCTTTAAATGCTACAAGATTGCCATTCTCATCGAAAACCATTCGGTTGGATACAATTTTAACATTATCAAAAGACCTACGAAGTTTCTGCCTCAGCACCTGAATAGAAGGCCACCAAATATAAGCCTCAAATATAGATGTTTTCTACCTCACTTTTCCAAGCATATAACTTAGTCTTAGACTAGTACATAACTCGGTATAAATTTAGAATCGAGAAAAATAACTAAAATTCACAGCCAACCTCTTCAATTATATCTGCCAGGCCGGCAGAAAATATAAGGACAGGAACATTGCTCTTCTGTAAGAAACACGATTGTATAAGCTTCTTCAGAAAATTACTCTACTATTTGCATGAAGCATTGAATTCTCTGATACCAATATCACGGTATATTTAGCCAAAAATTGAAGTTTTATAATATGCAATGTGGCATATTTTCGTGGTAGCACAACATATGTAATTTGACTCTCATTTTATTACATGGAAAAAGCAAAGACTAGTAAAAACCATTAAAATTTACCTCCAAAAGTTCAAAAAATTCAGTGACACCCTCTCTGAAAGCAATCTTGGAATTAGTCACAGAGCTCTTTATTGCATCATAAGTGAGTCCTCCCTCGATAAGAAGACCATGGGTTTTCTCCCACCTGATAAATAGAGTCAAATCTAAGAAACTATAATCTTTAAAGAAGATAACAGGCTAATTCTGCAATATTGTAGTACGGATCTCTCTGACATCCTTTATGAATTTCAGATTATGAAACTCACATACCACTCTTCCATGAGTTTGGCTTTCTCATCAAGGGGAATCGTCGGGTCAATTTCTAAAGGATGATAATAATCATATAGTTTTTGCCTCTTGAGATCATATTCAGAATTCCCCTGTCGCAAAATTCCATGACTACCTACACAATTTAAGTTCAAAATTTAATGATTTAGATACCAAAAAGAGGAGAGGGAACTGTTTCACAGGTGTTTCTCCTTTATAGCTGCATCAATGTTTCTGAAAATATAATCAGAATTATATGAAACAAGGAATTGAACGAAAAACTGGAAGATGCATACTTTGCCCTCTCTGACCATGGATCCTGTATTTTGTTAGAGTAGCATCAAAATCTGCAATAACCTGTTATATTGAAACACAATAAACGTGACAATTTCATACATGACCAAAAAGATAACTATCCAAAATTTAAATTGGCAAGTTGGCAACAATGTAAATAATGTAATATATGGAATTGGGACCAAAGACAAAACCTGAAGCTTTGCAGGACCCTCAAATCGAACAGTGGACAGTTTTCTCTGAAGAATCTGAGGATCACCCACCATTACTTCAACGCCATCAAACGCAACATGCTCCATAATTTCACCTTGATTTTTGACACTCTTGGTGTAACTGCAGCACCACACTCTATTCTGTCATGCAGTGTATCAAATCACCAGAACAACGAGAACCCATTAACAGAATAAGCGAGAGAATAAATTCATAGCGATGGATATCAAAGATATGCTGTAAAATTGTGTATGAAATACATGCATTTTTCATGTGATACTTATAATGTGGATTACGAAATGAGGTGCACCTGAATTGGAAGGGGATAGTAATAAATCGAGGCTGCGGATTGAAAATTGGTGTGGAATAAATCGAGAGAATGGAAGTGCGAAGCAGATTTCTCATGAGAAAATAAAATCGTGGATGATAATATTGAATTCTTTATCTGTATCAGTAATTTTAAAGCCATGGCTATTCTTCGTGTAACGGAGCTCCTTCATGGCCGGGTTTGGATTCAAAAGCTCGTCTTATCCTATTATCAAACCCAACTAAATATTTCGGCCCATCTAGCTAAATAAATATTTTTAACTATTATTATTATTAATTAATAATAATGATTTTTGACCATAAACAAGAAATATATTAATAAATCAATAATTACACAGAAGATCCATCCAAAGGTCACCAAATGGCACGATCAAACCAACTGATATAAACCATACATATGACGAGCCTGTCAAACACTAACATAACATAAAACACACACGGCAAGCCAGATAGGGATGTAAACAAACGTAGCCCCAAAGCACGAATGGGAGGACATAGGGACCTCCAAATCTAACTAGGCCCCCCTCAATCCAAGCAGGAGGCGATATTGTCGAACAATTGAGCTGTCTTCGAAAAATTTAGAAGGAAACGGTGAGGATAATAGGGAGACATAAACTGATAAGGAACGCCAAAAGCTCAAACTCTCGTATCCACAACACGTAACTGAGAGACATTATCCCAAAAGAAATTCTGCGAAGCACGAAACCTAGAGGCCAGGTGTCAAAACCAAACCATCCACCATCAGCAAGGAAGCCCACCACGAGCTTCACAAACACCACCACCTAGTCCACAAAGTAGCACATGTCAAACAACACAAATAGACAGCTAAAACAAAGTAAAATCCAAAAAAATACATGGCCACGTGCCGACCAAAAGTGAGCGTCCCACCAAACCAAAAAGGGCATTGAACCATTGCCCTACACAACAGTTTGTAAAAAGTTGTAGCCCACCAGTGCAGCGCTTATGCACCGAGCGGCCATTGTCAACCCTATCAGGCGACTAGGGCTGATAAAGGACAATCCACACACAGATGAGCAACTAGAGCTAATAAAGGACAACGAGCTTTGTGTTGTGACGATCGCTGGTAGAAAAACACCATGGTCGTAGGAAAAGGAGTAGAAACTAAAGGAAGATGGTGGAAAACAGCAACAATCGGAAACGAGTGGGGGTGACCAAGGAGCGCAAAAGGTTAGCAAACAAGCTCAACTGGAAGCTGGTAGCAAGATGGAGGAACGACAAGTGTTGGAATAGGGCGATTACAGCCTAGGGTTCACCAAAAGAGAACTGTTTTTTATATTTACAAACTAATTAATGATAATATTAGTATTAAGAAGAATGTTAGTATTTTGATTATTTTTACGTGGTTTAACAAAATTATATCTTTCTTCGTTGCCACAAACACATTTTTTACCCTTTCTTTATTTACCACAAACACAAATTTTAGTATCAGTAGGAATCTATCATTAATATGCTATAACGCACACACTCACAATGTCAAACACTTCTACGATATCAACACTCCTTGAACACATGTCGGACACATCACATGGCATGTCCTTAATTTTTGTAAACAATAAAATCAGACACTAGTGTCGGACACTCACATCAAAATCAGACACCGATATCGGACACGGTCGATGGGTTGTTCGACATAGAAATGATATTTTTGGGGTTACTTGTACAATTTTAAAAGTTTTTGGCTAAAATGAAATTTGGACGTGTTTGTTAAACTTTATCTTAATTGAAGTAATATATGTATGATGTTAGTATGTGATACTATGATGATTTCAGTGACATGCATTTATTTACATGCTTCTTGAATTTGGCAAGAATATTTTTGGTATTATCTTTTATTTGGATTTGTTTGTTAAACTTTATGTTAATTGAAATATATTTAGTGTTAGTATAAGTTATATTATAATGATTCCAGTTCCAAATTGGATTTCTTCAATTTGGTAAGAATATTTTTATTGTTTTTACATGGTTTTAGAATTTAAAAAATGTGAATTTTAATATTTTATAATATAGTACATGTATAATATATATAAATATATACATGCGTGTCCCAGCCGTGACGTATCCTGAAAGTTTTGAAAATCCTTGTCTCCGTGTCCGAGTCGTATCAGTGTCGTCGTGTCAATTTAGCTGATATATCTCATATTTTTATCTTCGCAAATTTCTCATAATTTTTTTTAAAAAAAAATTCTATATTATCTATACTTTTTAAATTTGTAAAATATAGGATAAATTATGTTTAATTTTATAATTATAAAAATAATTAGTTAGAGAACAAATATGTGTGTGTGGTGATTCTATACTAGTATGTTATTCCCATTGTGTCCATATTCATGCATGTCTCCCATAATTTCCAAACAAAATATACCTGAGTCATGTCTTTCTTTCCCAAGGCCAAAATGCTTGAAGAACCATCACATTTATTCAAAACCTCACTATAATTATAAATCAAAGAAAATAGATCTTTGCACACATACGAGTTCTTTCACACAGGCAGACACACACAAACACACACATGTATATATGTGCGCGCAAAAAGAAAATATAGAAATATCAAAATAATAATCGTGCCACGGAAATTCTTCAACAACGCAACTAAGAAGAACTCAGACCACGGTCCTTGCGCGTTTTCGTGACAAACAAATCTCCAGATTTCATTATACCAGGAATGCGCCCAGAAAGAGTAATACATTTAAATTGCATAACTCCATGTCTTCGTCCAAGTGAAACGATAGCTGCTGGTGGACCAGGACTGTAGGTAGACAGCTTAGTTTTTTTCCCGCCACTCATCAGACACTTCAAATTTTTGGCAGCAACCATAGCGTGATTATGAGTCAAAAATCCGAGTTTTAGTTCCTACAAAATTAGCAACTTCGAATTATAACTGAAAGATTCACATATAAGAAAGATTATATAGCTGTTCGCGCTACATCGAGCAAGGACAAGTAGGTTAATGTATTCTCAATGAGAAAGAAAGCTGAGCAACGACAAGAGAATAAAAATGTTAAAAAACGACTCTTTCAAGTTTCCATTTTATCCAGAAGGAAAAGTAAAGTAAAGATATTTGTATTACCAAAAAGTAAGACCATAGATACTCAGTTACGAGTATAAATAGATGTCACGAGTCTTTGCAGTATCAGAAACATTAAGGTCTTCATCTGAAAAATCCTCACCAGCCAACAAAGCTCATATCTAACTATTCCTTGTCCATATGTAAGAACTTGTGTGGGATATATTAAATTTCTATGTCGCACTCAGTATTTACTGAACAAGATCGATATGTAAATCCGCGAGTTAATCACTAGGTGGCACTTTTCAAATGCAGCAAAATTGTGATTTTATTTTATGGCTAGAACATGTATGGAAGGAAAAAAAATCAAGGTTTCTGTGTTTCGGAAAATGGACTTGCATCCAAGCTGAGGTAGCAATACTCTACCATGAGACCATTAAAAAAACTGAGACAAACGGTTAATTTAGCCCTTCAGACATTAGAGCTTACACGTTCCCAAATATGTTGAAGACATGATTTATTTTTGTTCAACTAGAAGGCCCCTTCCATGAGCAATGCGTGTAGGATATAATTATGTATCTGATGATATAAAAAAAACTTACTGGAATATCAGTTATATCTCCAATACCAAAGACATTTGGGTGACCCTTGACCCGCAAGTTAGAATCAACCATTAACCTCCCTTCCGTGTCTAGGCCATCTTTCAAGATCGTTTCCTTTAGCCACGAAGAACCGATCCCCAAACCCGTACAAAGGAAATGGCAATCAGCTGATATTCTCTCTCCACCCGATGTTTCATAAACACCATCAGTGTGAGAGTTCAGGTTCACAGATTGGCCCAAAATGACTTCAACTTTCTTTGAAGTCAACCAATTTAGTGCTTTTTTTCCTGCTTTTTCTCCAATAAATTCCAATAACCTTGATCCCTTGTGCACTAGTGTTACTTTTTTATCAGGGAAATCTACACAGATTTCTCCTGCTAGCTCTACACCAGTCGGACCCCCTCCGACAACCAAAATTGAATTGGCAGATTTTATCTTTTCTTGCTCTGCAATATATACGCCGGTAAAGGCATCAGCAATTAAATTTGTGTATTTTGGAGAAAGCGACTCAAATAATGCAAGATGACAATCACACAAACAAATATGTAGCTACCATGAAAGCATATAATCCAGAAAATTATGAATGCATCATATAGACCAACATTCCTGGTAAATAAATAAATTTCCATCAATACTCAACCATGAGAAAATTATAATATCTAGGTTCAAATGGGGATCATAGTTTTAAATGCATGCCATTTCAATAAAAAAAATAGAGGGATAAATACAGCAAATGAAGGCAACTTGACGAAGCTCATTGAATAGTTATCCTATATCACAAAAAAGGAGAAATACTCCTGTATATCACATCTTTATATATATGGATCCCAAATGCATTTCATACAGAACCCACATATATTTTGATCCATCCAATAAAGTATATAGTATGTAGCTTCCACACACCAATACATTGCTATGCTGTGTACATGTAATAATTGTTTTAGCAAACTGATAAAAAAACATTTTTTTAGCAATCTTACCTGCTTCGAAGTGACGAAGCCTCTCAGCTCTCGTAAAACCGCCGGTGTGTGCATGGCCTGTGGCAATGACGAGATAATCATACCCAATTGCACGGCCTTGGGCAGTCAATACTTCATTTTCTGTGATGCCAGTTGCGGCAGATGTAATAATGTCAGCGTTAGGAAGGTAATCCGAGTGATTGATCAAAATTCTTTTGCCAAATGAGGGTTCGACCATGGCTCTCAATTTTGCCCATGGGACCTCGAAATACTCCTTCCTGAATATTATTTCAATTAATTAAATGAAACCAAACTCTGAGGAGATTTTATCTCGAGAAAAATCAGATAATAAATCGTGTGGAGAAAAACTGAATTTCGACAATAGAAATTGTTTTCAACTGATTTCAAGTCCGTTCACCCTCCATTCATCATATCTTAGATTATTGCTACTAACCATTAAAAAATGTCATCATAGCACATGCCAAACCCATATCCCCAGGCAATCTTCACCATGAAATCAGTCAAACACGTCGTGTGCCCAAACTTACTAAACACATAAAGAATGTTTTGCTTCAATAATCTCTCTCACTCGATTACACAAACGAACATTTCCAGCTTTCTTGTTATTCAAAATTAAACACGTCATGGAAATTTGAGCTATATCCAAAACCAAACTTAAAGTAGAGGTATCTATTTAAAAGGGACTGTGTCCTTAAAAATACATCAAGACTAGACAATTGAAATCTCTCATCAGAAACTTGATATACGCAATTTCAACCCTAATTGAGCAAAAAGTGCTACCCCTGATAACAATACTGTCTAAATCAACACCTAAAACTTTTTTAATCTAATCAAATAAATGCCAGATAAACCAATTTAGCCAAATATAAAGCCATCCATGAGCTAATGATAATAATATATGAAAAAAGGAATCGAAGAAAGAAAGCAGACTGACGTATCAATGAGGAAAACATCAGCGTCGTTCTGAAGGGTTTTGGCAATCATAGAACCGCCCACTCCGCCACCAACTACGACCACCCTTTTCTTTTCTCCGATCAAACGCTCCATTTCTAACACCAAAATCAATTTAATTACTATATTTTCCTTAACAATACAGCAAAGTTTGATCCTTTCATATATGTATATATAGGTATATATTCCTCCATAGTATTCAGTTAGCTATTATTTCTGTAGAAACATTGACTACTAGAGGTTCGACAAATACTCAACGTATGAATGGGTCCGATTGACTCGGAATATAAAAACGGCTTAATTGGCCTTTAAATTATTATATCTCTATTTAATATTAATTAACATTTAAATTCTTATATCTTTAAAACATAAACTTTAACCCCGTGTTTTGAAAAAAAAGGTTATACTATCTCGATTATATAATTGCAAATTTGCAAATATAAATATATATGATGTGTATTTCACATTTTATTTTTTCGAATATACGAGAATTCATATTTATGGAATAAAATTTAATTTGATTATTGTAAAATGTTATTAACTTTTACAAATTATCATAGAGCATCAATTACATTAGGGTTATATTGATTGATAAGTTGTGAAGAGTTTAACCATAAATAATCTCTTAATCATCTCGTTAAATAAGTGGATCAAACTGTTTATTGGCAAAGATAAAATAACTATATATTTAAAGTAAGCAAATTAGAAGAATTCAGAGTACGTAAATAATTTTTTCCTTTACAAATATGAAATCTTAGAACGCGTGATTTTACAACCATATTATAATACACTTGTCCCACATTGGTTGTAGATGAAAATTTAAAATGGTTTATGAAGGCTTACAATGGACTATAATAACAACTTGGGTTAACCATTTTTGTTGAGCGGTGACGGATACGAAGTAGTTGTTATATGAGCTCATTGTGCAGTCACGTTCGCGGGGGACTGGGCCCGGGGCGTGATAGAATGGTATTAGAACCAATCACCAGCAAGAAAAAACACCGGAAAGATAAGTGTTATGCTGGACAAAGTACTACGTGCGTGGGAGCCACCTCTTGAGCATTAGGGGCAAAGTGCTACACGATGGGGCACCTCTTGAACCTACGGGGCAAAGTGACGCACGCGTGGGAGCCACCTCTTGAACCTGCGGGACTAAGTGCTACATGACGGAAGCCACCTCTTGAACCAGTAGGAGCCACCTATAGGTTCCCAGTGCTGGTGGATCGATGAGTTAGGTCGCGACGAGGACGCCGCGTTAATAAAGGATGGGTGATTGTAATACCATTGTCCCACATAGATTGTGGATGAAAGTTTAAAATGATTTATAAAGCTTACAATGGACTATAATGGCAAATTGGGTAACCATTTTCGTTGAGCGACGAATGATACGAAGTAGTTGCTATATAAGCTCATTATGCAGTCGCGTTCGCCCAGGCCCGGACCCGAGGCATGACACATATATAATGAAATTTTATTCACGCGCTCTAAATATGACTTTTATATTTAGAAGAACCAAATGAAATTTTATTTTATCGAACGAATCGATCTTAGTAAAATCATCAACTAAATAAATTAAATGTCAAAATAATAAAATAGAATGACACATGATATCTATCTCTTTCAAGTAAAAAACACAATTTTAAAACATGTAAATTAAATGTAAAAAAATGAATAAAATGTGAAATACGCATTATAAGATGCATTCAGAGCGCACAAATTTACAACAATTGGTATAACCTTATTTTAAAAAAATACAGGGTTGTAAAGCTTGAGTTTTAGAAACATAGGTGTTTGAAAGTAAGTTTCTAATATTTTATAGGAAACTAAAAAAAACGTTACATAACAATTTATTTTTTAAAAAATGTCAAAAATTTACCAATAATCTTAATAATCATCTATATATCCTATTTTTTCCTCTTTCGCTCACTTCTTTTTATTACTAATTTCATCTAATCGTTTTTAGAGTTCAATTTTTAATAAAAGATATAACATCTTATAAGTTTCTTAAATTGTTTACAAGCTTTACAATATCCATATCTTTGAGCACTTCATATCCATATCTTTTTCGAAAAAAAAAAATCAAATTACGATAATTATTTTTTAAATATAAAACAGCACGACCGAAGCAAATCGGTGAAATCTCAGCAAATATTAAAACAAAAATGAAAAAAACTTGCGGGAATATAATCACCTGCTTCAATTCTGTAGTACTTCCTATTGGAACTATTGACAATTTACACATGTGTATTATCTCATGTGTTTTGTAAAATACTGCTCACCGCCCTTCCATATATTTCAGAAATTTTTGGTGTGTAGTGACGAAAATACCATCGTTTAAGATTGAATATTTTGAACCCACTCACAAGCTATACAAGATGTGCTGTATATTTCCAAACTATATAAAGGTAAGTTACATCTCTACAGTAATATAAGTTTCAACTAACCAAACTACATGTGGATCAATTTGGCACATGGTAAAATTCTATCAAATTGACTTTCTAATTTTATGTGTATATCAACCAATTTATTTTTATTTAGTGTATCTTACACGGTCAAATGTACAATTGACATTTTAACATATGATTTAAATGCCTAAACGTATAAGAAGATGTATGTCACACAAATAATATGTGCATGAGGTGCTTTGCACCTATTTTAGAATCACACAGGATAATCTGTCTTTTTTCAAATCACTTTGGTGCAAAACTAAAAATTACACTGGGTTTTCTTGCCAAAAACCAATCCTATTGTTTTGCTTGTAAATAATAGGGTATGTTGTCAATTCCTTTTGTGAAATGTTCAAGTTTAGAGCAGAAATTGTTTAACATAATTGAAATTGTTTTATATACGTATATTTTTTTTAAAAACAGAAACATATAATATATTAATTAAATGATAGTTAACTTGACAATTACAACAAGATATGAAAATAACAACAGCCATAAAACCCACACGAATATACAACAGAAAACAAGTGAATTAACATAACTCAAGTGCCTCCGCCATGGAAAAGCTGGACGTATATTTGATGCGCAGGAAATATTGTATGAATTTTTTTTTTAATTTTTTCTTTTTTTGAAACCAGACATGTATGATTTCGTTCCAAACTTGCGGGCCTTCCCTTAACTTTGGCATTAGATTTTTCTATTGACTATTGACTTAAGCAATTTACTGACCGTTGAAAAGGCTTAGCAGATTATCAACAGACTAATCAACGGGTGAGATTACGCAGAAAAGGTCGTTAATAGAAAAAAAATGAGTACAAATAATATTTTAAAATGACTAACAACCTAGTCGTTGTGTAAATATGCGATTTTTCTCATCTCGGCGGCCCAGATTTTCAACTCTTGACTACGATGCCAAATCTGGCATTGCGTGCATAGACAACTTTAAAAAATTTAAAGTTAAATAAATAAAAATAATATTGAAATCATGAAATTTTATTAATTAATCGATAAATTAATAATTTATCAAATTAAAGAGTAAACAACATCAAAAAACTTAAATAAACCAACTTGTGAAAAAGACATCCATGAACTTGAGAAAATAATTAATGATATCGATTAACGCAATAAAATAGATGGCAATCACCTGTTGAATTATCCAGGTGAAATGATGAATTCTCAGAGATCTAAAAGTTTAGAAGAAATTATGGCTACTGTCATTAAAAATCATATTTAGGATGAAGTTGATAATAATTCAGTACATTCGATACCGATTTTTTGTTGCAGTTCGAGTACACGACTCTATAGCTTTTGAATACAATGAGAAAAGTTAAAGATTGAATCCACATATATTTAAATTTTGAGACAACACAAACAATAATAGATTCTATTTTACTAAATTGTCATAGTCATGTTTGTAATTTTAGAGAATTATTAATTTATGATGATATTTGGGCTATAGATTTATATAATTATCTTCCTAAAAATTACTATCTTATTAATTTATCAAAAGTACTAATTTTTTTAAATTGGCCCAAGTTGAGACATGATAAAAATATTATTTTAAAAAAAATTATTAATTTATCAAATATTAATTTATGAAAGTTTTACTGTAACGAGTAATGTATTTTAACACGGTAACTATTTATGTAAAAAGTAACGATTTTATGTAAAAGTTTTAGGGATTATTCATAATTTACTTTCTGAAGTATACATTATTTTATTCATTCAGTAGAGCAACTAAACTGCGTTGTTATTCTTCCATTAAAATTGTCTCTCTTTTTTTTTCTTTTTGATATTGGGTGGTGAATTTTTTAAAGAATTTTTGGGCAACTATGTAGACTCGAAATCGAGTTAATTCCAAATAAGATATGAGATTTTACCATCCGGCTAAGACAGGGGTTCCTGAATGATCTCTCTCTTATCCCACTAGTTTTCAACCAAATCAGTTGGGAATTGTAACACAGTCGAATGCGAAGAATTTAAAAGACATTATACCATGTCAATACATGAATATTGATATGTATGCACTACTAGCACTTTAAGTTTGTTCAATTTATTTTGTGTTGGATAAAAATGTTTAATGAATTGAAATTAAGCATGAAAATGAGGAAAAATCCAAAAACAAGATTATGTGCAACATACTGTGAGGCGCGATCGATAATGTTAGGCAGTGCAGCCACATAATTCTGGTGGTGATACCGTGATCGATCGTGCCATGCAGTTTTCTTACACAGGTTGCGGCTCTTCACGTATGGATGTGTTCTTTCGTGATGCATTGCCTCCAAATGGTGTAATTTGATGACACACCTTGGATAACTCTAAAAACAACATCTCATATGATGAATTAACATCAGATTTTCGAAATCAAACACACAAATTGAGAGAGAAAAGCAAGATCAAAGTGATTTTAGCATCATATTCATATTTTGTTCTTGAAGAAAAGAGTTTGCAACATTTGTGGTTGTGAGGCTTGTGATTTGTAGTGCTACTATGACAAGCAAAAAGTCGTTGTATCTTGGGAGAATATTGTCGTATTCCGTAAGCACCGTGTGCAAAGCAAAATCTTATTAAGGAGATAGTGTACAACACTAGCCTCGACTCAAAGTTGAACATTGTTATATATAGATTTTCTTCTCGCTACAAACAACGCTAACGAGATCCTTATGGAATTGAAGCAAGGTACCCAACAAATTTAACAACAATCATAAAAAGATTTGTTTCAGGAAGATCGTAAGATGGAAACGATATCCACAAATGTTAATGCAACGCAAGAATAAAAGCCGCAAAAGTTCACCGGAGTAGACTTCGAGATGACAGCAGAAGATGCTTTCTATCTCACTACCTTGAGTTTAGCAAGGTTTTTGAAAGATGATCTGCCCATAGTTGGTGAAAGACGAGACGGATCCTCAAATGAAGGACACTGTAGACGCATTGAATCAAAGCGATTTCATATGCAAGAACTGCATCATGAATGGCCTTGATGATGCACCATACAATGTGTATTGTCAAGTCCGAACCGCAAAAGAATTGTGAAATATACTTGAAACAAAGTACAAGGAGGAAGATGCGGCCTTGAAAAGTTCATAGTTGGGCGCTTCTTGGACTTTAAAATAGTAGACTCCATTGTGAGTCAAATGCAAGAAATACAAGTAATCTTGCACGACATTCATGCGGAAGAATTGAGAATAAGGTACAAGTTGCTGCAATTATTGAGAAACTTCATCCGTTGTAAAAAGAATTCAAGAATTATCTGAAACACGAGAGGAAGGAAATGAGACTTGATTGTTCGACTAAGAATTAAAGAGGATAATCGTAAGTCGGGAATCAACATGAACAAAATGAGTGCAAGAGCTAATGTTGTGGAATTAAGTTATCATGGAAAGAAAAGAAAGAATCATGATAGCCAACATCAAAGGAACTTTAAAAGGTTCAAGGGAAATTGCTTTAATTGTGGGAAACCGAACTACGGAGCAAAAGATTAACGCGACAACACAGACAATAAGAAGAAAGCTAATGATCACATCAACATAATTGAATATGACAAGATGTCAAACGAATTCTCTGATATAATGCTTACCAGTTGAAGTCTTGTATTTGACATAATGTACTCTCCATAAATGGAGAATTTCAAACTAAATATAGTGACAGTTAATCGTTGATTGAAAGCAATAAAGTTTATTGTTGTACTTTATTTGGTTGAGTCTTATGATTAGTGATATGATTATTTGAGTCATGTATTTCTAATTCGCTACGCAAATATGTAATGTTAAACTTATTGTTTTCTGTGAATGTTAACTTAAAACATAAATGTGAAACTGGTGGAGGCTAAGTTAACAAAACCGTCATTCATCTGTTGGAAAAACACTACACCTCTAGAACTAATTCACATTGATGTTTGTGAATCAAAGTTTGTGCAAACTAGAGGTGCTGAAAAGTAATTTGTTACTTTATCGATAGTTGCACAAGATATTGTTATGGCTATTTGATATGAAGCAAAGACGATACCATAGAAGTGTTTAAACACTACAAGAATGAGGATATAGACCAATTAAGCAAATGAGTTTTGCAATGAAGACTTGTGGGTCGATATTGGTGCAACACACCAAAACTGTTTAATTCTATTTGAGTTTTAAGCATTTTACGCTTAAGACTCGAGTTTGCAAGAATTAAATCTTGAATTCGACTTTACTAAGATTTGTACGCTTAAAATGCAAATGATAATCAAATACCACAAATATACTTATTTGTGTTGTTCTATCTCTCTTTTGATTATATTTGAATTTTCTAAGCATTTTATGCTTAAAGGTCGAATTTGCAAGTCATTAAATCTTGAATTCGAGTTTTATAAGTATTGTACGCTTAAAATGAAATTTGTGAATCAAATTCGAGAATTGCTCAAGTAATCCAAGTACACATACTTCAAGTAATCCAAGTACACATACAATACACATGCATGGTGTCTAGAGCTGTCAAAATGGGCTAGCCGACCCAACCAGGTTGGCCCACCCAACCCGCAGCCGAAACGAATTGGGCCAACTTGAACCTGCCTCCAGACAGGTTGAAAAACCCTCAATCCAACCAAACCAAAGGTGGGTCACGGGTTAAGCAGGCCCACCCGCCAAAAAATAAAAATTATTGTATTATATTTTAGTGAATTAAAATTATTAATAATTCATATTGTAATTAATTATTCCAAATTTTATTATAAATTGATCCAACCCATAGATCAATCCGCCAACCCAAACAGGCTTGCCCGTTTAGGCCTGTTCTAGACGGGCCAGAAAACTCTTGACCCAACCCACTTATTTGACGGGTTGTGTTGGGGCCAACCCGACAAGCCCAACACGTTTTAAAACCTCTAATCGTGTCCCATAATTACCAAACCAAAAAAATTCGAGTGCCAAAATGGTCGAAGGACACCACATTTATTCAATCATTCCATAAATGAAAATGCACAAGTACTCGAATATACTACATGTTGCAACAAAATACATATCAAATTTCCCCAACACGAAAAATAGTTCAAACAAAACCATTAATTCAGGACCTTAGTATAAATCAAGAAAAGAATTCTTATGCGATCGCGCACGCTCACACACATATTTTTCAATCACTTGACTAAGAACTCAGACCAAGTTCCCTACGGGATTTTGTCACAAACAAATCTCCGGATTTTATCATACCAGGAATACGCCCAGAAAAAGTAAGACAACGAAGTTGTAGAATTGCATCTCTTCGTCCAAGTGAAAATGTTGCCATTTGGGTAGCAGGCGTGTAGGTATACAGATTAGTTTGGTTTCCTCCACTCATTAGCAACTTCAAGTTCTTGGCGGAAACCAAGGCTTGACTATAAGCCAAATATATATTGTAAGAGATGGCAGTTGCCCCTCTTTGCCTCCCGTTGGATCCAGGAGTAAAGCCACAATTATAATTTATGGGGACAAAATTATAAGAATAAATGTGACATTCAGAGTTACACTAACTATCGTGTTATAAACTCATGTGTCACACAATGAAGCTTTGAGGGAGGATAATTGGACGTCGGTTTAGGAGGGAGATTAAGATCTCGGAGAACCAGTTTGGGTCCATGCCAGGACGGTCAACTACGGAAGCTATCAGTTTACTTCGTCAACTTATCGAGCGCTATCGTGAGAGGATTAAAGATTTGCATATGATATTTATCAACTTAGAGATGGCATAAGACAAAGTGGCAAGGGAGATATTATGGTGGGCTTTGATGAAGAAAAGAGTTCACATCAAGTATGTCAATATAATCAAGGACATGTACGACGAAGTATCATCCAATGTGAGAGCGTGAAGTGGGGTGACAAGTGAGTTCTCGATCACTAGTGGATTACACCAAGGATCTGAGTTGAGTCATTTCGTGTTCGCTATAGTGATGGATGAGATAACACAAGACATGTAGACTAAATTACCTTGGAGCTCACTGGCGATGTTGTGCCAACGATGAGACCAGGACATGGGTAAATGCCAAATTGGAGTTATGGAAAGAGACCTTGTAATCAAAAGGTTTTAGATTAAGTGTTTCTAAAACAGAATATGTGGTGTGCAAATTTAGTGGTCGTACCTTTTGGGATCCCAATGTTGTAGCACTCGATGGTCAAGAGGTATCGATGAGCACCAAGTTTCGATACCTAGGTTTTGTTATCCAAAAGGATTGAGAGATTGGCATTGATGTTAACAATAGGATTCAGGCGAGCTGGTTGAAATTGAGAAACACCATCAGAGTTCTATGCGATCGTAATATCCCGCTGAAATTGAAGGGAAAGTTTTATATAACCGTCATTAGATCTGCAATCTTATATGTGATAGAATGCTGGGCACCCAAGAGAAATCACATCCAAAAAGATGAGTGTGACAGATATGTGTATGCTTCGTTGCATGTGCCGTAAGACCAGAGAGATAAAATAAGGAACGAAGATATTCGAGCTGAAGTATGTGTATCTTGTATAAAAGAGAAGATACAATAAAGTCGCTTATGTTGGTTTGGTCACGTACGACGTAGACCTAGCAATGCATCTGTGCGTCGAGTGCAGTCCATGGATTTCGGCCATTTCACGAGAGCGAGAGGACGATCGAAGAAGACGCGGCTCGAAGTTATACACGAAGACTTGGAGTTCAAGGGGTTTAAAGAGGATATTCTAATCGATAAGCACTTGGAGAAGATTGACGCACGTGTCCGACCCGACTTGAGTCTCTCTATTATTCACGTAGCCTACCTCAGTTCATTAGGATTAAAGACTTAGTAGTGTTGTTGAAATTTTTTTAAAAAAAATTAATGGTAAAACATAATTTTTTTTAATATATATATATATATATATCATTATGGTTAAGCACTGCGCGGGTCGGGAGCTTGGTTATGAACACCTGATGAATGAAGAGCATTTTGAAAACCTAAAATGGCTCCAAATATTCAAGTAAGCCATATTAAATAAACTAACAATATATCAATAAATAAATGTACATAGCAAATATGATCTTTATAGCAAAAGCAAAGTGAATATTGAATTGGAAAAAGTTCAGCCGTACTACATCTCCCTCATTGAGAAGGTGAAATTATTTTTATTTATTTATTTTAATACATGATCCACATTTTCTTAATTATTATCTTCAATAATTTACTGAAATGTGGATTTATTTCTTGGCCATCAAATGGTCAAGTGGTGAAAAAAGCAGTCAACATAAAAATATATATATTTTTTTTAATGAATGATGTTGTCGCCTGAATTAATGGGTTCCCAGAAAAATAAGTGTTTGTTTACCTTCTATCGGTTTCTTTACCCAACATTTTATCATTTTATCATTTTATTTATATTATATGTTTCTTTTCTTTTTTTTAATATGTTTCTACATTGTTAGAATATGAGAAAAACAAGATCATTGTGGTGATTATTGAAATAACCTTATCATAAATTGTATGGTATGGGAGTTCTAACGTTGTCATACCGACACTTCAATCATCTCATTCATTCATTAATATTGACATCGAAAGAAATGTTTTTTTATCCATCATTGCCAGCGAACATAGTCACACATGTTTTAGCATATTGAGTAGTGACCATTGGCCTATTTTCGCTAGTTTGGACTACTATCTTTTATTTTTGCAATATTTTGTATCTCAATACTTAACTGCTCTATTTTCCTTTAAAAAAAATCGAGAATGAAATTTTAAGTTTAGTTTATTTGAATGAGAGTCTTCCTATCAAGTTTGAACTAAAGTGTGTAGGGGAATTTTAATACATTTTTTGAAATAAAAACTTATATTTTTTAAAGAAAGAAATTATACATATAAAATCATAAAAATTTAACTATTAAAATAAACTAAAAAGTTCATCAATAAATACTTAACAAAACCATTCCATCCAAATTAAAACCACATATTGCGTCATAAATAGCCAGTTCTTATTAGTTTATCTTTCATATTTTAAAATGACTAACAACCTAGTCGTTGTGTAAATATGCGATTTTTCTCATCTCGGCGGCCCAGATTTTCAACTCTTGACTACGATGTCAAATCTGGCATTGCGTGCATAGACAACTTTCAAAATTTAAAGTTAAATAAATAAAAATAATATTGAAATCATGAAATTTTATTAATTAATCGATAAATTAATAATTTATCAAATTAAAGAGTAAACAACATCAAAAAACTTAAATAAACCAACTTGTGAAGAAAACATCCATGAGCTTGAGAAAACAATTAATGATAACGATTAACGCAATAAAATAGATGTCAATCACCTGTTGAATTATCCAGGTGAAATGATGAATTCTCAGAGATCTAAAAGGTTAGAAGAAATTATGGCTACTGTCATTAAAAATCATATTTAGGATGAAATTGATGATAATTCAGTACATTCGATATCGATTTTTTGTTGCAGTTCGAGTACACGACTCTATAGCTTTTGAATACAATAAGAAAAGTTAAAGATTGAATCCACATATATTTAAATTTTGAGACAACACAAACAATAATAGATTCTATTTTACTAAATTGTCATAGTCATGTTTGTAATTTTAGAGAATTATTAATTTATAATGATATTTGGGCTATAGATTTATATAATTATCTTCCTAAAAATTACTATCTTATTAATTTATCAAAATTACTAATTTTTTAAATTGGCCCAAGTTGGTACATGATAAAAATATTATTTTAAAAAAATTATTAATTTATCAAGTATTAATTTATAAAAGTTTTACTGTAACGAGTAATGTATTTTAACACGGTAACTATTTATGTAAAAAATAACGGTTTTATGTAAAAGTTTTAGGGGTTTTTCACAATTTACTTTCTAAAGTATACATTATTTTATTCATTCAGTAGAGCAACTAAACTGCGTTGTTATTCTTCCATTTAAATTGTCTCTCTTTTTTTTTTTTGCTTTTTGATATGGGGTGGTGAATTTTTTAAAGAATTTTTGGGCAACTATGTAGACTCGAAATCGAGTTAATTCCAAATAAGATATGAGATTTTACCATCCGGATAAGACAGAGGTTCCTGAATGATCTCTCTTATCCCACTAGTTTTCAACCAAATCAGTTGGGAATTGTAACACTAGTCGAATGCGAAGAATTTAAAAGACATTATACCATGTCAATACATGAATATTGATATGTATGCACTACTAGCACTTTAAGTTTGTTCAATTTAATTTGTGTTGGATAGAAATGTTTAATGAATTGAAAGTAAGCATGAAAATGAGGAAAAATCCAAAAACAAGATTATGTGCAACATACTGTGAGGCGCGACCGATAATGTTAGGCAGTGCAGCCACAGAATTCTGGTGGTGATACCGTGATCGATCGCGCCATGTAGTTTTCTTACACAGGTTGCGGCTCTTCACGTATGAATGTGTTCTTTCGTGATGCATTGCCTCCAAATGGTGTCATTTGATGACACACATTGGATAACTCTAAAAACAACATCTCATATGATGAATTAACATCAGATTTTCGAATCAAACACACAAATTGAGAGAGAAAAGCACGATCAAAGTGATTTTAGCATCATATTCATATCTTGTTCTTGAAGAAAAGAGTTTGCAACATTTGTGGTTGTGAGGCTCGTGATTTGTAGTGCTACTATGACAAGCAAAAAGTCGTTGTATCTTGGGAGAAGATTGTTGTATTCTGTAAGCACCATGTGCAGAGCAAAATCTTATTAAGGAGATAGTTACAACACTAGCCTCGACTCAAAGTTGAACATTGTTCTATATAGATTTTCTTCTCGCTACAAACAACGCTAACGAGATCCTTATGGAATTGAAGACGAACAAGTTACCCAACAAATTTAACAACAATCATAAAAAGATTTTGTTTCAGGAAGATCATAAGATGGAAACGATATCCACAAATGTTCATGCGACGCAAGAATAAAAACAGCAAAAGTTCACCGGAGTAGACTTCGAGATGACAGCAGAAGATGCTTTCTATCTCACTACCGTGAGTTTAGCAAGGTTTTTTAAAGATGATCTGCCCATAGTTGGTGAAAGACGAGACGGATCCTCGAATGAAGGACACTGTAGACGCGTGGAATCAAAGCGATTTCATATGCAAGAACTGCATCATGAATGGCCTTGATGATGCACCATACAATGTGTATTGTCAAGTCCGATCCACAAAAGAATTGTGGAATATACTTGAAACAAAGTACATGGAGGAAGATGCGGCCTTGAAAAGTTCATAGTTGGGCGCTTCTTGGACTTTAAAATAGTAGACTCCATTGTGAGTCAAATGCAAGAAATAAAAGTAATCTTGCACAACATTCATGCGGAAGAATTGAGTATAAGGTACAAGTTGCTGCAATTATTGAGAAACTTCATCCGTTGTAAAAAGAATTCAAGAATTATCTGAAACACGAGAGGAAGTAAATGAGACTTGATGACTTGATTGTTCGACTAAGAATTGAAGAGGATAATCGTAAGTCGGGAATCAACATGAACAAAGTGAGTGCAAGAGCTAATGTTGTGGAATCAAGTTATCATGGAAAGAAGAGAAAGAATCATGATGGCCAACATCAAAGGAACTTTAAAAGGTTCAAGGGAAATTGCTTTAATTGTGGGAAACCGAACTACTGAGCAAAATATTGTCGCGACAACACCGACAATAAGAAGAAAGCTAATGATCACATCAACATAATTGAATATGACAAGATGTCAGACGAATTCTCTGATATAATGCTTACCAGTTGAAGTCTTGTATTTGACATAATGTACTCTCCATAAATGGAGAAATTCAAACTAAATATAGTGACAGTTAATCGTTGATTGAAAGCAATAAAGTTTATCGTTGTACTTTATTTGGTTGAGTCTTATGATTAGTGATATGATTATTTGAGTCATGTATTTCTAATTTATTTTTTCTGTGAATGTACTTTATTGTTTTCTGTGAATGTTAACTTAAAACATAAATGTGAAACTGGTGTGGAGGCTAAGTAAACAAAATCGTCATTCATCTGTTGGAAAAACACTACACCTTTAGAACTAATTCACATTGATGTTTGTGAATCAAAGTTTGTGCAAACTAGAGGTGCTGAAGAGTAATTTGTTACTTTATCGATAGTTGCACAAGATATTATTATGGCTATTTGATATGAAGCAAAGACGATACCATAGAAGTTTTTAAACACTAAAAGAATGGGGATATAGACCAATTAAGCAAATGAGTTTTGCAATGAAGAATTGTGGGTCGATATTGGTGCAACACACCAAAACTGTTTAATTCTATTTGAGTTTTAAGCATTTTACGCTTAAGACTCGAATTTGCAAGAATTAAATCTTGAATTCGACTTTACTAAGATTTGTACGCTTAAAATGCAAATGATGATCAAATACCACAAATATACTTATTGGTGTTGTTCTATCTCTCTTTTGATTATATTTGAATTTTCTAAGCATTTTATGCTTAAAGGTCGAATTTGCAAGACATTAAATCTTGAATTCGAGTTTTCTAAGTATTGTACGCTTAAAATGAAATTTGTGAATCAAATTCGAGAATTGCTCAAGTAATCCAAGTACACATACTTCAAGTAATCCAAGTACACATACAATACACACGCATGGTGTCTAGAGCTGTCAAAACGGGCTAGCCGACCCAACCAGGTTGGCCCACCCAACCATAGCCCAAACGAATTGGGCTAACTTGATCCCGCCTCCAGGCAGGTTGGAAAACCCTCAATCCAACCAAACCCAAGGTGGGTCACGGGTTAAGCAGGCCCACCCGCCAAAAAACAAAAAAAGAAAAAATTATTGTATCATATTTTAGTGAATTAAAATTATTAATAATTCATATTGTAATTAATTAATCCAAATTTTATTATAAATTGATACAACCCGTAGACCAATCCGCCAATTCAAACGGGCTTGCTCGTTTAGGCCTGTTTCTAGACGGGCTAGAAAACTCGTGACCCAACCCACTTATTTGATGGGTTGTGCTGGGGCCAACCCGACGAGCCCAACACGTTTTAAAACCTCTAATCGTGTCCCATAATTACCAAACCAAAAAAATTCGAGTGCCAAAATGGTCGAAGGACACCACATTTATTCAATCATTCCATAAATGAAAATGCACAAGTACTCGAATATACTACATGTTGCAACAAAATACATATCAAACTTCCCCAACACGAAAAATAGTTCAAACAAAACCATTAATTCAGGACCTTAGTATAAATCAAGAAAAGAATTCTTATGCGATCGCGCACGCTCACACACATATTTTTCAATCACTTGCTAAGAACTCAGACCAAGTTCCCTACGGGATTTTGTCACAAACAAATCTCCGGATTTTATCATACCAGGAATACGCCCAGAAAAAGTAAGACAACGAAGTTGTAGAATTGCATCTCTTCGTCCAAGTGAAAATGTTGCCGTTGGGGTAGCAGGCGTGTAGGTAGACAGATTAGTTTCGTTTCCTCCACTCATTAGCAACTTCAAGTTCTTGGTGGAAACCAAGGCTTGACTATAAGCCAAATATCCGAGCTTTAGTTCCTACAAGATAAGTGATTTCGAATTGTAAAACAAAAGATTCAAGTATAGGTGATAGTCCTTGATGTTAACTGTCGGTGACTCGAGGATACCCGTAACTCCAGAAAATTGGGGAGGAAAAGTTAATGGTTTCAACATTGGAATGAGGATTTCCAAGTAATTGTTGGAAAACGTGCATTTTCAAATTGAATTATTTTTTTTTTGTTATGCTCGATCGATCGAGCGGACCAGAATTTTTTCTGGTGTGTTGCTACAGGAGCTCGATCGATCGAGCCCTGTTTCAGATTTGTGGCCAAATTGTTCTTCCAAATGGTGTCCTTTGGACAACTATATAAACAACATAACCCCACTTGATTTAATACAGTTTTTCGAAATTCATTCATAGTTTTTTAGTGAAATTTGAGAGCATTTGTTGTTCATCAAATTGAGGGCTTTGAACCTTTGTGGTTTGAGGACTTGTGATTTTGAGTGCTCCTATCACAAGTCATAGTCGTTGTATCTTGGGAGACAAATTGCCATAGCAAACCGTTAGCACCATAGCGGGACAATATTGTCTTAAGGACGGAGATTACAAATCTCGCCTCGACATAAAAAAATGTTTTGAAGTCATTGTTATTTTTTTCTGAAATACACTTTGAGATAAATTTGTTCAACAGTAATGTGATACGTTCATTCCGTCAAGTAAAATCCATAGAGAGGTGCTAATAGTTAGTGAGTGTTAGAGAATAAATAATAAATTGTACAATCTCTATGCCTAACTCGGGCAAACGAACGTCTAAGACACGTACTTAACGCTATGAGCCGTCCCACAATCTCACATTATAACTAACCAGCAAGCATCTTGTGCATGTCTGCGTGTCACGATATTTGGTGCGTGACATTCTCCCCCACTCAATCCATGCACGCCGGCGTGTGAGCACATCATCAAGTGTAGTTAGCTATTGCATGCCCAGCACAATGGCAGCTCCTGGAATAGGCAATACAAAAATCCAAACAAAAAGGGCCCTGTAAAACCGTTTCGATGTTGGGACATTATTGACATAAAGAATGGAAGTTTCACCATTCTCAACCAAAACTATAAAATGAGGAGATGGTCGAATACCTAAACCCAAAAAGTTTGGCCAGACGGCTTTGCGAAAAATTGCGAGTAGACCCGCTGACAATTGAAACCTGGTCATGGTGGAGTTGATATGTCCTTGCAGACGTGAGGCTCGATGAGAATAGTTCCTGCCAAAGCATGGTAACTACTTTCTTGGAGGAAAACTTGAAGAGTGGAGCGGGTAACAATTTCAAAATCCATGGATAATAAATGACACTCATCTGCAGAGTGGTCCTTGAGATCATCCTCATTAATAAAAATATGCATTTTATCTTTACAAACATGATTTTTTCTGGTTTTTTCATCGCAATTATAACAAAGACTTTTTTCACGTCTTGCAGCCATTTATGTAGGTCTCAGATGTCAAAAAGGAATGAAAGTCTGCCTGGTAGGATCAGGCCCCGCAGGACTAGTGGTATTAAGAGTAGGCAGCAGGGTAGGGATCAGAGGTGGGATAGATTTAGGAATACACACTTCACTGCCCTTATTCATGGTAACCCATCTTGCATTGTTACGAATTCCTCATTCGTTTTACGACAATTTGCGGGGGTTGCATTTAAGTTCTTTCCAACTTATTGATTTATTCTTTTGGATAGGACTGTTCTTTTTAGAGTATTCGACTACAAGAACGATCAAGAAAAAGGATATCCTTTGGTTGATTCTGAGCCAATATTCAGTAGGGTTTGACATGATTAAGACATATCATATGCTGCCTATATTTTGTATAATTATTTGTAAACAACTCGTAATGACCCGATTTTGTACATGCATAGGTGACACATTCCCTCTCGGTTGTGCATTTGATGAGTCCATTATTTATTACAAGATATGTCAAATAGGGTTCTTTGATGCCGCTTTTAAGGGGGTGCCATTGAGGACATCTATACCATACATCTGTTGCGTGTTCACAAAACATACAATATATATGTGGTGTAATGCCCTCAAGGACACCACACTTGATATGTGCACAAAAAAACACATCAAATGTGTGGGATGTGTGGTGAGGTGCTTAAGGGCCACGACAACAAAAGCGTCAAATAGATATATATTAGCAATGAAGTACACTCGAATGCTATATTGATTTATATAAAAATATCAAATTTAAAATTTGTAAAAAAAAATTATTTATCTTACTTATAGTTGGATTATATTTAAAAAAAGTAGAATATTTTGTATGAATATTATGGAGCAAACAAATGCGTGTTAAAATTTAAGTATCTAATTTCTTTTTCTCATAAATTTGAATGTTCTAATACTTTAATTCACGACTATGGAATTTTGTCAACAGTTACTTTTCGATCAGCCTCTAGTAAGCAACAAAATTAGGAGTCTTCCTGATCACAAACCTGATCACAACAATATGGCTTACAACACTAAGTTTGGAATTTATTCCAAAGGATGTGGACTAGACAATGTAAAAATGTCATGCGGCCACGATGACTACATGTACATGTACATATTTTCAAAATTCATGATCATTTTTAAAAATAAAAAAAAACTTGATTATGTTTGGGTGTCCCCAGATATCGGATGATTATATGTCATCCAATATCATTCATTTTATTGTATTCATATGTACATACAGGGACGGATTTAAAATTTAGATTGAAGGGTGCAAAATATATTAAAACGGGGTGGTTGCATAATACAATTTAGGGGCAAATACAATATTAGGGGATGTAATTTTATGTGGTAATATAGAAAAAAAATTGAGGGATATCATTTGCCCTCCCTTAACTTCACAGGCATCTGTCCATATATATATTGTAATAGATGGCAGTTGCCCCTCTTTGCCTCCCGTTGGATCCAGGAGCAGAGCCACAATTATAATTTATGGGGACAAAATTATAAGAATAAATGTGACATTCAGAGTTACACCAACTATCGTGTTATAAAACTCATATGTCACACAATGAAGCTTTAAGATAGGATAATTGGACGTCGGTTTAGGAGGGAGATTAAGATATCGGAGAACCAGTTTGGGTTCATGTTAGGACGGTCAACTACGGAAGCTATCAATTTACTTCGTCAACTTGTCGAGCGCTATCGTGAGAGGATTAAAGATTTGCATATGATTTTTATCAACTTAGAGAAGGCATAAGACAAAGTCGCAAGGGAGATATTATGATGGGCTTTGATGAAGAAAAGAGTTCACATCAAGTATGTCAATATAATCAAGGACATGTACGACGAAGTATCATCAATGTGAGAACGTGAAGTGGGGTGACAAGTGAGTTCTCGATCACTATTGGATTACACCAATGATCTGCGTTGAGCCATTTCCTGTTCGCTATAGTTATGGATGAGATAACATAAGACATGTAGGCTAAATTACATTGGACCTCATTGGCGATGTTGTGCTATCAACGATACCAGGACATCGGTAAATGCCAAACTGGAGTTATGGAGAGAGACATTGGAATCAAAAGGAATTAGATTAAGTATGTCTAAAACAGAATATGTGGTGTGCAATTTAGTGTCGCACCTTTCGGGATCCCGATGTTGTAGCACTTGATGGTCAAGAGGTATCGATGAGCATCAAGTTTCGATACCTAGGTTTTGTTATCCAAAAGGATGGATAGATTGACATTGATGTTAACAATAGGATTCAGGCGAGCTGATTGAAATTGAGAAACACCATCAGAGTTCTATGCGATCATAATATCCCGCTGAAATTGAAGGGAAAGTTTTATATAACCGTCATTAGACCTGCAATCTTATATGTGACAGAATGCTGGGCACCCAAGAGAAATTACATCCAAAAGATTGGCAGAGATACGTATGCTATGTTGCATGTGCTGTAAGACCAGATAGATAAAATAAGGAACGAAGATATTCGAGCTGAAGTGTGTGTATCTTGTATAAAAGAGAAGATGCAATAAAGTCGTTTATGTTGGTTTGGTCACGTAACGTAGACCTAGCAATGCATATGTGCGTCGAGTGCAGTCCATGGATTTTGGCCATTTCACGAGAGCGAGAGGACGATCGAAGAAGACACGGCTCAAAGTTATACGCAAAGACTTAGAGTTCAAGGGGATTAAAGAAAGCACTTGGAGAAGAATGACGCACGTGTCCGACTCGACTTGAGTCTCTCTATTATTCATGTAGCCTACCTCAGTTCATTAGGATTAAAGACTTAGTAGTGTTGTTGAAATTTTTTTAAAAAAAATTAATGGTAGAACATAATTTTTTTAATATATATATATATATATATATATATATATATATATATATATATATATATATATATATGATTAAGCACTGCGCGGGTCGGGAGCTTGGTTATGAACACCTGATGAATGAAGAGCATTTTGAAAACCTAAAATGGCTCCAAATATTCAAGTAAGCCATATTAAATAAACTAACAATATATCAATAAATAAATGTACATAGCAAATATGATCTTTATAGCAAAAGCAAAGTGAATATTGAATTGGAAAAAGTTAAGCCGTGCTACATCTCCCTCATTGAGAAGGTGAAATTATTTTTATTTATTTATTTTAATACATGATCCACATTTTCTTAATTATTATCTTCAATAATTTACTGAAATGTGGATTTATTTCTTGGCCATCAAAAGGTCAAGTGGTGAAAAAAGCAGTCAACATAAAAATATATATATTTTTTTAATGAATGATGTTGTCGCCTGAATTAATAGGTTCCCAGAAAAATAAATGTTTGTTTACCTTCTATCGGTTTCTTTACCCAACATTTTATCATTTTATTTATATAATTATATTATATATTTCTTTTTTTATATGTTTCTACAATGTTAGAATATGAGAAAAACAAGATCATTGTGGTGGCTATTGAAATAACCTTATCATAAATTGTATGGTATGAGAGTTCTAACATTGTCACGCTGATACTTCAATCCTCTCATTCATTCATTAATATTGACATCGAGAGAAATGTTTCTTTATCCATCATTGCCGGCGAACATAATCACACATGTTTTAGCCGATTGAGTAGTGACCATTGGCATATTCTCGCTAGTTTGGAATACTATCTTTTATTTTTGCAATATTTTGTATCTAAAGACTTAGTTGCTCTATTTTAACTAGAGCTGTCAGAACGGGTCGGGCCAGCCCGACCCAAACGGGCTGACCCGCCCAACCCGCGGACCAAACGGGCCCAACCTGTTTGGGCCCGCCTCCAGGCGGGTTGGGAAAACCCCAACCCAACCCTAGCCGAAGCGGGCCGCGGGTTGGGGCGGGTTGGCCCGCAAAAATATATTTTTTTTAATTTTAATTTTTTTTAAAAAAAATAAATTTTTAAGTTTTTTTTTTTAAAAAATAACTTCAAAAAAAAATTTCCATCTAAACTTGCCGAAGCTGGAATTGATGCTAGAAGAATACTGAAACTTGTTTCAGGTTTTATCTAGATATTAACACTGCTACTAAAAACTGTTGATTAGTGAATAAGCATTTTACTCAATTTTGAAATACTTGTTGCAACTTTCAAGCAAGACCAAGTGAAAAATATATAGTAGATCGAATGCTTCAATGTGATATTGAGTTTTTATCTATGAATTGAGCCTAAAAAAAGAAATAACAATTTTTTTTTTAAAAAAAGGGGCAAACCCGTGGGCCAGCCCGCCAACCCGCGGGTTGTCCCGCCAAAACCCGCGGCCCATTTGGGCCAGCCCGTATAGGCCCACCTGCTGGCGGGCCTTAAAAATGTTGGCCCAACCCACCTATTTGGCGGGTTGGGTTGGGTCAAGCCCACGAACCTGGCCCATTTTGACAGTTCTAATTTTAACACTACTTTCCTTTATAAAAAAATCGAGAATGAAAGTTTAAGTTTAGTTTATTCAAATGAGAGTCTTCCTATCAAGTTTGAACTAAAGTGTGTAGGGGAGTTTTAATACATTTTTTGAAATAAAAACTTATATTTTTTAAAGAAAGAAATTATACATATAAAATCATAAAATCTTAACTATTAAAATAAACTAAAAAGTTCATCAACAAATACTTAACAAAACCATTCTATCCAAATTAAAACCACATATTACGTCATAAATAGCCAGTTCTTATTAATTTATCTTTCTTGAATTTTAAAATGATCAAACAATCATTAGAGTACATCCAAATTATTTCTCATGAAAAGAAAAAAGAAACATTCTCGTTAACTTTTTCTTTTTTTTTGACCAAGTCATCAAACCCTATCTAAGTTGAGAAATAGCCCCACAACACAATCTCAATACCCTTTTCCTTTTTCTTTGTTCTTTGTTACAAAATCCAAAAAAACATTGTGAATCTTATTGATTTGGTTTGAGGGATCCAAGGCACTCATTGTTTTTTGTGAAAGCCAAAAAAAGGGTTTCATAACATCACACCACACTAGGGGTGTTTAACTGATTGGACCGGTCCGATCCGAAACCGACCGGTTCCGGATCCGTTAAGCACGGTTCCAAACCACGGAATCGCTCCGGACCATTTTTACCGATTTCGGAGCGGTTTGGAACCGCTTAGCCCGGTCCGATTTCGAACCGGGCTAACCGGCCCGGCCCGGCCCGATAAGCACCCCTACACCACACCCATAATTTTCATATCTCTAAAATATTTAAAATTAATTATAATTTTAATCTATATAGTTTGGATTAATCTTAGCAACTTTTTTGGCTGTTTAAATTTTAATTTCGCCTTCAACATGAGACAAGATGGGAAATGTGAATTCACAATGGGTTACTTCATGCCTACCACATGTGACACTATCTCATATGCTAGATAAATGGTTCAGATTTATAATTGCACTGGGTCCCACATAAAAAAACGAGAAATTGATAAATCTAGACTATTGGTTTAATATTTGGGATATTGTGCCATGGAATAGCTAATAATAATTCGTTTGATGAGATCCGAGACTTCCCTTATTTTGATGCAAAAATGAGTTGCAATATAAAGCAAAAGGCTTTATGAATGTAAGATAGTGACAATATTTTAAAAGATCATTTATATACCTTTTTCTTTTACTAAAGAAAGACTGCAAAAAGATCAATGTGGAAACTTTGTCTCCATTTCAAGGCCCCAAAACTTTTCTAAATTCCATTTACAATCCCTTTTTTGTGATAATCACAACTTCAATCGGTATTGTTCGGGCCTGATATAATTTTAGTACGTCTCAGTTACATAAAAGCTTATAAAATTTAAATACTTATAGTCGAGATGTGGTTTTGGAAAACGAACCTCATATGATTTTTTAAATAGACATTTTACACTCCTATAGTTTAAAAATAAGCAGTTTACCTCCCTGCAGTTTTCAAAATATACAGTTTATCCTCATGTGTTTTGAAAATAGATAATTTATCATCACATCGTTTATGAATATATGCAAAACACTCCATCTATGTAAGGAAAAGTGCGTTATATTTTGCAAACCACATGGGGTAAAATGTTTATTTTGACAATATATAGGGTAAACTGCATATTTTAAAATCACAATGGTGTAACTACATATCACATGTGGTAAAGTGTCTATAACGAACTCGTTAGATGCATGTTAAAATCTAACAAAAAATCACACCTAATGTTGGGAACTACAAGTGTTTTAAGTTTTATAACTTTGGGATTGTCTTTATCACACTATAAATAAGATGTACTACAGTTATTTTAATAATATGGATCAAAATTATAATTCTCCTCCATTTTTCTCTTTATTTTCTACATAAAATACGCACAATAACATGTATACATCATGTATATTAACAGTATATCTATAGATATATGTATTAGATTTATGTGTATGTGTGTGTTTATGGATGCCAGAAAAATTCCATTGCCCAAAAAAGTACGTACATAATGGTTACTTTAGATCAATATATTAAACCTTAAAAGGCACATTTAGTGCCTAGCTCTTTGCTTTTCTTTTTTCCCCTTATTCTTTGGGAATAATGATTTCTTGATTATATACAGATCATGTTTTTCTTCTAACGGCTATGTGATCATAATATAATCATTAATAAGTGACTTTAGACTCACTAGTTTTGTGGATTAATTATTTTTAGATATGGTAAAATATACAAATATGAGAATCATCAGCGGCTAATTTAGAATCAAAGATATGGGTCAAAATAATAATAACATAAAAAATTGGGAAAAAATAAAACTTTATGCGGGTAATATGCAATTTTGTGGAGACAAAATGTAATTTTATTGGGTGGTGAATGTAATTTTAGAGGTAATAAAAATAACAAATTTTTTAAGGAGAGTATTGTCATCCCTTGCCTGGCTGTCCCGTCCGTCAATGAGAATCATACTACGACTATTTTTTTAGTGTTTGCATTAATTTTTCTATGGTCTAGGGATTAGGCATAAAACGTATTATATCTGTATAATTAATATCAATTTTTAAATAAAAAAATTGATTAGGGTTGTATATGAAAATTAAAGTATATTATTTGAAAACTATATTTAGTGTAAATCGAACCTAAAGGCTACATATAAATTTGTAACTTAGAGCAAACAAATTAATTAAAGCAAGAGTGCTGCAAGTCTTTTGAGATTGAAAAGAAGTTCTTTTGACCACTTTATATATACCTCCTCCCCTGTGGAAGTTTCTTCGTTGATGTTCAATAAATATGATTTATCATCTTTTTTAGCAACGAAATTATAGCTTTTATAAATAAATATAATTTATCTTGTAATTACACAGTATATCTTCTGTACGTTTGTAGACCAAGTATTCATCACCATCTATGGCGTAACAAACATGATCCAATGGCACCCACATAGTGTAAACCCACTCATATCTACATGTCTACTTATCACTTAGTATGTGGCTTTGCCGTTATATAAGGTAATATTGTTGCGTTTCTGCTAACAACTATAAATTTTTGGTCCAATGAATGGTAAGCGCTTGATTATAACAATTGGTATCAGAACGAGATAATGAATTTGAGTCTATTCAGAAACAATTTATTAGGATTATGCTGACGGGAATATTGAGAACTACATGGCATATAATTTGTACGCAGACGAAGTGCCCATCACTATTGATGATATAACAAGTCCGACTCATTGGCATCCGCATGGTGCAACCCCTTATGTCCACATGTGGTTTATATACGCCTTTGTGTTGCCACTATATAAGAAAATAAAATTTTATATGTTAAAATATACATGTTTTTTGGGCCTAGTGATAAAAGATTGACCCTAACAATTTAAATTTACATTTTTTTCCATTTATAAAAGAATTAACTCTTCCATTTTTATTTTTTTGGAACAAAACTCTTCCATTAAACGTATATTCTTTTGTTGTCACTTGTCGATATGATCATTCACTTTTATATCATTCATTCCATAATGGGAGCGAAGCTCGAGATGATCATAATATCTTCTATCGACAAAGATTGCCACTAATTAAATAATTATTCGGATTGGATAAAGTTGTTAATTACTTAGATTAACGGATGGGGCCAAATCAAATTGAAAAAAGAGACTAATAATGTTTTTATAACAAATTGAATGCGTGACTTAATTTTTTTTTTTTTTAAGAAATTAATTTCTCTGTGGCGCGTAAAACTTGTTTGCATCCGAATTGGGTCCCACTTATGAACCCATTCAAAATAATTGGTTTAAAATGGTTGATATGCTAGTTTATGTATTTCTTTTATTTAAAATGTGTTGTGTTTTAATATTCGGTTGATGTATAAGTGGGACCTAAACCGGATATATACAAATATTTCCCGCATGCAACTATAAACGAGTAGTGAAAAAAAATAAGTTCTTTAAATAGCATATCTAATATGATTTATAAGTTTTAGTTCAACGCCAGATGGTGATTCAAAAACAAGGTATCAATCTCATAAATGAAACAAAAAAAAAAAACAATTAAAAGGAAAGAACAGAAAAAGAAGAAAAGAGTCTCCATCTTTTAATCCTTTTGTTGTATCAATCATTTGAAATTGCTTTATTCTTTGCTTTCTTTAAATCAGAATATATTAATAATAATAGTAATAGTAATAATACAAGAATAAGTTACTCTTTACATCACAATTCTTTCAAACACAAACATAACTAGGAATGATAATGAGGCAGGTTTGAGACGTGTTTGATCAAACCTAAGACCCATCACGCTATAAAAAAGGTTGTCCTAGACCCACCACGCATACCCGATGGGTTAAACCCACCCTGCCCTTAAAAAAGAACTTTTATTAGCTAGAAATCAATTTTGAAGCACAAAAATTGAGTTTCATCATTGAATTTCATGTTTTCCTCTGGTAAATACTTATAGTAAGCAATGTAAAACTTTTTAAAGCTACCAGATCTTTATTATTTGCTCTCATTCATTTCAAAATATCAAGTTCTTTTATATAAACACGTGAGTTTGATATAAAATTAAATAATGTCGATTCAACCAAAAAAGTGAAACTTATATTCGATATTAAATTATTTTTAAAAATTCAATATGTAAAATGGGGCGGGTCTGGGGAGGGTTTGGCCAAGCCCGGGACCGCACCTTTTCAAAACCCGTTAGAACGGGTCCAAACTCACCACATTGCCATCCCTAAACATAACATATAATCATCTCTTGGTAATTGTTGATGTTCTCTCTCTTTAACCCTAAATTCCCACATAATATTTAAGTTTCATATAAATCATGGGATAAGCTTAAATTTTTTCCTATAAAATTGTATACACATGACTAAAAAAGTTCGAGTTTGATGATGTCATAAATGTAAGCCTAGCTCACCAACTAGCTAAGTTCGCTTCAAATAATACTTCATTTTACTCTATGTTCCTTGTGATATATCAACTCATTTTTGGTACCCATTTTGAGTCCTTTTGTACCAAAGAAGTATGCATATTTTATGCACCAAATATTGTTGTTACTTTCTAAAAAAGTAAAAGCAATCTAACTTCTTCAAATTTATCAATCCACCTTTAATCCCTTGTACTGGTAAAAGATAGAAGACAACTTAGCTTTGCTTCACATGCATTCACCTTTAACATAAATTTTCTTTAAAATAACTTTAGCATTCAAAACTTAACAACAACAAGGAAAGCATAAACACACTTCACACTTTCATCTCTTATTAAAACTCAAACTTCCCATGCACATACACGACACTATACAAAATCATGAAACTCAAAAAAACCCTAATCCACATAGTGTTCTAACATCAATATCATCAATAAAATAGCAAAACATCCCTAGAAACGAGCCCAACATTTTCGAAGATATCTTGAAAACTCGAAATCTTGAAACAAACATGAGAAGTGGAGGCTACACACTTCAACAATCTCTGAGCCTCGAATCGGCCGCTGTTGTTAAGCAAGCGATAAGTTTTGCTAGAAGGAGGGGACATGCACAAGTTACCCCTCTTCATGTGGCAAGCACTATGCTTGCCTCCTCCACATGTTTGCTCAAAAGGGCTTGCCTTAAATCCAATTCTCATCCACTCCAGTGTAGGGCACTTGAACTTTGTTTCAATGTTGCTCTCAATCGCCTTCCTACCTCTGTTTCCAGCCCTCTTTCAAACCCTCATTCTCATTTCCCGTCTATCTCTAACGCCCTTATTGCAGCGTTTAAAAGAGCTCAAGCACACCAACGTCGTGGCTCGATTGAAAACCAGCAGCAGCAGCCGATATTAGCACTCAAAATCGAGATTGAACAGCTGATCATTTCGATTTTAGATGATCCTAGTATTAGTCGAGTCATGAGGGAAGCTGGATTTTCGAGCACACAAGTGAAAATCAATGTGGAACAAGCTGTTTCCTTAGAGATTTGTGGGTCTAAGAGTCCAGTTTTAACTTGTCCCTCCAAAGAAATTACCAAATCCTTGGTTCTTGGAAACTGTCTATCACTAGGCAGAACCGAGAATTTAGTCAAGAACGATGAAGTTACGAGCGTTTTCGAGGCATTGATGAACAATAAAACAAGAAACACTATCATTGTTAGTGAGTCTACATCTACTGCTGAGAGGATTGTTCGGAGAGTGATCGATAAGTTCGACAGAAAAGATGTTCCCAGTGGCATGAAGTCTGTGCAATTCATAAGTGTCCCACTTTTTACCCTACAAAACATCTCAAAACAAGAGTTTGAAGTGAAGCTCGGAGAGCTGAGATCAATTGTAAAAGCTTATATGAATAGTGGGGCGGTTTTGTACTTGGGAAATCTCGATTGGGTTTCCGAGTTTTGGTGCAAGTATAGAGAGCAAAGAAAAGGCTTTTACTTATGTCCTGTGGAGTACATGATGATGGAACTGAGCAGATTAATAAATGGAGTGGGAGAAAACAGAAGATTATGGCTTATGGGACTTGCTAATTTTAAAACTTATGCAAAATGCAAAAGTGGTCACCCTTCGTTAGAGTCACTTTGGAGTCTTTATCCTCTTACAATACAAGATAGCAGCAGCTTGGCGCTTAGTTTGAGCCTCGACGGGTAAAACATTCTCAATTTTTTTTTTCTTCTCTTACAGTGGGATGTTGGAATGTGTATTTTGATTTCGCAATGTTTTGTTTAATGGATGATTTATATGTTTTAATTACATTCGATGCAGTGAGACGCGGTTCAGCAAAGAGGCAGTTGATGATTCCAAGTGTCTATTTCAAAAGGCTGGAGTCAAGAAACATCTGATTTGTTGTTCAGACTGTTCAGCAAACTTCGAGAGAGAAGCTCGGGGATTGACGAGCTTGAAACAAGAGTTCACCACTGTTTCTTGCAGCTCAAACTTGCCTTCATGGCTCCAACAGTATAAGAATGAGAACACAAAGCAACTTAGCATTGATCAGGTAAACTTAGTTCTAGTACTCGCAATATTGTTTTTCAAATATGTTTGTTATTCTATCCTCTTTTTCCACGAATTATTCTTGTTTTAATAGAAAAATATTTATAATTAATGCAATGCTCATAGAGAGTATCTGATATTTTTCTTCTCATGTTGTCATGGTTTCAGGAATGTGAAAAAATAAAAGATCTTTGCAAGAAATGGAACTCAATCTGCACATCTGTTCATAAAAAGCCGCATTTTCTTGAAAAAGTCTTCGTACCTTCACAATCTCCTTCTACCTCTATATCTTCAAATGATCAGAACAAATATAATCTTCAAAAGAGCCTTCTGGATTGGCCAATAATCTTTGAACCAAACACTACAACAGAGCACCAAATCTTTCTACACGATAATGAAACCGAAGTTTCTAAACCATGTTTCAGGAACTACTTAACAGAAACAAAACCGGAACTTTTATCTAACCCGAATTCCAGTCCTAATTCAGCTTCCTCTAGTGAAACAAGTGGAGATATTGAGCTCACACACAGATTTAAAGAGTTTAACTCGGAGAATGTAAAAATTCTTTGCAAAACTTTGGGAAAGAGTGTTCCATGGCAGAGGGATATAATTCCTGAGATAGCAAATACCGTCTTAAAATGCCGGTCCGGGATGATGAAAAGCAAGAAAAATATGATCAAAAACAGAGAAAACAGAGAAGAAAGTTGGCTTCTTTTCTTAGGAGTTGATTCTGATGGAAAAGAAACAGTTGCAAGAGAACTTGGCAGGACCATTTTCAGTTCATACGACAGTTTCAACCCGATATATCTCAGTAATTTCTCGTCGACCAGAGCCGATTCAACTGAAGAAGTTGGCAACAACAAAAGGCCAAGAAACGAGCATGGTGGAAGCCCGTTCGAGAGATTCTTGGAAGGTGTTCGGGAGAATCCGAGTCGGGTTTTTTTCTTGGAAGATTTTGATCAAATGGATCACCATTCTCTGAAGGGCTTCAAAAGGGCTATTGAAGATGGAAATTTTACACTTCCAGACAGTGAAGAAGAAGTTTTTTTTAAGGATGCCATTGTCATTTTCAGTTGTGAAAGCTTCAGTTCTGCATCAAGAGCTTGTTCTCCTCCAATCAAAGAAAGGAACATTGAGAAAAAGACCGAGGAAGAATGTGGCTTACTGGATTTGAATATTGCAACGGAAGAGTATAATCTAGGTGATAATCATTCAGTGTCTGATAATGGGATTCTAGAGTTAATGGATGAGCAATTTGTGTTCAAGATTCAGGTGCTTTAAATGTAAGAAAAAAGTGCAAAATCTTTGTTTTGTTTTATATGTCTTGTACTTGAGACGAGTACTGCCTAGTCTTTGATATATGGGGTGATGGTATACTTACGAGACATTTAATGCTGTAAGTTTTATTTATTGGATCTTAGTTTAACCTTATACACAATTATTTCTTTCCTTTTTGTGTGTTATATTATTGTTTACATGTATTATTGATGCCGAATGAATTTTTCATTTAAATTCATGAAAATTACTCTGACAGCAACAATATTTATTCTCACAAACATTTCCCATATATTATAAGACTACTATGTTATATTTGTCAACGTTGTTGATTATGGAGCACAAGAATGTCCCGAGCTAGCAAAAAAATTCAATTTTATTTTTGATAAACTTCACCCTTTTGGAAAAAAAATCTTAGCTATATCTTTGTTGTTCTTTTCATAATTATGAAAAATACTAAATTCAATTCCGATAAACACCCAATTTATTAATTTGAATTGATTATGGATGATTAAATTATTTTGAAACAACCTTTAAGTTGCCAAAGAAATTGTAAGTTAAACTCTTATTCAAACCAGTAATAACTGTTTTTACAATAATCTCAATGAAAATTTATTTTTATTTTTATAATTAAAATATTAACCATTTTATTATATAACTGAGTGTTGTAAAACTAAATAAATAAATGGATTTTAAATTGAATAAATAAATTAAAATATTATAAAAGGTGAGGAAGTTTACCCAAAGAGATACAATAAGATCTCTATAAATTAATAATGTTGGGAATATATAGATGTATTAATTAATCGATAAATCAATAATTTATCAATTTAAAGAGTGGAACAACCTCAATGAACTTAAATGAACCAACATGTGAAAAAATCATTAATGAATTTGAGAATATAATTAATTATCGATTATAGCAATAAATAGATGTCAATCACACCTACTGAACTCGAGGTGAAAATGATGAATAAAAGTCTAGAAAAAATGGTGGCTTGTGTAATTGAAAATATTGTTGAGGATGAAGTTGATGATGATTCAGTACATTCGATACCAAATCACGTGGAAAAAAACACTAATAGAGACAATTAGTCTTCACAATTTTTGTTGCACTTTGAGTATACGCTCCAGAGCTTTTAAATGTAATGAGAAAAGTTTATATTTAAATTTCGAGAAAAAAACAAACAACAATAATTCTTATTTTACTAAATTGTCCTAATCATGTTTGTGCTTTTAGTAATTTATGATATTAACGGAACTATAGATTTATATAAGAGTCGTTCTAACTGTGGGGTCAGTCCATACGGTGGCGTAAAGCCCGGCTTCAATTGGGCCCCCCGTTAGTGGACTGTGGGATTGGTCTCCCGGATTAGTCGGTCTTCGGTCCACATATTGACTCATCAAAAAAATATAAGAGATTTTTAGAAATTATTATCTTATTATTTTATTAAAATTATTAATTTTTCAAACCGGCGCAAATTAGGACCGGACAAAAATATTATTGTAGAGAGAGAATTTTTATCGTATTAACTTACGAAGGTAAAATTTGGGCCGCTGTATCGATTTGCGGCGGCCATTGCCAGGTAAAGATTAGCTCTTTCAAACTCGTTCACCAATTAAACTGGAAATTTGTCCTCCAGTTGAGGTGAGTGAACTACTACATCTTCGCAGTTGATTTTGCTTGGATTGATTTGTGTTTAAACATGCTTGGCTTTATTTTCAGAATCGCTGCGTTTTTTGTCGCTTTTTTATTCATTGTAGTGTATCCATTAGTTTGAATTTATGTAAAGATTGAATCTTTTCGGCCCTTTCTGATGGGTCGGATTTAGAATTTCTTATGTGTTTATATCTGGATTATTAGCTTTTTTTTCGTATTTGTTTGTCTCTGTCGGGCCCTATTTCATGTGTATTCACGAGATCGATGAGGAGAAATGAGATTAACATGGTAAATGAATAGGCACGTCCAAGGGTGTTGAGGTTTTTTTGGTGGAACTTATCATTTTCGAATTCTTACTTATGAAGTTCGAGTTTGTTTTGGTTTTTTTTTTGTTTTGTTTTTCATTTTATGTGTCCTCGGGTAAATGATAGAAAAATTGTTTGTTGTCTGATTCACTTGTTGATAAGATTTTGTTTTTCTTTTGTACAATGTAGTAAGATAGTAGTGAACTTTATGTGGTTCGGCCCTAAGATCTGAATTCGGACACATATGTGTGAATTTAGTGCGTGCATGTATGTGCACATATATAAAGACAGGGACTTGCGTTTATCTCAAACTTTACAAATCAAAATTCTAGCTAGGCATGATCCATCTAAATTTATTCCTCAGAAGTATCGCATTATGGCTTTGATTTTTGTATCCTTGGAGTGGCCATCACATTCTTGTCCACACTTACCTTGTATGTTCCATGAAATTATAATCTGTCATAACTCCATATTTAGTGTTTAGCGACAAGCTCAATTTTGAGGATTTGAAATTCTTTTTTCAATTCAAATGCATTTTATGACTTGGTATTTGAGGCATTTGAAGTTCCTCCTAAAGGGTGTCGTTTCAGTTCACTTATTTTCAAATATATCTATTAGAATTATCAAATTTAAACCCATTAATCCAAACATGCCTTAGTGTCAGTAGTGCCGATGAATTTTTTGGCCTGTTCATTTGCATCACCCTGTGGTGTGAAATAATTAAAGCTAAATTTGGGTCATGGTGGTTTACATCCCTTGTGCATTTTTCCCAATTTTACAGGAAAAGGTTAATTAACGGTGCATTATTTGTTAGCGTGGGGATAAATGACACTTAATTCTTTAAAGATTGAATAGATACCTGAGAAACAAAATAAAGCTCTTTTTTATCGAGAAGTACTCCGTCTAGCATTACTTTCGCGTTACCATTTCATACAGAATTCTGCCATGATGATTATTTTAGTATTTGGTATTTTTTCTTGGTCATTGAAATGACACTCAATATCTGATGACAAAATTTTCTTTGTGCTTGACTTTGATTAATTCTATTTCCTGAAGTTTTTTTCTTGGGAATGTCTTCTCCATTGACTTTGATTAACTCTAAAACTCCTTGTTTTGGATTTCTGATTTGAAGCATTAACATGATCTGGAGTTTTAAAAAAAATGTTTGTATTAAATTCTTAGCAATTAACGTAGATATTAAGTCAGAAGCAATTCTTATGCTATGCTTCCTTTAGCTTAATAAGCAAGATGAAACTTATGTGAAGGTAGTAAAAACAGGAAATACTTCTTTACCTTAAAAACGTCAGGTGATGAACACATTAATTTGATTACGTACCCATTATAGGCGTTGGTAGGGGGTCCTGAACTTGTTATCCTATCATGTTATGCGTACCATATATCGAGGGCCCCAGGGAAAAGTATCTAAATAGTGGAAAACGGCCCATCACATCAAGTTGCAGTTGCAAAAAAATATTTCCTGTTAACGTTGTTTTCCCCGGTATGGTTCCTAGCTTTTCGTGCTTTAGGTTGTGCATCATGAATTGTCCAATTGCTACATGTTTGTTTTGGATATATGGTGGAGGAAGAGCTTTTCATGTCAGAAGGTTAAAATGCAATTTTCTATATAGTAGTAGAATCTTTCATTGTCGGCATCGTTTCTAGTTGCTGTTCTTTTTATCAATTCCAACTTTTGGGCTTTGTGCTCTTTTTCCTTTAATTCTCAATAATTGATTTCTTTTCATGTGCTCTTTTATCAGGTTGTTTTGGTGCATGTTTGTGGCTGACAAGATAATTCACCATGGCTGATGGTCAAGAAAATGATAAGAATATCGAAATATGGAAAATAAAGAAACTGATCAAGGCTCTAGAGTCTGCTAGAGGAAATGGTACCAGCATGATATCCCTTATCATTCCTCCGGGTGATCAAGTTTCCCGGGTCACTAAAATGCTTGCTGAAGAATATGGCACAGCTTCAAATATTAAAAGCAGGGTGAATCGTCAATCTGTTTTAGGTGCTATCACATCTGCGCAGCAGAGGCTTAAGTTGTACAACAAGGTACCATCGAATGGGCTAGTTCTTTATACTGGAACTATAGTAACGGATGATGGAAAAGAAAAAAAAGTTACCTTTGACTTTATGCCTTTTAAGCCCATAAACGCTTCTTTGTACCTTTGTGACAATAAATTTCACACTGAACCTCTGACTCAACTCTTAGAATCTGATGAGAAGTTTGGGTTTATTGTCATGGATGGCAACGGTACCCTTTTCGGGACCTTAAGTGGTAACACTCGAGAAGTGCTTCACAAGTTCACAGTTGATCTTCCCAAAAAACATGGTAGAGGTGGGCAATCAGCTCTTCGATTCGCTCGTCTTCGAATGGAAAAGCGCCACAATTATGTTAGGAAGACTGCAGAGCTTGCAACTCAATTCTTTATCAATCCTACTACCAGCCAGCCAAATGTGTCAGGGCTGATACTTGCCGGTTCTGCTGATTTTAAAACTGAGCTGAGTCAATCTGATATGTTTGATCCTCGTCTCCAAGCCAAGATACTTAATGTGGCGGATGTGTCATATGGAGGGGAAAATGGATTCAATCAAGCCATTGAATTATCTGCCGAGATTTTATCCAACGTGAAGTTTATACAAGAGAAGCGTTTGATTGGGAAATTTTTTGAAGAAATTAGTCAAGACACTGGAAAATATGTTTTTGGTGTAGATGACACTATAAAAGCTTTAGTGATGGGAGCCGTTGAAACATTAATTGTATGGGAAAATTTGGATGTAAATCGCTATGTTTTCAAGAACAGTGTAACTAATGAGACTATTGTTAAGTACTTGACCAAGGATCAAGAGACTGACCAGAACAACTTCAAGGATTTAGCCACTTCTGCCGAATTGGAGGTCCAAGACAAAATGCCATTACTCGAGTGGTTTGCCAACGAATACAAAAATTTTGGCTGCGCGCTTGAATTTGTCACTAATAGATCTCAAGAAGGATCACAGTTTTGCCGAGGATTCGGTGGCATTGGTGGAATTCTTCGATACCAACTTGACATGCGATCCTTTGACGAACCATCTGATGAAGGAGAAATTTATGAGGACTCAGATTAGGTTAGTCATTACGCCCTTTCCAGCTCCATGATGACGACAACCAAGAAATTTTGTGACTACTTGAATCTAGTGTAGCTTGGAGCCACCTTTGAGTTTCCGGGTATTATGTTGGATTTAAATTTCTTTTTGACATTTTCATTTTCTATGTCACCATTACTGGTTTATTGAGTCGTTATACGTTACTGGTCTTGTGAGCTTATGTTTATAGACTCTCCATGTGTTCCTCTACTGGTAGCCCCGAGCTTTGAAAAATCGAAATCTTATTTATAAATTTTCAAAAATCAATAGTTTCATGCTCTCAAAGTCATTTTTTTACATGCTCTCATCCAGTATTCGCTCTCCTCTATCAAATTTCATCCTTGTGTGTTCAAGAGCTCCTTTGTGCCTACTCGTGTGAGGTTATGAGTAGAAAAGTAGTAGACTTGATGGGATGATTGGTGCTATACATATGATGCATAACATGATTCAACCATTATCAATTGCTCTGCTGAAAGTACAGTTTGATAATAGTCAACATCTGATATGAGGGTTAGTAGTTGCTACCCCCACAATACCCTTAAACTATAAGATAAGTAAGCCTCCCCAGACCATACAAGGGCACGTCGAGCCCACGCGAAGGGTTTGGTTAAGAAGCCGGTTTTAGCAAGGAGCGAAGGGCTTTAGCGGCAGGTTCGATAGGACCAGGGCTGATGCAGGGTGAAGGCAAGAGCAGAGCAACCTTTGTATGTGAATATGCTCATCCATTGGTTGATAGTGCTCATAGGAGCAGCATCGACCAAACCCTGATATACATGTGGAGAATCTATGGCAGTAACTCTTTGTTAAATGTAAGATTTGGTCAGACTTTGTATATATATATATTACATACATATATATATGGTCTGGCCAAAATAACTAATATTTTATGCTTACTTGTATACCAAATGCGCGATGATCTGTTTTCATAACAATTAAATATGCTAGCTTCTGTGCTATAAGTTCGACAACTTAGAAATAAAATTCTCCCTACGTTTGACAATTAGCAACCATACAATACAAATATCGGTAAATACTTATATGCACCCAGTTTGGACCTCACTTATACACCAATTCAATATTAAAATACATTAATTTTTAAATAAAATAATAATAAACTAACATACAAACTATTTTATACCAATCATAGTAGCGTTCACACCGGATCCATATAAGCATTTTTCTACAAATATCCGGTGGGTTCAATTTGTCTCTACTATACTTATTCTTATGTTAGAATTTTTTCACCATATTCATTGTTATGTTTACTGGTGTGTCATAAGTTCCATGAACTTATATTTAAATGTTGGACATATTCTGAAATAAGATTATGTTTCAATGTATTTGGTAGCAAAAAGGATAGAGGAATTTTACAAATTCTAATAATTCAATCTAGCTACTACTATACACACAAAACTAAGATGCATCAAAAGTTAAGGTTGTTCTGCAATATTTTCCTCGTCAATGGCTCTCTTTGGACCAACTACTATTGCCGAAGAGAGTGGAGAAGAAGAGAAAGAAGATGCGGCTGATGAAAAGGAGGTCGAGTCCGAGTTACCGCACGGAGTGGCGGAAGATGCTGAAGAAGAAGCCGAAGCGAGTCCAACAAGCAAATCTACGAATGCACCGACAATATAACGATGATTCATCTTCCCATTCATCTTCAGATACCATCCCAGCAACTCTTCCAAGCAATCCCAATCCTTTAGCCCTTGACTCTCCACCATTTCTTGCATGGATTTCTTGAAATCCATGTACGGGTCACTGGATTCCAATGCAAGTGCCACACTCTCTTTAAATGGCAACACTCCTTCATTCTTCTTATCCACTTTGACTATCGAACTCGTGTCACCGGGCTCGAAAAACAGCCTCTTCGACGATCTCACCCCACGGATGATCCTGTCCAATGATCCTGCCCCCGAATTCATGTTCTCCTCGGAGAACTCATCCGTCGAAAAGCTCACACTCTCTGAGGTGTTGGTGAACCAGGATTCCGGGGTCTCCACCACATCCGTTGGGTCGAGATATATCGAGTTAACTGTCTTGAACATGACTTCGCTGCTTGCTCGAAAAGAAAGGGTTTTAGGATGCTTGCATGAGGGCCATTTCCATGATTGCTTTGCTTCTCGATTCTTGAAAATTGAAGGGATCTTCATTTTCTTGGACATTGGAAGACGTTTCTTTAGTGTTTTGATCAGTTTTTCTCTTTTGGACTAATGCAAAATTGTGAGGTTTTGTTCGAGTTGGGATATTTAAAGTGATGAGAAGGAACATGGGCACGTAATTTATTATAATCGGTGGGGGAGCTAGAGAGGACTTGAAGGTGGTATTCAATAATTATTTAATTTTCTTATATGCTAGCTCGCAAGAAATGAACCAACACTACACTTTGTCAACTTGAATAAAAAATAATATTCCAAATAAATAATTTGAAATCCATATAAAATTTAAATTAATCTTTATTTGGGAATAAAATAACAGCCTCTCCCCACTTACATTTACTGTCAAATCTGTTCTTGACTTTAAAAAAACAAATATATTTATTTTATCTTGGTTTTCTAATTTGATCATGGCAAACCCATGACCCGACCACATTCTTTGAATTAAAACATTACTCTTAGCGTACATTTGGATTTAGGGATTTGAAACCATAGAATTCAAATCATTGATTTCAAATCCATTTAATTGTTTGAATAAATTTATATTTGGTATGTTTTAAATACATCTCTTTACTGATTCATATTGATATCCCTATAATAGGTCAGTACGGCCTCGACCCTAATTTTACCGGATGTGACCCGACCTTGCCCAGTCCGTTGCCTCTCAGGTCCATCCCTTTGGATACCTTTGAACTCCAGATCCAAGCTTGTCCTAAGGGGCCCAGCACGCAACTAAGATCTTAGCTCAGCCCTGAACTTCCACCCCTAGCCAACCACTACGACCCCTGCTACCTCACAGGAGTCTAGTACTGTAGCCGAGCTGAAGCGACAACTCAGGACGGATCCATCGATTCCTATTCTGCCCAGCGTCGACAGTACCATCGCGGGCACTAGAGTGGTCCCTCGCCCAAGTTATCCACAACTGATTGTCCTAGAGCAGGGTACCCGGCATAAGTGAGCCAATCAAAAGGTGACCAATATCTAGGGAATATTTTGTAGTACTATCAAGATCTCACCGGTAGGATATCGTACGGTATGTACAGTATTTGTCGGTGGTCCCCACCCTCTAAAACAAAAAGACGCAGAGGAATGTCGGCGGTGGTCCCCCGAAATACCCGCCGCCATAACAGATTGTCCTTCTCACTCCTTCAATATATATGCGGCCAAAGTATCAGGTTATGGGGGAATTTTTCGCTTCTGTTCAACTTTCGCATAATAAAAAGCTCTTGTTCATACATCATCCTGACTTGATCGTCGGAGGGGCCCCGCCGGAGAACCCTCTCTGGCTCCCTTTCTAACCTTTCTTTTTCAGGATCACTTACCTCCGTTGGAGGAGTTATTGTTAACCGAGGAGGACACCCTACCCAAAATCCGAGGTAACACATATAAATATAATGATAATTGTGATAGATTCGAAATGTACATAAGATAGATGTCGTTTCAACTCCAAATTTCAAATCTATTCTCAAATCAAATCCCTTCATTCAAATAAAATACATCTATCTAAATACAACCTTAAATAATTTTATTTTATCAACAATCTTCTTGATACTATACTTAGATTAGAATTAAGGTCGTCGAATAAAATATTTGAATTTTGTAAATGTTTTAATACCAAATTATGAGAAAAATGAGAGACGGCACCAATGTTTAAAATTTAAGTAAAATTAATATAATTAGAAAGGAGCAAATTTGATGAAATTGGAAAAATTGAGTAGGCAGCAGGCATAAAGAGCCAGATATCATGTGAGCCAATAAATAAACGGTTGATTGTACACAAAATTCATACTTGTCCTTGCCAACACAATAAATGTGCATCATGAAATTGTATAATATAATATAAAATTATGAATAATTCCCATATAGTTCGAGTCATTGGATGGGATGAACCTCACATGAATTCCACAGCATCCAATGATTATATTCATATGAGGAGTAACATTCCCGATTTACTCCCGATAAAATTTTCTAATATTATATGTGCATTAACTCACTTCAATAAAATCACGATATTTTATGATGCTTTTTGTTACTTTCCAAATAAGTAGAATTGAACCCATAATTTCCACGACTATTTATGGTTGTGATTCTGTCTCCTTGAACGAAATTAATGAGATGGGTATAAATCTCGAGATCCATAAATATGTAATTTCAAATTATTTTTATAAATACTTGCACATAAATATTTTTTCTTACGATGTCAAATAAAATATAAATGAAACAGGACTTGCTTTTGGGTTTGGTTGATGCTGCCCTCACGGGTATTATCATACAATATGGATGAAAATATTATCATTAAAAGATATAATGATACCCCGTAAGACATTATCTGCGGATATACCCTATAAGACATTACCCGCCGATAGCAACTGCTCAACACTGGGTTTTCATTGTTTTTTGGTACAATTACTTAAACGATGCAAGTGATACTTAGGAGTAGACCCCCACCTGTGCTGTGCTGTGCTGCCTTCAAAACACATGACGGGTATAAAGTGGGTTTTCAACCGTTGGATCAAATTCTGTGAAGATATTACCAAATGTGCATACAATCAACTCTTTTACGTTTTCATCGATAAATTTCATGTAGTTTCTATTTTCCACAAAATGACACAACTTAGGCCATATTCTACACTTGTAGACAAAAATAGAGCATGTTCCCTTCTGCACTAACTAATTATTACTATTATTATTATTGAGAAATTTATTGCAAGAGCATTATTGTTGTTCGCAGAACAATTTTCATGTAAAATTCATTCAGACAGCAACAATAATTGCACACGCAATATAAATTGGTTAAGAAATGTTGTAATTTAATAGTACATATTTAATATATATGGGGTCTAGCCCAACTGGTAAGAGCTCAGCCCCGTAATGTACGAAAAAAATTTAGTCCCTCCCTCTCTTAAAAAAAAATTAATATGTCAAAGTGTTTGTTTCAAAAGCCACCCTAGAAATTGTGATTAAGTCTCTGCCTATTTAGTTATTATATTTTAAATTTTATATGGATTTACTATTGTCAAAATAGTTTAATAGTACATATTTAATATATCAAATTGTCCAGCTTTCTTGTTGAATCATATAGAATTTGTGTTCTTTATTTGCAATTAATGAAATTTTTTTACTGATAATTTATTAGTTGATCGTTGGAGAATCAAGATTAAACATTATGTGCTATAATGGATTGTTGTGTCTCCTATCGACCATGTTATGATTTGTGGAAGGAATTAAGTAATTAAAAAGAGGCACATGCTAAGTTGACTAAATTGATTCCTAATTTGAATTAATTATCTTAATTGTTTTGTAAGAATTTTATAATTCATGAATAGGCAGAGCCATAATTCAAAATTACATATCGTTAGACGGACTAGATATGGGCTAAAAACCTTTCACGATTTAGATAATTAGACTAAAAACTAAGTTTACGAAATTAAATTTTTTTTTTAAAAATATTTGCATGCGGCTGGAGCCCACCTAGCATATAGTGGTCGGTGGCTCTACCCATGAACTCATGTATCCTCCTTATTTAAAGAACTATAATATTATTAATAAGTAAAATAACATATGATCATGTAATGGAATTTACATAATAATTAATATACCCACCAAATGATGTTGTCGAGACATGTAATTTGGAATTTATATTAAAATGGGGTATGAGACGTGGGTCTTGCATGGAAAGTGCAATAGCCAATATGCATGTGCTTTTGTACTTGGTGCATTCTTAGTGGTTAATTAGGGTTTAGCTTTTGAAAATTTATTAATTATATCTTACATCATTTATTGAACATAAAAAAATTTAATATAAAATGGTAGACACATATTCAGGGGTGTTGACGATTGCTTTTCAAAACTGCTATCTGCTTTTCAGACCAAAAAACAGGTTTTTGAGTGTTTTATTTCATTACTTCTGCTATTGTTTCTCTAAAAATAAGCAGGTAAAAGCTGATGCATAGAAGCAGACCATGAGATGATTTTCACTGCTTTTATTTGTGTGATGTCAATTTTGGAATAATTTGAAGTTCATTAAGCTGTTTTTTATTTTAATAGCAAAGACCCAATGTTTTAGCTCAAAAGCAACTTTTTCCAACTTTAAAAGCAAAAGTAACATTAAAAGTATTTGGAATAAGCAATTGCAAACACCCCCTCAATACATTTTCCTGTCTTATGATCGTGGCATGATTTCGCGATAATTAGTGATGTAATTTTAATTATTCTGAATAAATGGGTGATATAAAAGGGGGTATTGATTCCTTTTGTTAATCTGGTTGGGGACACCTGAATCCTGTGGACATTTAACAACAAATAATTACGTACTAATAAAATATTATGCCACGATTTATCCACTCATCTTAGGATAAAAAAGGTGTCATTGTATTCCATGTATTAAAATGAAATAATAACGATACATATATACTAAATTATTTTTAAATTTACTTCTCATTCGTTTGATTTATGATATGAAACAATATTTTTTTTCTTTTTTTAAAAAAAGAAAATAAATTGTGACCCCGATCTTGCAAATATTTCGATTCCAACAAATGATGGCACAATATCTTCGATCCGCTTAATTCTTGACAAATTAGCATTCACAATTTTTGAAGGACGTTCTAGCTAAATAAGAAATCTTTGATTAATAATAAGATAAATAACTTTGATTTCGAAAAACAGACTTTTTGCCATTCGTAGATGGGGCCGGGTATTTGATTACAGAATCCCCAGGACGATAAATTTATAGAACAGTCACTGTATCTTGTTTGATACATGGTAACAAGCACAATTGTATGCACAGCAATAAGTAAATCGTGCCATTTTACAATTTCATTCCCACTTCGCTGCATTTGTCTTAAGTAAAAGAAATTAACTAAGCAATAAGTAAATCGTGCCATTTTACAATGTATCGTTGCCATAGAAAAAAAGGCACGGGTAGTGGGACAAGTAAAAGAAATCTTCATAAAGTGAAAGTTGTGAATTCGAAATTCATTTGCTTTTTTGTCTTCAATCGTGGGGCATTCATTACTTGGTCTTCTTCCCTTTGGTGTCATTCTTGAAAGGAAGGAAGGTCTTGCCGCCCATGTAACCTCTTAGAACATCCGGTATTTCGACCCCATCCTCCTTTTGGTAGTTCTCGAGGATGCAGCACAATGTCCTCTGGGTCGCTGTGAGGGTCGAGTTTAACATGTGCACATATTTAGGTTTATCATTACCCTGCACATGTATTTGTATAAGAAGAGTTCAGCCTCTGGGAGAGAATAAAGATTGTGAGACAACGGCCACAAAAAATCGATAATATAGGCACCCAACCAAGAGAGACATGAAGTTAATGGTATTTGTATAAATTTGTGTTTTCTTGTTAAGCCTAAAGATGCCTGGAATAAATTGTTTTCTAGCCTGATGCAAAATTCATGGAGAAGGCCGACAAATCCAGGAATAATAATTTTACCTTTTTTTGTCCGTAGCGAGTTTCCAATCTTCTTGACTGATAATCTGTACAATTCGAGCAGGAAACCAGTTCTCTGTATGCATTTGATGCGGGGAACCAACCTTCCAAGTCATACTTTTTCGCAGCCGCATCATTTAGTGCCCCAGAGACAATAGCTACAACTTGATAGGGAATTTTCAGCTGTTCATAGAATAAATAATCCATAAACTTAAACGAAATTAACTAATGTTGCGACTTCAAAAAATAAATAAATTACAACAACAACTAAGTCTTTAATCCCAATGAATTGGGGTAGGCTACATGAACAATAGAGAGAATCAAGTGGGGTCGGACACATGCGTTTTAAAAATAAATAAATTGTGACCTTTAAATCAGCTGGCATACAGATGGCTTCAAAACATAATTTTACTACAACCCATATATAGCAAAATTTCTTAGTTGACACAATCATTGGAAAAACAAGGGAAATTGAACGAGGTACCATTTTGTAGAAATCCTCGGAATTTTTTATCATTTCTTCATGCATATCCCATGACTCATTTTCATTTGGGCTGGTTATACAGAATTGTTCCACCTTCTCAAACTGATGCACACGATAAATTCCAAGAGTATCTCGACCATGCGAACCTGCTTCTTTACGAAAGCATGTTGAATATCCGCCATATCTGATAGAACACATTATTCATGATAAGCGAAAAAAACAAGTAACTAAACAAAGAAAGTCTTAACTGACTGCAAAAGCATAGGTTAAACCCAAAAATCTCTCAGACTATAGCAGGCCAAGTTACTCGACTGGCGATAAATGAACGGAGACAATCCACCTCAAAGGCAGTTGCGAAGGATGTATCCAATCATCCATGTGATATGCACAAAGTGTTTGTTCAGCAGTGGCAATCAGATATTTGTCATCACTTTCGCCAGTTACCTGTTGAACATACAATCAGTTAACTTTTTAATACCCACCATTTAATTTTTCCATTAACACAGACATTAAGTGTTGGAATGAAACAGCAAGCAATATCATCGTCACATCAAGAAATAAATTCCAAACGTGGGATTCAGCACAATAATTTTATTGTATGATTGCATGAAGAAACTTCTATCAAATAAAACACAAACCTGATCTGAGCCTCTCAGATTGAATCAGGTCATTCGGATTGTTAGCAATATCATCATATCATGTAATGAACCATCACTATAAAAGTGAGCATTCATATGCTAAACCAACAAAACATTTCAATTGAATTTCACAAGCTAACCTCAAGGCACTCTGAACTAAACTTAGATACTGCCTTTCTCGATACCTTAATGTTTGAGAGTGCCCTCTAACATGTTTGACAATACTAATAAGGCTCTCTCTTGACATTGATAACATTGCTCATAAAATAACTTCAAGATTACGCGACTTCAAGTTTGAAAATTTATCGGGGAAGAAAATATGTTTTGCAGACACTCGTATGATTTCTCAGAGCATCAAATAACAATCTGGTTACCTTCATGAGGTTTCAGTAGCTTTCAAAGAATACCTCGTAAAATGACAGTTCCCATGGGATTAATGTCAGCTGGAATTTTAGCAAAATATGGTACTGCTACACAAGATATGTGACAATGAAAAATCCACAAAGATGACCATTTTGGACAAAAAACTTATACATGGTCTCTAAATTACATGCTTTGCCACTAAAAATTGCTCAACGAAGCAAGGTCTGTCTCCAGCAATCGTATAGATTTGTTTAACAATGACTCAAAGGTCTTTATTAAATAAATATGCATTCTATACACCAGTTGTCTCGTAATATTTGTTCAGTAATTGATAACTCTTTTCGGCGTTCAATTCTTGAGTTCTTTAAGCATTTGAGAACATTAAAAAATCAGCTAAAAAACACTAGTAAAACGTAACAAAAGCAACGAATAGTGGCCAGCTGCAACAAGTTATTCAAGAACTCGAGAACTCATCCGAGCCATGGGTCCATCCTAATTTTGTCTAGTGTGCAACGCACCAATCTTACAAAGTGTTGAGATTCGAGCCTCATAGAACTTGAAGTTTTCCCAGATCCCCTTTAAAATGAGACATGATCTTTTTGTTTTTACGTCCTTCAATTTTATTTTCATCAGTTCAACACTCAAGCCCAGTACCGCTCTTAAATGTATCATGAAATTTCTATAACTTTTAGTTTTCCAGTTATAAAACAAGTTCAAATTTACCAAGTAAAGTTCTTCATGAAATTGTGCCAATTGGGCACACTTAGCCATAATATCCTTTCTCATGAAGAATGGAGTCTGCAATGCAGTAAAGTCCCTGTCTTCCAAAAAATCAAGAGCAAAATTGATCAGAGCTTGATTAAGTCGCACACCGGCCCCTTTGAGATAGTAACCTCTGCCTCCGGCTACATTTGCACCTGAGGTTAAACCAAATCTAGTTGTATCAGTAGGCCACCACAAAAAATGTGCAACAAAATATCGGATTGCAGGGTGAGACGTTGGCTGCGGACAATGTGGATCAGAAACCCTTCTCTTCATGCATAATAATAATCAATTATGTCCAAATCAGCTTACTTATTATCAATAAAACAGAATCAGACATAACATCAACGAAGTGAAATGTGAAAATACTCGAGTCTCCTGGAGAAACAGATCTCAATCATTAAAAAATAAAGACAAAAACAAAAGCAAGAAATTAGATATCCACTTAAACCGTCTCAGGATCATACAGTTACATAACAGGGAAGCGCATAATGCATGATATCATAAAACAAACTTAACACTTTGTACCCTTTTTTGTGTCTGCAATCCCCAGAAGCTCTACAAGATCAACATGATTTTTTAGCTTTGGTGCAGTCCACTTCTCTCCCCATGATCGTTCAACAGAATTGTTTGCCTACAAAATATCACATCTCTCAAAGGAACGTTTCATCAAGAGAAAAATAAATTTACGGAAGATAAACTTCAGTACACGACATACCTCATCCTTGCTGATGGGGACAGAATCATGTACAAGGTTTCCTATAATTTGCAATCTAGACTGCACTGCTACTAGAGCCTCTTGCACCTCTGCCTCTTTCTGTGCAGTAAGTTCTTTGTTTTCCTCTGTACTTACAACCATTCCACTGATATCTTCACCTGCCTTTCAATACCCAACAAAAGAATTCAGTCTGATATCCAACATATTAATGAGAGAAAGAACAGAAAACTCGTTTGCATTGATAAATCATAATAGATCCAAAGGGTAGAGTGCGAGTCAAACTCCATAAATTGTAAATACACAGCCCCTCAATTTAAATAAGTCAAAAATTGGTTCGCTTCTAATAATTTAAATTTCTAGAAAATGACAATAAATTCATAACAGACAATCCAGCTTGATATTTACAGTTATTGCTCCTACTAATGTATGCAATCTTTACATCACCACAATACAAATATACTGGTTTAGTTAATGCGTTATGGAAAAAAAATTCAAACCTACTTCTGAAGTTAGAAAAAATAATCATGTGCAAAAACCACAAATATGTAGGCAAGGGCATGTGCTAATTCATATTTTTGTTTTTCTTCTCTATCATAGTTTATGCTACCAGTAGAGTCCTGGTTCAAAAATCACTTGACAGAAAGAAACATACCAAGTGAGAAAACTTAGAAAATTTGCAAACTGATACCAAGACCAAGTATGAAGAAGTACTCACAAGTCTGAGACTGGCTATTTGTTTGTTTATCCGGTTAAAGTCCTTCTTCAAGCCATCGAGCTCAAATTGTCCTACGACAATATCCCATCAAAGTTGTGTAAATCCGCATAATGAATAACAACAGAAAACAGAGAGAATAAGGAACCAGAAAAATAATTATGAAAAATTACGTTGCCGCCAAACTTTGTCAAGTTGAATGACCTCATCGACGAGATCAACATTGGCAAAACGACGACGCTGAGACTCCCTGATTTTTTCCGGGTTCCCACCTTTCTCTTCCCGAAATATATTAATATCCAACATGCTTATCTACCCCTCCTACCTATTTCTATCTCTGCAGCATTCAAATATTATCAAAAAATCAGATAGCAGTTAAGTTCATTATTAGACTGAAATGTTAAATGACAACTAACAAATACAATTGACAATAATGTGTAGAATCCAAGTTTCATGGCAGGCCGGGACAGCAAGTAGGGGGAGTTGATTGGGTAAATATGAGCAAAACAGCCAATATATCAATGAAGAACAGCGAATATAAGACACTGAACATGAGTTCGGTAGTGGTAACAATATATTAGTTGACCACCAAGACCGGTCAGAACTTTACAACCTGAAAAATAAAGTACTAACGCCGCCCACAGTTCTTATGGGACACAACCAAAAGACAGTGTATTGGCGCCTCAACCATCATTCTAAACGTACATTTCACATAAAATTTGGATACATTGGACACATAACACATCAATAAACCAAACCAGAGTTCAAGATCACCTCAATATCCAATTTATAAGAATAAAACAAAAATGGAGATTCATTCCGAAGATGATAGCTCGGAAGAGATTGAAAAAGACCCACAAATACAAATACAAATACAAATACAGAGAAACAAAACATCTTATTCAAATTCATAGTCATCAAAATAGCTTATATAAATCTGACATTTATAGGTTGCAAATATATCTTGAGAAATTGTCAAATTGAAACAAATTAAATAGACTGCGAGAAAACGAAGCACTTACAAATAGAGAGAAAGAAGATCAAAACATATGAAAATGGAGTTGACGATGCAGACTAGGGCTTATACTTTATACCTTCTATATTTCAAGCTCACTAGCACCCATAGGCCTATAACCAAACTTCATTCACAAACTTCAAATTTGTATTTTATATTAAAAAATGAAAGACTGGATTTTTTTTAGGGAAATTTACATTTAAGTACTCTTGCCAAACAAGTTTTTGACATAAATCTCCATTTTTAAAAAGTGTACAAATAAATGCAGGGAGGAAAAATAACTTTTCACATAAGTCCATTTTCCAAACTTTGTTTAAAAAAAGGTCTTTTTTCATTCCCTAAATACCCTTACTTTATGCAATCTCTCTCCTACTTTTTGTATTCTCTCTCTTCCTTTTTAAATTGTATATACTCTTTTTAAACCTACGTTTTGTTTCTCTAACCTACTTTTTGCATTCTCTCTCCTCTATTTGCCATTAATTTTTTTAAAAAAAAAGATATTTACTATTGCCATTAAAATTTAAAAAATAACCGGCGCTTGTAAATTATAACTGGTACAAAATTATAATTAAAATTTAAAAAATAACTTGCGCATGTAAATTATAACTGGTACAAAATTATAATTAAAATTTAAAAAATAACCTGCGGATGTAAATTATAGCTGGTACAAAATTATAATGGTACATGTAAATTATAATTAATGCATGTAATTTTATATGTTGGATCGGAATCATAACTGATGCATATAAATTATAACTGGTGCATGTATATATAACTGATACATGCAAATTATAACAGGTGCATGTAATTATAACTCGTGCATATAATTATAACTTATACATGCAAATTATAACTGGTGCATGCAAATTATAACTGGAGCATGCAAATTATAACTGGAGCTTGCAAATTATAACTGGTGCATGTAATTATAACTGGTGCATGAAAATTATAGCTCCTGCATGTAATTATAACTGGTGCAAGCAAATTATAACTGGTGCGTGTAAATTATAACTGGTGCATGTAAATTATAACTGATGCATACATATTATAACTGGTGCATGTAATTATAACTGGTGAATTGAAATTATAATGGGTGCATGTAATTATAACTGGTGCATGTAAATTATAACTGATGCATGAAAATTATAACTGGTGCATGTAATTATAACTGGTGCATGCAAATTATAACTGGTGCATGTAAATTATAACTGGTGCATGCAAATTATAACTCGTGCATGTAGTTATAACTGGTGCACGTAAATTATGACTGGTGCATGAAAATTATGACTGGTGCATGTATTTATAACTGATGCTTGCAAATTATAACTGGTGCATGTAATTATAACGGGTGCATGTAATTATAACTGGTGCATGCAAATTATAACTCGTGCATGTAATTATAACTGGTGCATGCAAATTATAAGTAGTGCATGTAAATTATAATTGGTTCATGTAAATTATAACTTGTGGATGTAATTATAACTGGTGCTTGTAAATTATAACTGGTGCATGTAATTATAACTGGTAGATGCAAATTATAACTGGTGCATGTAATTATAACTGGTGCATGAAAATTATAACTGGTGCATGTAATTATAACTGGTGCATGTATTTTATAACTGGTGCATGCAAATTATAACTGGTGCATGTAAATTATAACTGGTGCATGCAAATTATAACTGGTGCATGTAATTATAACTGATGCATGCTAATTATAAGTGGTGCATGTAATTATTACTGGTGCATGCAAATTATAATGGGTGCATGTAATTATAACTGGTGCATGTAAATTATAACTGGTGCATGAGAATTATAACTGGTGCATGTAATTATAATTGGTGCATGTAAATTGTAACTAGTGCATGTAATTATAACTGGTGCATGTAAATTATAACTGATGCATGTAATTATAATTGGTGCATGTAAATTATAATTCATGCATTTAAATTATAACTGGTGCATGTTAATTATAAACTGGTGTATGTAATTATAACTGGTGCATGTAAAATATAACTGGTTCATGTAAATTATAACTGGTTAATGTAATTATAACTGGTCCATGTAAATTATTACCGGCGCTTGTAATTATATTTGGTGCATGTAAATTATAACTGATGCATGTAAATTATAACTGGTGCATGTAATTATAACTGGTGCATGTAATTATAACTGGTGCATGCAAATTATAACTGGTGCATGGAATTATAACTGGTGCATGTAAATTATAACTGGTGCATGGAATTATAACTGGTGCATGTAAATTATAACTGGTGCATGTAATTATAATACTGGTGCATGTAAATTATAACTGGTGCATGTAAATTATAATTGGTGCATGTAATTATAACTGGTGTAAAGGAAGAGAGATAATTCAAAAAGGAGAGAGAATGCAAAAAATAAGAGAGAGAATCTGAAAAGGAAGAGAGAGAATCCGAAAAGGATGAGAGAGAATCTGAAAAGGATGAGAGAGAATCCGAAAAGGATGAGAGAGAATGACAAAAGTATGAGAGATAAATCAAAAAGGGAGAGAGAGAATGTAAAAAGTAAGGGTACATTTGTCTTTTTGGTCCAAAGTGGACCTAAGTGATTTAATATTTTTTTCCTTGACTAGGATCAACATTTTTTCACCACATTATACCGACCTGATTTTTTCCCTTTTTTTTATATAAAATATAAGTTTGAAGTTTGTAAATATGATTTACATTTAAGTTTCTTATATAATGATTGGTTGGCTATGAATAAATTCTTCTTTGTTTTTTTTCTTTTATGACGAGAAAATTCGATACCGCTATTTATAGGGTGTGCACTGGGTAAAATCTTGGATTGACGCAATAGCATGCAAACAACGTCAATCAGGTAAATTGTATTATGCAAGCCCGATGCGATATATTCATATCGAAAAACTAATGGCATGAGAAATCAAACTCATGACATTACGGTTTCGAGCTTATTAATCAAATCGACAAATGGCAGGATTTTAGCTTATCCTTACAAGTTTTTTTAAAAAATTTAAAGGCTTGCAAATTGTTGTGATTACTTATTAATTATTGGGTTTAATGAATAAAAGCCCAATAAATTTGGTATAATTTTGTTAATGAGAATAAAATTAAGATAAGTTAATTATGAATAGTCAATTAGGCTAAAGAAATTTCACATTGAGAAATTGAGACACTTATGGTTTGTTTATAATGAGATACAAATCAATAAAGTGTCGCGCGTCCTTTGTCCGTCCGCTCGGCTCGGCTCGGCTCGCCGCATCGCGCGTGTCGCTGCCGTGAAGGCATCACTTGTCCAGGAGGCCAGAAGCTAAGGCGGACAAATTTGAGTTTACGGGCACACGACTTGTTGTGGCATCGTTCAGGATTGTTTCCAAATTCTTGTTGATTAAGTTTTCAGTTTATAACTACTGATGTAAGTCTAATGCTTTTGTAGTTTGATTGTTTGATGTTTGTTTACAGTATAATTCTCTTTTTATAACAATTGTTTAAACTGATTCAATCTTTTGATATAAATAAACAGTACCAACACAAACATGAGACGAGGCTATGCCAAACATCTCGATGAAGGGTTATAAGAATTTACAAACAATTTGAATGTCTGGTAAACCAATCTGATGAAGTCACATACTTCATTAAGTGAATATTTGTGATTGCTTTTCAAAATTGTTTACCTGTTTTTCAAACCAAAAAACAGCTTTTGAGTGCTTTATTTTATTGCTTTGTTAGTAAAAAATAAAAGTAAATATGAGATGTTTTCACTACTTTTATTTATGTGGTAGCAATTTTGTAATAATTTGAAGTTCATTAAGATGATTTTTATTTTAATAGCAAATACTCAATGATTTTGCTTAAAAGCAATTTTTTTCAACTTTACGCAAAAGCAATATAAAAATATTTTGAATAAGCAATTGCAAGCACACCATGAGTTTATCTCCTAGCATGACCTCACAAAGGAGTATGAATTACTTCAAGTATTTAGTAATAATACCTTTTTATTAATCATAAATTGTTATTATTTGCATAGTGATTGCTTGATTTTGTTACCGTAGATAGGTAATGTTTCCCGTAAAAAGGTGAATGGCTATTAAATAACCACTAACAATTTTAGGAAAGATACTATATTTTGGTAAATAATATACATATATATTTATTTATTGATATTCGGCCTGCAATGCTAATTTTTTATATATTATAAAACATTAAAAAGCTTATAAATATCATTGATTTTTCATCATCAACCGTCTTTGGCAATGGAAAATGGGTGTCCCGATCCAGTATTTTTACCTATTTATTTAGTTTTCTAAATTCTTTTTTGTTTTTATTACAAATTAAAATTCATATGGTTCTTCATGTACTGCAGGTTACGGTTCTGGCTATGAATATCCGTCGTTGTGAACATTGTCGAACGAATTGAAGGAAAAATTATTGAAAATGCCTGGTACGTACTAATTTATCAGCCATTTTTTGGTCACCTAATTTTTTTATTAACAATAATTTTAATTAATTTTTTTTTTTTTTTGTTTAGGTGTGAACTCATGTGATATGAACATAGAAAACAATCTTGTGCTGGTTATGGGGACATTGGATCCGATGATGTTGGCTAAGGATGTTGCCAAATTAGGCAAAAGAGTAGAACTATTATCCTACGACAAATATCCCAAGAATTTCAAAGAAAATTGTAAGGACGAGTTAGAGTGTAATAAGGCCAAAACCAGTGCTCAAAAAATGGGAAAGAAGCTCAAGAAAAGCACTTATAATCCCATTCTTAAAGATGAGAAGGCATGCATGGATTATTTCTGCAAGATTCATCCAAAGTTTCGTAATATCGTCGATCGTGAGCCCGCGAATAATCGCTCTACATCTAGCTCCTTTCCAATGTATGCAGAATTTGGACCTTGTACTCATTCGAGTTCTCACCCAGGATTATATGAGCGCTATCCAGCAACCTCATTTGGATATATGTAAAACCTAGATGGTGAGATGTGTGTTTAGTCAACTTATTTAGTGTTTTGTCAAGAAAATAAATCATGTCGATGCTTACAATTTTAAATAGATAATTGTTATATGCAAAGGATTGGTGTTTGGGGTATCGAATATGAGACATTTTCCGATTATAGGAACTCCTGGTGCCAATCGAGCTAGAAGCTCTGGTCTGGTGTTCCTTGAATTCTTTACAACATGTATATATATTAAGAAGAAATCTATGCTGTGGTTTATTACCTGTCCCACATTACTTTACATATGATCAAGCATTTGTGCCAAAGCAAATTAAATCGAAAAGCTACACAAGTTCTTGATCAGTGTGAAATTATGGGCCGAAGTTCACGTGGCGAAATTGCCAACAATATTCAAATACTAACTGAACGAAGTGATCTTATTGGCCGAGTTAGGGTAACAGGCCATCAATTGGCGGTGGCATGCACAAGCCTAAGGCTTGTTGCACTTGATCTCGAATTTAAGGGTAGAAATAGGGGTATGCAATGCCCTTATTGCAGATGAAAGATATGTTGCTGCTGTTTCGTCTGATGCCATAATTCACGTGTGGGATAGGTGGTGTTCTGCTCGGTTTTGTCTATTGGTAGGGGGCTGTTATTAATTGGGATCGGGAGTTTTTGGTAGGTTATTGTCTGTTGATGCTATTGTTTACTTTCACTAGTGTGTTTTCGGTTTTCGGTTTTCTTTTCTTTCTTTTAATTTTAGTTTTGTAATCCTCGACTTTTGGGTTTGAGTACACCTAGTACTCTTTTAATTAATTTTGTCCTACGAAAAAAAAAAAAATTCAAATACAATTCAGGAACGTATTGATCGTGCAGTGGCTACATTATCGTGGAGGAATCTTTTTCCCCAGGCTTTGGTCAATCATCGGGATTTCTGTGGATCGGATCAGAGGATGTTGTTGCTCAAGGCGGGAATTTGACAGGCAGAAAATTCCCTATTGCAATTTTATAAGCCTTATCGTTTGAACCCTTCAGGCTATTTTCTGGGGAGTTTCCGAGTATCTTAGCAGGTTGTTCGCAAGACCTCTACGCCAATATTTGTTAGAACTCTAAGATTTTGGGGAGAAATAGTTTGTTTAATATCATTTTAGAGATTCTCGTTTATTTAATCGTAACATTACAATACATATGCTATTTATAAGAACATAAAACTACGTATACAATTTTTATTTTCGTAACTTTATTTAGCAGCCTTTAATTTCACACATTTTTTTCGTTGGTAGGCTGCCGTCGATTTTGATTGCTTGTGCATGGATGTTCAATAATGCCCAACTTGATTTTGAAGATGTGTTTAAGACGTTTCCTCCTCTTTCTTGGGATCTTGCTCCTCTTGTGGGAGTTTTGTCCCTCTTGGAAATATGCATCAGCTCCTCTTTGGATAGTCTGTGTCAGTTCCTCTTTAAGTTGTCTGCACAGCTCTGCTTTAGGTAGCCTGCTTCAGCTCATCTTTAGGTAGTCTACATTAGCTCTATTTTGGGTAGTCAGTGGCAGCTCCTCTTCGGGTAGTCAGTGACAGCTCCTCTTTAGGTAGTCTGCATCTACTCCTCTTTGGATAGACTCCATCAACTCTCTTCGGGAGTATGCTTCTGCACCTTTTTGAGAGTCCGTAACTACTTCTTTTGAAACATTTACAATTATGATATTAATTGCATATGAATTGGTATGACAAATATACAACTTTGGTACTATTTACAAATGATATTGGTATGAAACATTTACCATTATGGTACTAATTATATATGATAATGATATTAAACATATACAACTTTGTTACTAATTACAAATGATATTGGTATGAAACATTTACCATAATGGTACTATTATATACGAAATTGGTATGAAACATATATAACTTTGGTACTAATTACAAAAGAAATTGGTATAAAACATTTACAATTATGATACTAATTAAATATGAAATTGGTATGAAACCTATAACATTTTGGTACTAAATGCAAAAGAGATTGGTATGAAACAATTACAATTTTGGTACTAATTACCTATGAAATTGGTATGAAACTTATACAACTTTGGTACTAATTGCAAATGATATTAGCATGAAACATTTACAATTATGATACTAATTACATATGAAATTGACGAGTATAACATTGAATAATTTGTTATTTATCTATAAAAAACAACACAAAAGTTCTTGTTATGTTAAAAAAAGTCAGTAATGAGATTTGCCACTATCAATTAAATAAGAAACAAATGTCAGTAAAGTTATTTTTATGATGATTTCATTGATTAATCATAAATATATAAGTTAGAAGTTATTAATTTATATAATATAAAGTTAGTGAATTATCAATTCAATACGTTGTTCCCAAATCTGTATACGTAAATTATTAAAAGATTTTATTAATTAATCAAATATTACATTATCGAGTTTTGATTGTAAGTCATATTGTGATAAACTAACATATGCACATTTAATTATTATATATATAATGTAAATCAAATAATGAACATAAAGTGCTTGTACAATAATTAAAAGGTATATAATATATTTGGTTTATAATAATTTGCTTCATTATTATAATATTTATTGTATTACACATATAATTTTTATTTAAGAGCATAACATATTTTTTTAGATAATTTTTATTTGTCAATATAAAATAATTAGTATTGTATTACACATATAATAATATATATAGTCTTTTAGTAATTATAATTATATTATCTAAAATAAAACAATCAAGACAGTAGCTTAGTGGTAAGAAGTTGTTTATACATAATAGAGGTCAAGAGTTCGAATCTTCATTAATACACTTAAACAAATAATTTTTAAAAAAAAACAGTGCGAACCACCGGTTCGACGATGGCTTGGTTTCACGTTGGGAGGACGGTGCGCTTGCTATGGTTGGATCTAATCGCGTGGCTCATGGATCTATTGTCGCGGCTTGCGGGTCTGTTGCTAAGACATGGCCTTGGCTCACGGCTACTGGTGGACGGCGCTAAGGATTTGCGATCTTGGGCTCGGGCTCATGGTTCGAGGCTGTTGAGTTTCACGTGGTGGTGAACAAGTCGGCTTATGCTAGGTCCGTTCAAATTTTTCAGAACCTTTAGGGCAGTGATGTCTAGGCTATGGTTTGGCTCGTAGGTCTCCGCCAGGTTTACCAAACCTTAGTTTATCTTTCGAATCTAGCTCTGATATCATATTAGAAATCTAAGGTTTGGAGCACAAATAGTTTGTTTAATATCATTTCAGGGATTCTAATTTTAATACATCTATTTATAGGTACCAAAAAACAATTACGTATACAATTTGTGTTTTCCGAACTTTATTTAACAGCCTTCAATTTCACACATTTTCTTCATTGGTAAACTGTCGTCAATTTTGATTGCTATTATTTTCAACCATCTTAATACACGAGGCATAGCTTTCCTGGCGGCTTTGGCTCTTTGTGGTGGCCAATTGTGTCATTGGGGTAAATACACGTTTCACAATTGTTTGACAATTTCTCCAAACGTATACGTTCTATCCTGCGGCAGATTGAGCATCTCAATGGGGATGTTGACAATCCTAATGCTACGGATTATGTAACTAAATTGTCCAATCAACATTATCATCTTCTGGCACTGGAGAAATATTATTACAATCTCCTCAACCTGAGTGGGTGAATAATGGGAATTGATTGTATTCTTTCGGACAACATGCGGGAACAGTTAGATGCTCCATATACAGCTGAGGATATTAAACTGCTTCTTTTTAGTATTAGCACGTGGAAAGCTCCGGTCCTGACTGTTTTCAAGCAGGGTTTTATCAATAAAGTTGGGAGATTGTCGGGGATACCATCTCTGATGTTTGTTCAGTTGTTCTTAATGGGCAAGAATCAATTCAGTCACTCAATCATACTCAACTAATGTTACTGCTCAGGACTTCACATCCGCAATATGTCACAGAATTTCGTCTCATCAAACTATGTAATGTAATACAGCCAAAAGCGTTCTCGAAGAAGCAAATAAGCTTTGGGGTGGCTCTCTGGTATGTAAAACAACTCGCTCTCAGCTTCCAGGCACTCCTGCAACATGTGCGTTTTGGTGTCCTCCAACAGGGTGTGATCAAGATCCAATGTGGATGCCACAGTTTGTAGTGATATTTCATGTATTTGGGCTGGGGGTAGTTGGAAAAGATGATGTTGTGATTTAGTCTACAGGGCCCTGTGACTCCATAGCTGAAATTCCTGCCGTTCTGAAAGGTTACCTACAAGGTGAAATGCTTCAAAATCAACGCTTGTTGGTGGAAACAGATGCTTTGAAGGTGGTCCAAGCTGTTGCTGCACCCGCTCCCAAGGGCCCCGAAGGCTAATATCATTTCCTGTATTAGGCGGATTTGCCAATCTCAACAGCAAAATTGCATATAATATTGTCCTCGTACAGCTAACAATGATTCACATATGGTTGGTCGTAGAAGTTTTGCTTACTGGACATCATTTTGTTAATATATATGTTGTCCTATTTAAACAACACATTTGTTTTACCATGATTTTAAAATATAATATTTTTAAATTTTCTTATTTTTTTAATATGTGGGAAGATCATTTTTTGCAAAAAAAATCTAAAAAAAGTGTCACAAATGAGAAAAAAAATTTTGAGCAAGGTTATTTTCCGAACAATCCATCTTTTTTTATTAAGCGAGGTTGTAAAAATGATATCCTAACTTGTGATAAGGGATGGGAATGAGTTCGGGTTAGACCCGTCTGGGGCGGGTCTGGATCGGGTCAACTAGTTTTTGAAGCGAGGCTAGGCTGGTTATACATATTATTATTATTTTAAATTTAATATCAAATAAATAAAATTCATCTTTTGGCTGAATCATAATGTTATATTATTTAATTTTATATTAAAACTCATGTGTTCATATTAAAGAAGTTTGACATTTTGAGGAAATGAAAACAAATTAATAAAAGTCTAGTAGCTTAAAGATAGTTTTACAATGCTTATTATAAATATTTATTAGAGACAAATCTGATATTCAATCACGAAACACAATTTTTGTGCTTCAAAATTGATTTCTAGCTAATAATTTTTTTTTTAAAAAAAACAAACAGGTTAGCTGGTTGAACCTGCCGGGTTCGCAGGTCTAGGTAGGGCGGGTGATGTTGGCGTGCGGGGCAGGGATCTTTTTCTTTTTTGTAGCTGCATGTATCTCGGATTTAGCCAAACTCATCCAGATGGCCAGACCTACCCCGTTGCCATCCCTACTTGTGATTAAGGAAACAAAGCTACACAAATGGATTTTTCGGTTATGATTTATAATTGTTAGCTATTTTGAAAAAAAATTCAAAAGCTTTTCAATACATGCTAAAATTTATCAAATTACTTTTATAATATATTTGCATTTGGATTGAAAATATATTTTACAATGAAGGTATGTGTAATTGTTTAAATTAGAGAGAGATTTGTATATTATATAAGAGAGTGATATGTAATTATCCTCGAAGCAACATATAAAGTATTGATGGATTAATTGCAATCAAACATTTTCTTTGATGTATGATTTTTCAAAAAAATATTTTTGCAAAATAACCTTCGAATATATGGAGGAAAAAAAAAAATGCCAATGTAAGAAATGAAATCGAAAGCAAACAGCATAAAGCAAGCTAAGTTCACCACTTCATCTCCATTCCACACCGGCATTGTTCCTCTCGCAGACCTAATTTCATTCAAATCCTCCGAGTCGATCATCTAAATCGACCGATTCTGGAATTTATTATAGAATCGGCGACAAAACGAACACAATGGTGTCGGCTAATAGAGAGATGGTGGTGTACTGCTTCGATACTCTGTTGGCGCACTATAACAGCGAACCAGCTCCGCCCCCTGCTTTTGATGAGGGTCAACAGTATGCGAATTCTGTTCTTTGTTTTTAAATTGAATTTGTGTAGGTATCTTATGAAATTGAATTTGCTGGGTGTGATTGGGGAGCATCAGAATTTCTGATGCTCTCAGAATATGATGAAAATTTTAAATTTATTGGTTTTCATTAAATTGTAACCAAGTCATGGATCGACCCCTGCTCGTGAACATTTTTTGGGATTTTATTTGACACTGTTTTCATTGATCGTGTCTTTTGTTTTCTGGTTGTAATTTGGTTCCTAAAGGATGCTTTTTATTGCATTATATCCGGTTGATTTTTTTTTTTTTTGCTTGATTCCTTCTATCAAGCAATCATAATTTATATGATTTTAGTTTCTTTATACGGTGGTGATGGCCTACCCTTTTTTCTCTCCTAATCAAAGAAACAATGGATTTAATGTTTCAAGTTGTTAGATGGTTTTTCCTAAAACATAAAGTGCATGGCAACCAAGCAGAATTTTTTGATATATGACATAAACCTCTCTCAAAGTTTACTCTGGTTTCAGCCCATTGTTTGTGACTTGGAAGAAAGCAGTAAATGGTGGGGAGCCTCGTTTACGTGGATGCATAGGAACTCTCGAAGCTCGTGGCTTAGTTAATGGATTCAAAGACTATGCTTTGACAAGGTTCATTAAATATGTCAAATGATTGTACTGCACGTCTCATTTGCTTGGTGCATGTGTAGTGTTCTGGTATGTTTTCTTCAATCATATGTTGAGTGTGATGTTTCTACCATGCACTATGTGAATTCAGATCGACAGTCGGCAGGTGAGATTCAGCCACACTAATGCTATGAATCTATGATAGAAGTGGTTCCAGTTCCACACGCTTATACCTGAATTCTTGATTTTCCATCTTTTGCTGCATTTTTTGTATCCGACTGTCTCATTCCAAATCAGCTTCTGTGATTTTTTTTTTCCTTTTTTTCCTTGGCTATGTTAGTTGGGAAGTAGGCGATGGTGCAGTAGATTCAAGAAATTGCTATATATGGAGCCAGAGAAAAATTATATTTCTTTGTCCTGCCTATGAAGTTGACGGTCTTATGCTTAATTATGTTTATATACAATTTTTTTTGCATTGATGCACGCAAAAACATGCACACACCCATGTATCAACTCATTCTTTCAAGTCATCAATGAAATGAAATCTCAAGGATTATATAGTATTTAGTTTCTAACTAGTCTACATTAACAGAATTAAGAATAATTAGTGAGATTAATCTCTTCCGTGGCTGTTCCTAATTTAAATCATCTTAATCAAAAGTATTGCTTCAATAGTCGTACCTTTAACTTGATATAACACCAAGAAGCATCAATAGTGCAAATGCTTGCATCTTTTTGAAAAATAGGCATGATAGAATTAAAGAGGATTGCGAAGGAAAAAAGAATATGGTTTGACATATGATCCAGGTGTTATTTTACCAACGTTTGATCTGAGTTGACAGCCTATCTTTTAAATAATTGAGGTTTGTCTAGAATTCAGGGGTATCTTAATGGATATTGTTTCTTATCATATTTTATCAGTTTTTTTCCATGGGTACGAATTACACCAAGGAGGAACATCTGATTAAATTATGTTTTCAAGTGCATCTGGTTCTTCAAGACTTGCAAATTTTTTTGAAGGTATATAACTGTTATGATTTTGAGATTTGGCAAATTTAAGCAACTGGCTATCACACCCTCGCGGCTTATTCTCATTTCAATGCTTGACTTTTAAAGTTACATGGCATCTCCACTATAATTGGAAACTTGTTTGTGCGGTACCTATTTTTTGTCATAATTTATAAATTGAATATTCAGTGCAGATGTGTCTTTACCTGAATTTTTAGCATCTCATATATTTCCACCTTTTCACATTTTGCAGTGCCTTGAGAGACCGACGATTTCCCCCTATACAAGCAAAAGAATTGCCTAATTTGGAATGTACAGTTTCCATCCTGATTAATTATGAAATTGCTCGTGACTACCTTGACTGGGAGGTTAGAGCCCTTATGAAATTTAAGCTGTTGTTGAATATGTGTCATGAACGTATGACTCATGTCCAACTTTTGTATTTAACATATATCAAATGATGCTATATGATGTGCATTTGACCTAAAGGCTAAAACACGATCCAATTTTTCATCTTGTGTATATTTTATCTGATATGATCATGCATTCTAGTTTAAAATATTGTACTACAATATTATTTATTGTTTCAAATGCACTAATACAAAGTTACAAACATAAATTCGTCGGTAATAACATTTTTCTTGAATAAATTTTCAATATAACAAGGATTTTGAGTAGGTGTAGTAATGACATTTTTTTTATTATGTGTACAACGAAAACCACGACATTATCAAATTATTAGTGCAAAATGTATATCAACCGTAAATCAAGGAGGTAGTGTCAATGAATTAGAACATCTAAATGAAATGGAAAATCTTCCTCGGCCACCAATCAAATTCCCGACGCCTCTCTTCATATCACAATCCATAAATTTAATGGGAAGAATTTCCTTGAGTGGGCACAATCCGTGTGACTCGTGATTGAAGGAAAGGGAAAAATCGGCTTTTTATCTGGCGAAACTACATCACCAGAATCCTCTGATGCAACATATGCTCAATGGCGGGCGGATAATGCCATGGTCATGGCTTGGCTGATAAATTCAATGGACCAAGCCATTGGTAAACCATTTCTATTCCTCCCTACAACCCACGATATCTGGGATGCGGTGCGGGAGACGTACCGTAAATCAAGGAGGTAGTGTCAATGAATTAGAACATCTAAATGAATGATTATGATCAAATTCGCTTCTTATTACTCCACTCTTAGATCCTCTAAAACTTGTGCATCTAGGAATATGGACGAATCTGAGTAATATTTGCGAAATTATGGAGCACATCTTTGCTGCAACCAATGAATCTATAAACTAAGTGTTGATAAGATGGGATTTGAATTTAAATATTTGTGATTAAGTTTGGTAGGATTATGGTAGGATAAGGTTATCTTCAGATTTAGTAGGATTTTGTTTTTTATTCATTTGTATCTATTTAAGTGACCAATTGTACACAAGTTTTATTATTGAGAAAGAATAAAAAAGAAGGGCTTTTCATCCTTCAAAGAATATCTCAAATATCTTCATGGTATCGGAGCCAGTGACCATTCAACGTTCATCATAACATTGCAATGGTCGGATCTGGGAGTGGGTCATCCTCCACGTCTAATATAGACGGAAAATCTTCCTCGGCCACCAATCAAATTCCCGACGCCTCTCTTCATATCACAATCCATAAATTTAATGGGAAGAATTTCCTTGAGTGGGCACAATCCGTGTGACTCGTGATTGAAGGAAAGGGAAAAATCGGCTTTTTATCTGGCGAAACTACATCACTAGAATCCTCTGATGCAACATATGCTCATTGGCGGGCGGATAATGCCATGGTCATGGATTGGCTGATAAATTCAATGGACCAAGCCATTGGTAAACCATTTCTATTCCTCCCTACATCCCACGATATCTGGGATGCGGTGCGGGAGACGTACTCGGATGTCGATAATTCTACACAATTATATGAGTTGAATACTCGAATGTGGCGGGTTCAACAAGGTAATCGTGACGTTACCTCGTATTATAATGAATTATTAATTCTTTGGCAGGAACTTGACATGCTCGATGTTGAGGCATGGGAGAATCCACAAGACTGCATGCGCTACAGAACAAAATTGAGAGTGGTCGTATATTTTTTTTTTGGCTGGCCTCAACAAAGATCTTGATGAATCTCGTGGTCATCTTCTATCTCGGAAACCATTGCCCAACCTTCGGGAAGTGTTTTCTGAAATTAGGCGTGAAGAAATGCGTCGTCTGATCATGATGAGCCGTGATGTTCCTCCATCTCTGCCCGAGGGATCTGCACTCGTAAGTCGGGATTCCTCGTCTGATTCGTTTCGCCGTGATGGGAAGAAGAAGCCTTGGTGTGAAAAATGCAAAAAACCATGGCACACAATTGATACGTGCTGGGAGATTCATGGGCGCCCACCACATATTAAGAAGAAATATGACAACAGGCACGCCACTCCTGGCCATGCCTTTCAAACAAGTACAGACATCTCTAGCCAGCCCTCATCTATTCAGGAATCGCTTCCATTCACAAAGGATCATATCGAGCAGCTGGACAAAATGTTTGAATCTCGTTTGGGTCAATCTAACTCCACTTCGTCGTGCTCTTTAGCACAAACAGGTATCTCCATTTTTATAGCTCATCATATCCCAAATTTTTTTTGGATCCTTGACTCTAGTGCTACAGATCACATGACCGGTTCCTCGCACTTTTTTACTACATATGCACCATGCGTTGGGAACCAACGGGTCAAAATTGCTGATGGTTCCTTTGCTTCAATTGCCGGGAAAGGCACTATCTCTGTATCCCCCACATATTCTCAAAAAAATGTCTTACACGTCCCCCTACTGTCTTATAATATTTTGTCGGTTAGTAAACTCACACATGATCTTAATTGCCGTATCATTTTTTCATCATCTCATTGTGAGTTTCAGGATTTAGCCTCGGGGACGATGATTGGCAATGCTAGACAGGACCGTGGACTCTACCTCTTTGACGCTACCTCTTCTCTATCGCGTCGTGACAATAAATTATGTATTCATTCCATTTCTGTTTCTAGTGATATTATGTTATGGCATCAACGGCTAGGACACCCGAATTTTGATTATTTACGCAGATTGTTTCCAAATATTTCTCTTAATAAACCAGTTTCTCCTTTACATTGTGAATCATGTGAATTATCCAAACATCACCGTACTATGTTTCCATCTCAAAAATATAAAAAATCAGCACCTTTTCACATTATTCATAGCTATGTTTGGGAACCTTGCAGGGTTAAAACTATTTCCGGAAAACGCTGGTTCATAACCTTTATTGATGATCATTCTCGCATCACCTGGGTTTTCCTTTTAAAGGATAAGTCGGATGCTGGCGTGGTTTTTCAAAAAAATTTTACGATGGTTCGAAACCAATTTCAGGCATCCATTAAAATTTTTCGCAGTGATAATGGCACAGAGTATTTTAATCACCTTTTAGGTGATTTCTTTACTCAACATGGCATTATTCACCAAAGTTCGTGTCCGCATACTCCCCAACAAAATGGGGTTGCGGAACGCAAAAATAAACACCTTTTTGAAGTTGCCAGAGCTATTAGTTTTCAAACTAAGGTACCTAATTATCTGTGGGGTGATGCAATTTTAACTGCTGCGTATTTAATTAATCACTTACCTAGCCGGGTTTTGACCTTCCATTCTCCTCTGAATATTTTTTCACAAACTTTCCCTAACTCACGACTTATATCCGATGTCCCCCTAAAAATTTTTGGAAGTGTGGCTTTCGTCCATAATCATGACTCCAAACTTTCTAAACTTGACCCTAGAGCAATTAAATGTATTTTTGTTGATTAATCTGCGAATCAGCATGGATACAAGTGTTTTGATCCCTTGACACAAAAATATTTTGTCTCTATGGACGTTACCTTTTTTGAAGGACAATCATTTCACACCTCTCATCTTCAGGGGGAGAGTTCTGATACAACTACAAATAAGATTGAAGATGACATTTTTAACACTATTAAAATAGATTTTAAACAAAATCATCTTCTGCCAAATCATAATTCCACGGTTACAGGGATAGATGATCAAAGATGTGATATTGTTTATACCAGGAGAAGAGATACAAAGAGAGGGGGAGACACGGTTCAACTACAGAGTCATGAATTAACTTCGGGTCATAATCCTGAAAAGTCAACCCCAGGTACTTTTCACACAATTCCCCCCAATGATATTAATTTACCCATTGCTCAGAGAAAAGGGGTCCGAATGTGCACAAAACATCCTCTCTCAAATTTTGTATCCTATAACAGTTTGTCACCTTCCTACTCGAGTTTTATCTCTCAGATTGACACCATTAGTGTTCCAAACACTGTACAAGAAGCTCTAATGACACCAGAGTGGAAAAAGGCGATTCAAGAGGAGATGAAAGCTCTGGAGAAAAATGCTACTTGGGAGAAGGTTGATCTACCCAGTGGAAAACCAGTTGTCGGATATAGGTGGGTGTTTACAAAAAAAATTAACTCGGATGGGATGTTGGAACGATATAAAGCTCGTCTTGTTGCTAAAGGCTTTACTCAGACATATGGCATTGACTACACTGATACTTTTTCACCTGTGGCCAAGCTTAATACCATTCGTGTGATTCTCTCTATTGCTTCTAATCTAGATTGGCCACTAAACCAATTAGATGTGAAAAATGCTTTTTTAAATGGAGAATTGGAGGAGGAGATATATATGGAACCACCACCTGGATATGCCAATGAATTTGCGTCTAAAGTATGCAGGTTGAGAAAATCACTCTATGGGCTAAAACAGTCTCCTAGAGCATGGTTTGAAAGGTTCACCAAGTTTGTTAGAAGCCAGGGATATTCTCAAGGGCAATCTGATCATACTCTCTTCACTAGAAATTCAAATTCAAACAAAATCTCTATACTCATTGTCTATGTTGATGATATTATATTAACAGGAGATGACGTCGAAGAGATGAACAGACTAAAAACACAGTTGGAAGAAGAATTTGAAATGAAAGATTTGGGGCAACTAAAATATTTCCTAGGGATGGAGGTGGCAAGATCAAAAAAAAGGGATTACCGTATCCCAAAGAAAGTATACCCTAGATATTCTAAAGGAAACTGGAATGAGCGGATGTAAGCCATCAGATACTCCTATTGAGGCAAAAGCAAAATTAGGAGATATCAAAGATGGTGTTCCAGTAGATATAGGAAGATATCAAAGATTAGTGGGGAAACTAATCTATCTTTCTCAAACTCGACCGGGGATATTGCATTTGCAGTAAGTGTGGTAAGTCAATATATGCACTCTCCAGTCCAACAACATCTTGAAGCTGTGTATCGTATTCTAAGATACTTAAAGGGAACTCCGGGGAAAGGATTGTTCTTTGGCAAAGCTGAAAAAAGGGGAATAGAGGCTTACACTGATGCAGACTGGGCATGATCAATTACTGATCGAAGATCTACAACAGGTTATTGCACATTTGTATGGGGCAACTTGGTGACATGGAAAAGCAAGAAACAAAGTGTTGTTGCTAGAACCAGTGTTGAAGCCGAATTCAGATCTATGGCTCAAGGAATATGTGAAGTACTGTGGCTAAAAAGGGTTATGGAAGAACTGCACAAGGCAATAAACCTCCCAATAAAGCTATTTTGTGATAATAAAGCTGTTATCAGTATTGTTCATAATCCGGTTATGCATGAAAGAATCAAACACATTGAAATTGACAAACATTTTATTAAAGAAAAACTTGAAGATGGGGTGATTTGCATCTCTTTTGTTCCAAGTAAGTTACAAGCCGCAGACGTCCTGACAAAGGGGTTATCAAAACAAGAGTTTGAAGAACAAGTTGACAAGTTGGGAATGATAGACATTTTCTTACCAACTTGAGGGGGAGTGTTGATAAGATGGGATTTGAATTTAAATATTTGTGATTAAGTTTGGTAGGATTATGGTAGGATAAGGTTATCTTCAGATTTAGTAGGATTTGTTTTTTATTCATTTGTATCTATTTAAGTGACCAATTGTACACAAGTTTTATTATTGAGAAAGAATAAAAAAGAAGGGCTTTTCATCCTTCAAAGAATATCTCAAATATCTTCACTAAGTACTCCAAAATATCAGTGAACATTGTTGATTGATTTAGCTTGTGTGATCTTACATTTTAAAGGAAAATTGTGTATTTATTCTGTTGCACAAATTTGTTCTCACAACTTTATGTAATGAGATTTAATTGCTCAGTGGACTTTTGAAACATAAAAAACCTCTTATGTCGTACTTATATTACTTATTTGAATGACCAGTGATTTGATGGATAATAATTGGTTTAGTAAAGACAAATTATCACAAAATTTGATACCATGGTTGCTGATTTAGTATTTTACATGAGTCTGGGGATGTGGATGCACCTGATGATTCATAACTTGTGGCTTTGACGTTTCGCATACTGCCTAATAGGATTTGTTCTATTTCATTTATCTTTCCCTCTAAAACCAGTGCTTGTCACCTCGTTGAGCTGTGGTGAACCCTTGTGTAGATTGCATGCTGAATAGGTTTGGAAATTTTGAGTCTGCAAATTCACAAAAAAATCCCTTTTAATGATCCTCACTAAGCATCTATGGCTCATTACGTAAAATTTGGATTTCAATTCTCCATAAAATGGTTACCATTTAAAATTTTGTTCTCAAATCTCAAGTATTTACATCACCCTGGCTGCCTGGCAGGTCGGGAAGCATGGGATGATTATTGAGTTTACTGATCCTGATTACAATACAGCACGTAGCGCCACCTACTTGCCTGAGGTTGCGGCCCATGAAGGTACCTTCTAATCCTTTTGATTTCTCCCATCATGTAAAAATCGATGCCAAAAATCCTTACACCCTGTAAATCCCTACTCTGGAACCCTAAAATAAACAAATCACCAATAGTGAAGGCTAGTCACTAATGCCTATCATCTAGTGAATCTAGCTCCGCCCTTCTGATATCTTAACTTGTTTTATCATGCCAGGCTGGACAAAGATTGAAGCGGTGGACTCGTTAATTAGAAAGGCTGGCTACAATGGCCCCATAGCTGAACCCCTGAGAAGACGTATTCGACTGACACGTTACCAAAGCACTCTATTTACCATGCAATACAGTGATTATGTTGCCTATGTGAAGACAACTCGAGGCGCTGCTCCGACTATTTCTGGGGCAAAACCGAGCAAATATTGGTAATTCCTCTACCTTCTGTTTGAGCCAACTATTTGGCTGATGATAAGGGAAGTCATTTTTTATTTCAGCAAAAAACTGAATGGGGCTAACTGTATATGTTCCAATTTCCAATAAATCCATTTCATTATCAAGATCTATTTATTTATGATTCCCGGAATGGAACTGCTCTCATTGTATGTAACTGTCATATTTGGGTTAATTGTCGGTTTAAAACGTTTTAGCATACGTCGTGTAGCGAGAGAAAAAAAAAAGAGGTAAGGGAGTATGAATGTTGTGGTTTCTGATGGTGTTTGCATGTTTGGTTGCAGATGGTGAATCGATCGAACTTCACATAAAAACCAAACTATAGGATCAATCAAACTCATTCATTTCTTATGTTATTATTTTTTGTACCCTAACAAAAATTCTAAATTCGTCTCTCGGCATGATCATAGAATCTTCGAACATGAGCACTGTGTTCAATGGACACAAAAATGAAACTATGTTTTCTGATGCAATTGTCATCCTATTTTACTTACGTAAAAACTAATATGGGATAATTATACCTTCAATGATTTTCTTAAAAAAAAATTAGCTGTGTTGTTTACAAATGGTTAGTACTATCATCTTAGCAAAATGTGTATTAAATCTCCTCGTTAAAATCGTTGTACTCGTACAAATTTCAAGTAATCCAAAGCAAGAACTGCTGTAGGTTAACCAATCGGTGAGTGGATTAAGAGCAGGAAATTTAGAGCAAATTCAGTAAATACACAATCCAGAACCGCAAAATCCAATTGAATGGTAGGAAAATCTCAAAGCCTTAAAAAGATAAACAGATAAACCACCTTCCCGAGTTCGCAACAATTCCAGGAACTTGGTATCATGAAATGGCTTCTATTTTGATCATATGAAACTTATTCAACACTCCTCTCAAAACACAGCTGGTTCCCATCCCTCAAGCCCCAAAAATAGTCCAACGCATAAAACACCAAGCCGTATTTCAAATCACGGTGCTGGTTGTCCACGTCCCTTGAACACTCGGGTTTTTCGTAACATGCCTTGTCCTCAGCTTTACCACCTTTCTTCCCAGTGAATTTCTTAGCCTGGTCGTGCATTCAAGTATCTCGTCTGGAGTCATATTCTTAACGCAAACTACACGCTCGTTCTTGTTTCCTGTATTACAAATAAATATTGAAACATCCTGGTGTAATTCAGAAGAATCACTTGCATCTACACCAAGAACACAAAGAGTAGCTGGTGGTAATCAGCAAGTATGGTCAGTTTGCAAGTTATCTGTGCCTCTATTCATCCTAGGTCTGACCATTACTGCAACTGGAAATTTTGTTTTCTATCATATAAGAGTATGGCTTGTTTTTATCTAAAACTATGCGTTGAAGTAAAAAAGATTTTGAAGAAACATTGACAATTTTCTCACTATGAAATGTTGTTGTAAAGCTCAATGGAAGCCATCATTATCATTCTTGGATGATAAGCATCCAACTTCCAAGTTAGTCTGGATTTGTATCACAATATTTCAAAAACAAAAATAATTCCATCATTCCCTCATCAATATAACTACTTAGGTGTACATGATGCACAAAGCTGCTATTTCTGGTAAAGAAAATGATTCTGGACAATTTGATCTCATCATTCTTCTTCACGAACACGAGAAACCAATGCCTAAACCACAATAAGGTAGATTCTATTTTGTAGTTGTGGATGAAGCATGCGGACACATATCATTCATATGATAAAATATAGTCTAAGGTATTCTAAACTACTAACTGGTTACCACAACAAAGATGAAGAAGGAGAGAGGACCAATTATAGTTCCAGTATTTTTTCTTATTCAAAAACTCCATTTTCTCCCAAACATGTCGAATCAGATTTCCCCTTTTCATATCAAATTTGGAATATCCATTCTCCTCAATGTTCTCGATTTATGTTGCAAAATCAGTGTTTCAAAACATGGTCGGAGTAATTTTACCCTTTTCTACTTAAAATTTCAGTCAAGAATGGATAATACAAACATACAATTTTTTTTTTGTTTTTTCCAACTGAAAAAAGTTAAAAGACAAACAAAATCCGTAACAAACACCATAAACTCTCCTATATCGAAGATGCTCACCGGAGTAGATTAATTCAAAGCTGAGCATATATTTCCACATGAACACTTCCAACACATAAGTACAAGCACCAAAACTTTCACAGACGTACAAAGAGACAAAGAGAGGTAGATATCTCACTGTATAACCCCTTTAAAAGTGGATGGTAACCACGATTTAGTTCGGTGACCACCTCCAGATGGGGATTTTTCTCTCTAAAAGCTGGCAGATGAGATTCCATAAATTCCCTAATATCAAAGTCAAAACAATTAGTCCTGTTTATAATTTATATAACGAAATAATCAGTTTTCACTCATTAAGAATTAAGTTTTTGATCAATTGCCCTCAAGTAAGTATAAGATGACCTTGAAACATTCTTATGTTCAGTCTTTCTTAAGATATGCAAATCTAGTTACTACATGAGAAGCAATAACTACACAGCAATGACTGATGCCACTGTCTGAAACATGAATTGTGGGCTATCATCTGATGAGTTTAGAAATAGCTTTTAAACAAGGGGAAAAGTAAACTTCAAATTAGAATAGAGAATGAAGGGTACTCGTTCGTGACAATACCAAAATTGCACTTGATACAAATGAAATACTAGAACTGATGTTTTAATATCTAAGCTCACAAAAGCATCATCCATCACAAACATAGCCATTCATTGAGCAAAATGAAAGGCTTCACAGTCATTCAGTTTATGTTGTGTAGAATTGCATGGGATTTTATAAGGGTAAATAAGAAATATTGGTTAGAGGCTCAAATGAATTTGCACATTATTTTGGGAAAGGTGGAAAGAAATCCTGCTCCCTACGTTGGGTTGCACATGCTTGTAGGTTTCGTATTGGTATATCACTAGCGTCCTTATCATACATATATAGCCATTTTGGCATTTTTAGACACCCATATAAACACACTGAGTCCTATTTCTTGTTCTATCACGAGAATATAGATATTTAATTTTAAGGGATATACATAAAACTTCAAGCAGTAACATGATGTTCAAAACTAAACTAGCTTAAGCATAGTGTCATGACCTATGGAATTGGTGTTTTTTAAGCATCTTCCTCTTCTTCGAATGTGCATCAATCAAACCCTTCAGAGCTATGAATGGTCCAACTACATGAATTAATGGTCACAAAGTAAAACTACAGAACTTATCCTACAGCTTCTTTCTCATTCCCCTATATCTACAACCAAAACCAAAAATTCAAAACAAAGGGGTTACCTCCCTTTCCTTTTAAAACAGTAAAAGCGGATTAAAACAACCCTATAATAATTCTTATACGCTACTCTTTCACCGTTCCCTTCCAACATATGGTCTAGGTAACCTAAATTTCTTGAAACCGAACCACGACAAAAAATCCAATAATCAAAGTTTTTCTTCCCAATTCTATCAATATCATCAATCCTTCATATGAAAATTCCTAATACCAAGAACCATAAACAAGCTGAAAGAAGACGATTAAATAGAATAATCAACAAAAGAACAAAAAAAACTAACAACTCGAACAAAAATGTTGAAAGATTGATTGACCTGATGCCTCTGCTACTGCCGCCCCAATTACAGAAACTCACAATGAGCTTTTGTAGTTGCCACACACCTCTCAATGACATGTCTCTTTCTTATCTTCTAAAATCAAAGCTTTCCCAACTCTGTACCGGAAATTATCCGAGTTCAGAGTTTTCACTCTCACTCTTAAAACTTCTTTCTTCAACGCTGAAAAAAAGGAAACGCTTGAAGCGAACAAGGCAACAAGGAAATCAAAAGGGAGGATGCAGGAAGGTTAATTTGGTCATTTGCGCAATCTCGTAATAAAAGTTAAAAGTGCTTTAACTTCAACGATTTTGGAATTTTTGAAGTTTGAAACAGGTTCTATCGGGGAAAGGATATACTTTGGGTCAACTAGCTCCAACTCCGAGCCTCCAACCGTAGATTTTTTTATTGGACGAAAAAAACAGTCCAAATTCGGTAGAAAACATTTCCAGTATTTTGATCGAGCACACTTTGCAAGATTATGAGCAGCTTTATTGCCCAAAAGTGGGATTTTTTCGATCTTCCACCGACTGTGGGACTTCAGAATGGTATGCATATATATAGGTTTTTAATAGGCGCACTAGTGCGCACCCGCAATCAATTTTTTTTTAAATTGACACATTCGCCCATACGTATCCACATCTGCATCCGCACACTCATCTAACTTATGTGTCTTAGGTACATACAAAATATAAAATTAAAAATCCAACGAACAATAATTTATCTGTAATTGATATTTCTGTAACATATAGTAATAACAAGCGTATATTTAGAGTTGTTAAAACGGATCAGCTTGATCAATCGTGACCAAAATAGGCTCGTTTGTCGTCGCCTCTAGGTGAGTTGGAAACATCCCAACCCAACTCAACCTGAAATCGATTATGGGTTAGGCGAGCCAACTCGCCAAAACATAAAAAAATAAGTTTATTAGATCTTAATGTATTTGTATTATTAAATATTTTTTTATTAAATCATAATATAATTAACAAATATAAATTTTATTGTAAATTAATTAAAATCTTGACCCGCGGTCAACCTGATCCAAATGAGCCCAACTGCCCAACCTATTCAAACGGGTTGTCCCGTTTAGAGGCGACCTTACAAATTCTGGTCCAATCCACCTAATTGAAGGGTCGGATTGGGACAGCTTGATGGTGCAGCCCATTTTAATAGCTCTATTGCCATATATGAACTAATCAGTTGGATCGTATTTGACTCGTTCCGGCTACTCGGATCCAAGCCTAATTGGGATCCGGATTTAGTTTATTTGAATAAGTAAATTCATTTATGTAGATGTTTGTTACTCTGGTATTGGGGCGTTTGCTAGCAGTTTCTGAAGGGACCTCTGGTAGATCTCTCGGTGCCTCATGGTCTTCTGTATCTGAGCCTCATTGTGGAACTCCTCTGTTTTTCGTTGCTGCTTGTGTGGAGTCGAGCAGCTCTGGTCTTCTGCTAGATTTGGGAAGGACGTTTTCCCGTCTGCCTATGGACCTTTATTTTCCCATTTGGCATTTTCTACTTCCTTGGGTTCTGTTGATGGCATGGACGTTTTTCTTTTTGACGGGGGTGGTTGTGCGGCAACCCCGCCGCCTGCCACGAGTTGTTTTTGGTGGATTGCTCGGCTTTTGGGAGACTGCCGAGCATTCCGTTGGCCAAGAATCTGGTTTCGTGCTCTTTCTCCCATTTTAATTATACTATCTCCTATCTACTTTTACTGTATGTTTTTTATGTATTGTATTTTGGTGTCATATCTTTGGAGCTCTCGGCTTTCATGCTTTTTAGTTTCGAACTTACATTGTTTGGCTTTATCATGGTTTTAGCTCTAGTTTGTGCTCTTTGGGTGGACACAAATTTTGGCATTTGGGCAGTGGTTCTTTTGAGTACTACTGTTTGGGTAAAAATCCATCTTGATGGATCTGTTAGTGTCGCCTTTTGGCGGTGGCTTAGTTGTGTTCGTGATTTACCGTTGTTGGAGTTTAGACGAGTTTTGACTACTGGAGTTCTGGGTTCCGTGCCCTCTACAGTGCTTTCCTTTGGTCGGTTAATGATGACTGCGGATTTCATATACAGGGCTTATGCGTTTGGTGTCTGTTATCAGTTTGTGTCTCCCACTTATTCTCTTGTGTACCTTCTTACATCATGGAAGGCATATTCTTTATTCGACCTTATCATTACTTATTTTGGTTGAGGGGACCCGAATGGCTGGTCCCTGATTTCTCTTGACTGCGGTCATACTCCTATGTTGATTTGTCACTACACCATGAAGCCTTTTACTATTTATTTTCTGGTGTTTGTATTGAAAATGCTTGGCACTTGTATCGCTCGCCAATTTGTATTTTGTTCCGTGTTGATTTCTGGTTTTAACCGTACCTTTCTTGTAAACGTTGTTAATCATCACTTAATATAAATTCTGATTTTCGAAAAATAATAATATTAAGTTTAAATACTGGAAAAAGTAAAAAGGACTGTTTGGCTCCGCAGCATCTCGTGAACAAACTCACAATTGAGATGGCAGCTTCAATTCTGAAAACTAGCGCAGAGAAGCTGAGTCCCACCGCGCGGAAGCAAGTTCTATCCTTAACGGACGCCGCGGCCGCTAGAATACGCCAGCTTCTGAATAAGCGCCAGCGGTCTTTCCTCAAGCTCGGAGTCAAGGCTCGCGGCTGCAACGGCTTATCGTACACCCTCAATTATGCCGGTAAATTCCCCGTGCTGCGTTTCCTTTTTAATTTAATAATCGATTCTTCCTACGCTGGAAATTAGTTTATGGGTAAGATGTGCGAATTTGTTAATTCCGTTGGTCGACCGAAATTTCAATTTTTTAGCCCTGATAAATTGATATCTCATAGCTATTAATATTCGCATATGAACAGGAAAAGAGTTTCCTTTTACTTATATGTGTCGGTGATGTTGTAAGGCTCGATTAAATTTGAAGTCAGACCTGTTAATTATCTATGAAGGGTGATGAATTTGGATTCTCTTTTGTGATTTTACATGTGAAAATGGGGGAGCTGGATGGGATACAATCCATCATGGTCATGCGTTTGCCATGGTATATAGAATTTTTCACCTAAATTATTATTGACTGAGCTTTTGTTGATGTGAATTTCAAAAGTTTCTCGATGATGTAATTGCCTTCATGTATTTTGCTACCGAAATGAATAAAGCATGGTTATTACCCAATCATGGTTGAACTTGAAGCCATGCCGAAGTGGTTTAAATAACCACTTTTTTTTTTTTTGAACAAAGAAGAAATACATTAATTAATGAAGAACCTCAAAGTCATGAGATACAACAGCATGTAAAAAGAAAGGGCATGATTCCTTAGAAGCAGGAATAGGCCCGTGGGAGACAACTCTAGAAGCTAAGACACGAGCCACAAGATTAGTTTTATTTTTTATTTTTTATATATGGGGGAGGGGAATTTTTTAAACAAATTTTTCGGGCCACAGCCCAGACCCGAACCCGAGTCAATCCCAAAGTGGAATATGAGACTTACCACCCGGCTAAGGCCGGAGTCTCGAGCCACAACATTAGTTGTATGCCTACAATGATTGATAACAAATCCAGGTTCTCTATCACAAAAAGTCCTAATAGAGGATATCAGTGAAGCTTCAGAGTGGCTAGATGATGGTTTTGTAATAGCTTTAATGACCATGGCCGCATCCTATTCCACAATGCCATGCTTCCAATGGTGATGATGAGCAATACCTTCATTAACGACTAATAATTCTGCAATGTGAGTGGAAAAAAATCCTGGTATGTGTGTGGCGTACACCATCAAAACAAGCCCCCAAGCATCACGAATATCCACCCCAGCACCTTCAAAATTCTAATTAGGAGGTACAGAGGCATCAACATTGATTTTAATATTCCCCAACAGCGGTGCAATCCACGATTGACCAAATGGCGGACACCAGGTCGAAGAGTGGATATAAACTGACAAATGATTATCAAACGAGGAAGCTCGATTAACTATGTGTGTCACTGACTCTAGGCGACCTTGAAACATGAGATTATTATGATCAAGCCATAAACTCCAAGAGACAAGAGCGACTACTTGCAAATCCATAAATGAATTTCCTGGAAACGGGGCAAGCAAATTCCAAATAGTAATGTCTTTCCACACTGTACGTGCTCGCTTACATAACCATAAAGCGTGGAATCCATTCTCAGAATAAACACTGCACCGAGGGCAACTCCTATCAACTAGAACACCACGCACCGCCAACTGAGAGCGAGTTGGAAGAGCATCATTAATTGCACGCCAAATATGAACTCAACTTTGCTAGGAATTTGTAGGTTCCACAATTTACGGAACTGAGTGGAATTAGCACAAGAAGGACCTGCACACCATTCTGTCATAAAGTTTGTAGCCAATGAGTAACCAGATTTGACAGAATATCCTATGGAGTATTGATCATGATGAAATACATCCATTTAATAGTTAAGCATGAATCTTGAAATATTCATGGCATATACCTGTAATACATGTCATTCTGTAATTCTTCTGCAATGTACTTTACATCCATTATTCCACCATACTTTTGTTTTATTGAGTTGACCCATTGTTTTGAATTGTTAACTTTCTCAAATTCACAGATGAGAAAATGAAGTTCGATGAATTGGTTGAGGATAAAGGTATAAAAATATTGATTGATCCAAAGGCTCTAATGCATGTCATAGGAACCAATATGGATTTTGTTGATGATAAACTCAGGTATAATATTGTTATGTACCTACCATTGCTGATAAATTTGTTTAACTTAGCAGCATTTTTGTTTGTATTATTTGCACATATGTTTTTGTTTAAGTGTTCCTTCATTCTATTTTGGTGAAAAGTAAATTCAGGGAACTGATTTTACCTTAAATGCACAAATATTCCTGTAATGGTGATTGTCTCTTCGCATTTTAATCCAAAAAATCTCTTCACAAAAAATTGCCTTCATTGTTTCTTCGTCCCTGGTTGCAGTACTGAAATTTTGGCATATATGATGTTGAATTTCAGGACACTTGAAATTTCTTTTGAAATCATTCGTCATAAAGTTTCTGGTGACAACTTTGTTTGGTTATGCACGCTTGTGCGAATATATTGCCTCAACAGCCAGCCACCCCCCCACCCCCACCAATCGCTGAGTGACAGTTACGTACTCTGACATCTCTATTTGTCTTTGAGCAGATCTGAGTTCATATTCATTAATCCAAACTCCAAAGGGCAATGTGGCTGTGGAGAGTCTTTTATGACAGTGAGCAATTCTGAACCAGCCAGTCAAGGTGGTAGCTCGTGATCACAAGTCACTTTGATCTTGTATTTTCTTCATTTACACAACTGCATATTTATAGGTCGTACACATGCTAGAGAGAAGAAAAAACAACTAGATATTAAGTTCAAGAAACTGAATTGCCCATGATAGGAATAAATGACCGATATCGGTATTGTAGCGAAAACAAATGTATGTTTTGGCTTTGGTGATGTCTATATTTTGTTTCTGCTTATAATTTGTTCACTTTGTTCAAACGGGGAATAACAAGCATAACTTGCCTTCCATTTTACCACTGCTCATGGATTTCGACCTGATGTGTTGATTTGGAGAAATTCTTGCCCAAAACAAGTAAAGCGATGCAAATTTTATTTTTGAACTGGTATGTCACATTCCGGCCTTTATACCATACCTATGGCGAGCCAAACACATCACCGACCTCCTGCCGATAATAAAAGAACAAATAATCAGTTTCTCGGGGTGTAAACAAATAGAATCAAATCAAATTTCTCATTTTTTAGCTCGAGTTCAAAATTCTTTGACATGTTCGTGGCTCGGCCTGAAGCATTTTAGACTCAAGTTTGACTTGATTTGAAGATGGAATTCGAACTCAATTTGATTCACTAGAAGTTACTTATCAAAGTTAATGCATGTATAATTTTAAATATATTAAAATGTTAAAACTCATGAACGACTTACAAACTATTGAATAAAATAACTCGAAACTATAATGGAACATGTTCTTGAGTTAGATAATATCAAACAAGAGGTGAATAATATTGAACAAGTTTAAAAAATCTGTCAATCAGCTCGATTCTTTGTCCCCATACATCTTATGGAGAAAGAAACATCGCCAAATTTCCAAAAGCATTCCACAAACAGTTGAGAAGTTCAGTTCAAAGTTACATTACAATGAAGAAACAATTTCACATTAATAAGTTTCTCGGCCAGTGTAATCAAAGACTATCCAGATGTACGAGAAAATATCGCAGAACTCGCGCCGGACTCTCCATTTCGTTTCAGTGGCGACAATCGATGCTTCGACCATTCTTCCAAGGCTTCACGGTGAAGAGCATTCATACGAATGTAAGGCCTTTTTTCTCGAATCAATTTTTCAGCACTTTTCCAATCTTCTGATAGGCCAAGTGCCACCAAAAGAGCGCACATTACCGCAACACTTCGTCCATGTCCTAAGCGATAAGCACGAATTGTCATCAATATGCAAGCAACAAAATTCACATCATAAAGTGATTTGGAGTAAACGTAAAAATCTTGGCCAATAATTGGTCATAATTCAGGCCAAAAGATAGCTCAAGGGCATAGAAAACATAAGGGAGAGGATCAGAGATAGATAAAACTCTTTTACTGCATTCGAGACTGTAGAAAGATGAGACCCAAATTTGATTCAACGAAAGCCTGTTCACTGGCTTTCTGGAACATAAACATAAGCCTAGCTAATCTTTCATTTGAATGAATAGAAACTCAAAACAAGTCTACTTTCCAAAAGCCTAAAACAACCAAAATGCAAAGTCGATCCATCTTTTTCCATGTATAAGCGATAGAACCCTTCTCTTTAAACTTATTGTGTCTCATTTCGATGTCTAATAGCATAATATCTTAGAGAAGAGAAGAATGAAACAGATACAATTCATTGACGGAGCTGTGCGCGTTTTTTCTTGGCGGATATTAGGTGGATATCAAAGTTGAAAGAGCAAAACCAACCCACAAGCTAATTATTCAATCCAGCAGAAATCAGAAAAGATCATGCTGAACTAATATTAAATAACACAGACGTCCTATTACTCACGTATTAAACCGTTGTGTGTTTAACCTGTGTTCCTCGACTGTAAGAACCATAAAAGAAAGAAGACAAAAAAGAGATACTTATCCTTTGGTAGCTCACTCTAAAAATGGGTTGGTTGAGTAGTTGCAGTTCCTAGATAGCTGATATAAAACTCGTTCTTACACACAAAAACTCCATACTCAGAAATTTATTAATTCTTAACATCTTCTCAACCTCATAAAACGGATACACGAATTTCCAATCAGGGACTCGATAATATTCAAGAAAACGCGATTACAAGCATATTATACGATGATATAATCAAAAAAATGATATTTACAACACCTTAAAAATACTCTCAATGAAGTTAGCAATTCATGTTTCCAACTACTGGAATGGATTTTAAGACTTAATATCATACCATATGCGCAATGAACAAAAATAGGAGTTTTCTGGGCAATTTTTCTACAAGCCCATTTCACCGCAGACTCAATCTCACCCGGCTGAGGCGACCGTGTATCCCATGTAGGAATGCAAAAATATGCCTGCCCCGAAATCTCCATTTTCCTAGGAAACTCACAGGTGCAATCAACTATAGACGGATTACCCGGTGGTAACTTATCTGGTGAATAAGGCCAACCTCCTACATATAAACCTTCACTGATCCTACTGTATGGATCCTCTCTACTTGTAAATCTTCTAACAGCCGAAAATGCTCTCACGAAATATAAGTAAGGACTGAACATAATCAAAGACCAAATTGGAAACTTCCCATCAGAACCCTTTCCTAGAAGCATGGGTAGATTGATGGATGGATGGGAAGCAATTGCAACCAATAACGATACCAAAGATGCATACAAAATGGGTATTGACATCAAAGTAAAGCCAAAATTGCTAAGAGATGCAAAGAAAATGAATAAAGTTGCTGCCTTTAGGCCTATGAGGAAAGATATCCCAACACCCATTATTTTTCTTGAATCGATATACGATCATATGGGTTTGAGTTTAAACATGAACCCGTTTTCAATTTTATATCACCAAAAGAGTTGCTTTCTCGACAGAAACTCCAGATTTTCAGAACACAGTTTTGCAAGCGATAAAGATTCGAGGATAAAAGGAGAAGAATTTGTTTTCGTCTCGCGGTGTGAATTACGCTTGCCCCCTCGACTGTAAGAAAATACTTCTTTTCTTGTTAAATCCGCTTAGTTGTCAAATCCTAGCCTATATTATCCACTATCTACTATTAACATCTACATTAACCGCTAATTATCAAATTAAAATGACAAATTGCCAAAAAATAATTCAAAACTAAAGAAAATAATTAAGAATTTTTTGGTCCTTACGAATTTCCAATTCTCCATATAAAACATCCCATACTAAGAAAAAGTCAATTTTTAATCAAACCATTAGCTTATAGTTCATTTGAATACTATAAGACCATGTCTGGATGAGGGATTATGATAAATAATCTTATGTTTATTTTTTAATACTATGTTTAGTTTGCATGATTAAAAAAGAGTTATATCATCATATTTATCTCACTTTATAACAAAATGATTTATATATAACATTTTTCGCCTTTTTTTACTATTTTAAAATTTGAAATTTCTGGCAAATTTAAAATTCAAATTTTCGAGAGTACTTGGTCATTTTACCAAAAATTAAAATTAATCCACCATTTTATCATCCAAATCAAACATCATATAACTTATCACATTATATTATATATCATTAATTATTAAGTTATCATTTTCTATATCAATTTTATTCGTTTTTTTTTGTTCAATAATTACTAAGATATCATTTTCTTTATATATCAAATCATTTATTTTTTCAAATTAAATTAAAAAAAAGTTGATTTCACTCATCTCCCTTAACTATATCTCTTACTCATGCCAGTTTTAACCTCTTTATAATCTTAAATGAATAATTTCCGTCTCCTCAAATTAAAATCAAATGCCAGTTTAACGATCGGTTCGTCCCTGCTTTGAGATTTTAATAAATGTGGTTTCCTCCACTTTGTAGCTGTGGGTTTTGTTAAGAAATTTGTGAATTGTAGTCTGTTTGATTTTGCTTAAATCTGGTAATTCTTTTCCTGCTGATATATGGTCTTTTGCTTGTACTGCTTTTGAACTTGCCACGGGTGAGATGTTTACCCCCAAGACTGGCCAAGGCTTCAGTGAAGACGAGGTACCGCCTTTAGATTCGATTGGATTTGATTTTAAATTATTATTGCTTGCAGTACAGACTACATTTATTCAATTCTTCACACAGCTCATATTGCTTTAATGATGGAGCTCTTTGGAAAGATGCCACGAAAAGAACATACTTATTTTTTCTCAATACTTGAAACTATGTGTTCGACAAATGTTGCTCGGTTTGGATTCCTGCTGTTTCAAATTTTAGATTGCACAAGTGGAGCACGGTCCAAAGATTACTTTGATAGATATGGTGATCTGAAGAGGATTCGAAGGCTGAAATACTTGCCGCTGGATTGTTTACTTGTCGAAAAATTTAAATTTTCTGGCGAGGATGCTCGTGAATTTGCTGATTTTCTCTGCCCCCATTCTTGATTTTGAGCCTGAGAAGCGACCAAAGATTACTTTTGTAAGTTTGAAGAAAGGAGTTATTTGGGAGACTCAATGTAGTCTTCTCTTTATTGATTGTTCCAATCTTAAAATTAATACAACCATATGTCTTCTATTTATAGAAGACTCATAATCCTAAAATCTAGGAAGATAAATCTAATTAAATAAAAAGATAAACTAGTATACTATTTTAGATAAACTAAAACTCCTAGCAAAACTTATCAACACTCCTATGAATATAAAAATATTTATCTAGAGTTCTTGATAAGTAAAACTATGTCATTCAACAACTTTGATAGACATGGTAAGCAGAAGAACGATGATGTAAAGAGTGAATCTAGAATTGAAAATCTTAATATTTGATGATCAACCTCCTAATTAAGTTTGGGTAGAGATTGTGAAAAAGACTACGATTTTTCACATGTTTTGAGTTTATTATTGTTACTTTTTGGATTTTGCCCAGAAAATGTTGGTTGTGTTTGATTTATTTACTAACTATGATGTAATATATCATGAGATTTACACGTGAAAATGATCCCACAAACAAAGCTCAATCACGGCCTAGCTGTAGGTAAACAAAGGGCAATTTAGGTATAATACAAATATATCCTTACATTTATCCTATACATAAAAATCATAACATAACATTATTTTATCATCATAAATTATACAGTTTATAAACATCATTTTAATCACTCTATTTATTAATCATTTCAATTCCAAAGTTGTTAACTACTGATGATCACTTCTTCGAGGAACGTTTAAATCGAAGGAAAGTCTATTTGAATTATCAGCATTTAAAATTGAATCAGAGCTCCTGCTGCTGTGATACCTCATCTTAACTGCTGGATTCTCCAATGACTGACTATAGCGAGTGGTAAATCTGAAGAGGTTCGTGTTTCTCTGTTTTAGATATTACAATCTCATTTTACGTCCTCTCTCTTGTGAGATGAAGATATGAATTGAATGATGAGGTTTAAATTGAATATCAAAGAAATTTTTAATCGAATTATTAGCTTTTAGAATTGAATCAATGCTCTTGTTGCCGTGATACCTCCGTGCTCAACAATCATCTTGACTATGATCTGCTTTAGATATTTCTCATTTTCTGTCTTATCGTGGATGCTACAGATATCGAGAATTTGAGTAACCGCAAGTTGTAGATTGAATTGAAGTTCTGATTAAAGTAATTCAATGAACTTCAATTTTTTTTGGTTTAACAAGGTATCCAGGCTTGCGCCTGACTAATCTTTGGGTGAAAACCGAGGGATGTGCATGGCAGGTATCTGAGGGAGCAGACAAACAGGACCCGAACCCAGGACAAACCCCCACAATATTTCAGTGGAGAATTTGTCTCACACAGGATTCGAACCTGCGGCGTCGGAGGATTTCTCCCCACGTCACATCAGCCCTTACCAATCCATCTATGCCCCTGGGGGCATGAACTTCCATTTTTTACTCGGTTTTAGTTGTGTTAATGAGCGGTTGAATATTACAGCCAATTATGATTAGAGCAATTTAAGTTAATATTCGTATAAAATAGGTTCCATTTAGATTTAAAGTAAATATTTTACTTCCCTCGCTTGCTACCCTGTAGCTTCTTTCTGCAACTATGTTAATACTTGTAACAGTAAGCTCAAGGATTTCATACCACTAGGTGAGAGACCAGATGGATTACACATTTCCCCTTATTAATCACAAACCATTAGCACTGATCCAATCTGGACATCATTATCCAACCAATGTGCATGGGCAGAGTTTAACATGAGATGCCAGTTCAGTCATGAAACTCGATACCCTCGCTGAAAATATCAGCAAGCAATCTGGTTGCTCATTTTTCATTAGTACTGTGTCTGCTCACTTTAATCGGATTTCTTTACTGTTTCAATACTTAGACTAGGGCACAAACAAATATTACTGGTGATATCCCTGCAGCCATTGGTGGCTCCCCCAAGTCTCAGTCTTCAGCTTGCAACAAACTTGTTCATATTTTTCTTTCCCACCAAAAATTGCAACCTCAGATAGATTGGAGTAGGTGGACTTCAGAAATGTCTGTAGCAAGGATTGATTAATCGAGTAGAAGAACTTATATGCTTGGAACAACTTCCTCATTATATCAGCATAAGATCACTTTGGTCCGGACAAACTTGAATTATTTATTAGGATGTGGAAATCATATTAACTCTCTGTTTAAAATCTTGATAAGAATCTCCAGTCTCTCTCTCCCTTTAACTGACTAATATCATCCTTTTATAAGAAATTGAGAATGTTCGTGCTAGAAAATGCTTCGAACAGATTAAAATGTTTACTTACATAAGAAACTGAAAGTTATGACATAGAGGCATGCAATTGTTTTGCTTGTGTCAACCAACACTATATATCAGGAAGCACATAAACTTACATAAGAAGGCGAAAAGAACTCACAGATACAAGTATACAGCAGATTTGTTTTAAAACCTAACAATATTAGAATACTGTACTGCAAAGGCTCTGTAGTTACGATTCCAAGAACTTATTATATAGAGTTGCAGTATATAATTATAATGGTTTTGGTCTCATGAGACCTTGTAATTTTTGTATAATAAGATATGTAACATAATTTGAAATTAGATGCATTGCCAAAATATAAGATCCTGTAAAAAACCTTTCGCCATTGGGACTTGATCTCATGGAATTCATATCACTTGAGATCCTTTCGAGTTTTAGCTAATTATTAGGATCAGGTAACCTCAAGATAGAGAGACTCTCTCTCATTCACCTGTACAGATATCTTTTCATTTGTCTTTTTCAAGATTTCAGATATTGCCATCTAGTTAGTAAATATACAAATTGAATTATCAGTTTTAGACTTGAATCAGTTTTTCAGTTGTGACAATACCTCAGCGAGAGCCGGGAGAACAATCATCTTCCCTGCTAGATCCTATTGGTGGCTGTTAGTAGTAGATCTGTAGAGGTTCATGTTGTCCATCCTTTTTTAAAGTCTTAGATATTTGAACATACTTCATAATCTTGAAATTGGATCAGTGTTTAACTTTTCCTTAAATCATGTTTTTCTTGGCATTGGTTGAAGATTTGGTATCCACTAACAACTTAAATTATACTTGAGAATTTATCCAGTTTGTTGGATCCATAATATTTATGCTCTAAATACCAGGAATTGTAACTGCAAGTTTGTAGAATGACTTAATGAAGTTAATGTTTGTTGTTTAAATTAATTCTATGAACTTCCAATTCTGACTGCAGTATTAGTTATGCTATTGTTAAGAGTGAATATTACAGATATTTAAGATTTAACTTTCCTCCCTACCCTATAGCTTCTTTTTGCTAATAGATTACTTGATCACTGCTTGGTACAGTTGCATAGGAATTTCATGCCGTGGGGTAACTACACATTCTTCCCAATTCCAAGCATTAGATTGCAGTTGCACTCATCCCTATCATCTCAAGCAATATCCTCCACAATTTCATAATGATATAAGCTCCTAATAATACACAACATAACACCAACCTCTCAGTATGACAAAAAACACCAATTATCTTCACCTTCCTTTTCTTCATTTTTCCTTCCATGGCGATACATAAAATAGCGATTCTAATCAATAGCAACCATTCTGCTTCAACTCAACGAATACTGGTCAGTCCTCCCTCCCTCAGTTCAGAGTTCACATGAGATGGTGACTCATTCATTAACTCGAGATCATAGATGGAACCATCAGTAAAACAATGTCACCGATCATTTACGACCTCAAAACCTTACCTTCACTAATATCGCTTCCTGGTTAAAGTTATACTTCCATCAGTTCTATTTGGTTTATACATGCTTGAATTATTTATTAGGATGCGGAAAACAAACTTACTGGTCCTGTTTTAAAAACATGATATGTCATAGTTTCTCTCTCACACTTTTTAAATTGGATAGCATGATCATCCCTTTAGAAGATAACCGAGAGTCAGTGATGAGAGTCAGTGATGATAGAAAGTTCTTAAAAAGAGTAAACCATAACTAACTGAAAACTATGACAGATCTGGAAACTTATATAGAAAGGCATGTGATTTTATAACATGTATTGAACCAATATAATATATCAGGAAGCCTACAAACCTACAAAACTGAAGGCACATAAGAGTTTACAGAGACAAGTATCAAGCAGATTGGGTTAAAACCTAGTACTAGTAGAATAATCAACTGCAAAAGCTATTTAATCATGATTTTTGCCGAAGTTGTGAAAACTCGATTTTTCACCCAAAGTTTAGTCAACCAAAATATTCAAATTTTCTTTTATTTGAATCAATAAATTAGTGTTTAGACGATATTGAATTGTATTAGAGTTAATATTGAATTACATGATATCAATCAATCTTATAGATTGTAAAACACTTATTTAAAAAAATAACTAGAGAATTAAGAGTTGTATATTAATTTATAGATAGTAAAATAATTTGTAGATGATTGAAGATTTTATCAAATATAATATTGTGTTGTTAGATAATTAGTAATCATATCATTGATATCTTTAGCCAATAAAACATTTGATGAGATAAATTCCATTTCAATTTAATCTTGTAGACTTGTAGCTAAACCAATGACTAAATATTTATACAACTAGAGTTTTGGTCAAGTCACAATTAGAATCCTTAAGTTAATACAATCACTTGATGTTATTTGGTCAAACCAAATACTGAATATAGATAATATAGAAAAATAATAGATAATATTGAATTAAATCTCATAATATATCAAAAAGGTATAATATTTAATTATATTATGATAATCTTTTAGATATATAAATATAACCAAAATCCGAAGATAAAGCACAATCTAAAAATAAGTTTTGGAAGATACGATTGAATTTCAGAAGTCGTAGGAACCGAGATTCTCAAATTTCAAGCTCTATAAATATAAGACTATTCTACATAGTATGCGACTCAAAAATATCTCACAATTCACACAATTTTCGAAACACACACTAGCACATACTAAAAGATGTGAAATTTTCATTAATGAAAGGAGAGGAAATTCATCGCATTTTTGCCACCCAAAACCATTGACACGCAAGAATCATTTATAATCTCGGTAAGTGGGTTCTTGTTATATATTCGTTTCGTTTTTGAAAAAGCATATGTATGTTTTGAAATCTCAATCGAATATGTGATGTATATTAAAACTACGATGTTCTGAGAATAAATTTTGATCATCGAGCAATAAGGTCTATACGGAGCAAAGTGCTACGTATGATGGGAGCCACCTCTTGAATCCAAAGGGCAAAGTGCTACGTGTACGGGGGTCATCTCTTGAGCCTGCGGGGCAAAGTGCCACGTACATGGGAGCCACCTCTTGAGCCGGCGGAGCAAAGTGCTACATATACGAGATCCACCACTTGAATATATGCAAGTTCCTCTAGATTTTCGGTGTAATGTATCCATGTTTAAGTGATATGAGTTATGATTATGATATGCTATGTTCTGTTCTGGCTCTGATTTGAGCAATTCTGTTAAGTTTATGTTTCAGTATTCATATCAATTTATGCTCCGATTATGCTATACGTTTTGGAAAATTATGAAAAAAGTATTATATTGTCACGTCGATTAGCCTCCGCTTGCTGAGTGTTTTCCAAACGGTCACCCCTTATATCCACTCCCAGATAGAAGCGAATAAGAAATCGAAGTTGAAGATCAAATCGGTTTTGGAGATAATGATTTAGTTGATGTTGTTCAAGGTGCTGCTGCCATTGATTTATGAAGCTTCCGCTGATATTTGTAAGAATTATTTATTTTTTGAATAATAGGCTGGTTTTCGTAGAATTCTGTATTACGAGGCTTGTTGATTTTGAATTGTATTTAGAATGAACGCTGGTCTTATTGACCCCGGTTTTGGAGCGTGACAGAAGTGATTACTGAGGACTGGTTATATTCAAATTATATAATAGCAGTGTCTAATTTAGTAGATTAGGTCTTATGAACCCTCTGATGGTGTATGTTAATTGGTTCATTGCCAAAACAGTTTTAGGGGAAGACACTAGAGTAGGTGTACTAAGAAGATAATATTCTTGTCATTTGTAAAACTGGATTGATCTCTCTTAAAACTATTTGACTTTAAAATTATTATGATCAGCCAACCTGAAAAGAAAAATAAATATATATAGCTAGATTAACGATAGAAACTATGACGGAAAAACACATATAAAGTAGCTGCGAAGTCTTAAAACCGACATTTGAGATTCGTTTTATTTTATTGTGTTGTCCATACATATGAATTAGCTAGAACTTAGTCGTGTGCAGAATAATTATAAAAATAGCTATTAAAGACGCACAACGCACTAAAGCGCAAATGGTCCTGGGGCTATAGCGCATAATGCGACGATTTACTAAAATAAAGCGCATTAACTTATATATTTTTAATATATCAAAAGTATCCATAAAATTTAATATTTATAAACAATCAGTGTTTAACCTTGAAACTTCATATTTCTTTTACACTACAAATACTATATTTAAATACTTTTGGCATGAAAGACCTGCACATGATACTATATTTGATGACTAGCTCCCTTTCTCTCACCATCACATGATCACACGGTAATTTACGGCGTGCGAGAGCACACGCGCGCGTGCACACACATATACATATATATATATATATATTTATATATATATATAGTCTTCAATAATGTAGGACGACGGCGGTTGGAGGCTAGAGGTTTGGGCAAGAAGACTTTGTGTAATATTAACCCTAAAATTCTCGAACCCTAACATTCTCTAATTGGGCTTATAAAAATAAGTTCAACTTAACATTAGCACAACAATGTCTGAAAAAGACACCGTCATCCCCAATTTTCAAGCCTTAGCAAAGGCGTGCGCCTTGGCTAATTGTAAAAGCACAGATAGCGCGGCAAAACCCAGGGCACAGCGAGGCGCAAGACCTGCACCTCGCTCTACGCTTTTAATAACTACGCTTCTACCAAATAAGATCTACAAATGCAAGTCAAGCTCCTCAGAATTTAGTAGATTTGGAAACTATTTGTTAAACACACTATAAGTGATTTAATCATGAAAATGCTTTATCTCAGTAAGTGTTAATTGCCATGATTGTTTTTTCACATAACCATGACAGATGAACAATTAAGATAGATGAGTTTTCGGTCCATGAAGAAGTATGAAAATCTATTGAGACCATTGAATGCCAATTGTGACAGTGGAGGCATACGGAGACAAAACTTGTATGCAACTTTTGCAAAGGATGTATTCAGATGCATCCATATCAACAAACGATTAGATAAGTTCAAAATTATGATTTTTAATTAACGTGTTTGAAAATATGTCTAATTTTGTTAATGTAGAGTTGAAAGAAGATAGAACATTCACTTGTAAGAACATGTTAATCGTCCTCGGCGTCAAATGTAGTTGAGCCCGTCGAGATTGAAACTAGATCTGGGGATGAGGTTGAAATGGAGCACATGATGAATAATGAAGGCCATTTAGGATATGATACTGATCAAACTTCTTATCAGCCGGTAGTTGAACCTTCTTATATGGAGCACATGAGTTGAACTTTCTATGACGACTTCAACAGACATTGAGATCGAGCGAAAGCAAAAATTAAGTTAGTCAATTTTCTTTTTAGCCATGTATCATTATGTCTACTTATTTTGGATTCTTATATATTAGCTCTAATTCTTAAGTATGATATTCGACAAGTCCGGTCAAAAATTCAAGAAATAAGAATTGAAACAAAAATTCTGATAAATCACGGGGGTCTGTTAAAAGAACATTTCTTTAAACATGTAAAACAAAATTCAGAAAAATGTAAGCAAAGAACACACAAAAAGAGTGTGCAACTCAAAAATATCGTTGGCTACCCTCGTGGACAATATCCCATAAGGGTGATACAATTTTTGGATGGGTATCCACCTCCAAATGTTGTGTGAAAGATATATATGTGTATCCACGCTCGGGCAGCCGCTGTTCGGCGGTTCAGATTTTGCTTCGGTTCGGCTTTTCGGTGGAAAAACCCCAGAGCGTTGGCCTCTGGGTTGTAAGAGATTGGCTTGAACCCTAAAACTTTTACTGCTTTGTTGAGCGTCTAGGTCTTAGGTTCTGAGGCTTGCTTGTTGTAGAAAACTAGGATTTTTTGTGATTCTGTGTTTTCTGTGATTTTCAGTGTGGCTCACTGAAATTTTAAAATTGTCTAAAAACTTTCAGTTTTCCATTATCTGTGCCTGTTTTGTGTGGTCCTGCTTCTGCTGCTTACTTTGTGTAATTTGTTAGCCTGTGATTTAGTGTGCCTTATTTTGCTTGTGTGCGATGGCTTCTATTTCTGGCTATAACATGGAACCCTTTAATGGAAAATCGGATTTTTCTATTTGGCAACAGAAAATGAAAGGAATTTCAATTCAACAGAAAGTGTTTAAGGCTATAGGTGGTAATTATGATGATGATGTAACCACTGCTAAGAAAGCTGAAGATGATGAATTTGCTTACTCTTCCATAATCTTGAACTTATCTGACTTTGTGCTCAGAAAATGTGGTAAACTTAATTCTGCTAAACTTCTTTGGGAAAAATTAGAAGAGCTTTATACGGAAACCTCTTTGCCTAGTAAATTGTTTTTACTTGAAAATTTTTCAGATTCAAGCTTGACTTGAACAAAGATGTTGATGAGAACCTTGATGTGTTTACCAAATTGATTCAAGATATTAAGTTAACTGGAGATAGGAATATTGATGATTATACTCCTATTGTGCTTTAAATGCTATTCCTGAGACCTATAGTGATGTAAAATCTGCTATTAAGTATGGTAGAGATTCTATTACGCTTGACACTGTGATTAATGATCTTAAGAGTAAAGAATTAGATTTAAAGGTGAAAAAGGTAGTAAGCAAAATTCAGGTGAAGTTATGCATGTTAGAGGTAGGTCTCAACATAGGTATAACAACAATCATAAATCTGATAATTATTATGGTAAGAACAAAGGGAAAAGCAAGACTAGGTCTAAGTCTAGGCCTAAGAACAGAAAGTGCTTTAACTGTGGTGATCCTAATCACTTTATTAAAGACTGTCCTAAAAAGAAAAATCAGAAATATCATGATAACGACCAATCTTACGAACAAGTGAATCATGCTTCTTCATCGGGTGAAAACTCGGGTGATGTCTTTATGGTGACTGATTTATGTGATTCTGTGAATTCTGTGTATTCATCTACTGTGTGTGAAAATGAATGGCTAATTGATTCTGATTGCATTTATCACATGTCACCTCTTAGAAATTTGTTTTCTAATTATAAAAAAGTTGAAAATGGTTCTGTTTCTATGGCTAATGAGAAACTTTGTAAAGTTGCTGGCATTGGTGATGTTTACTTGAAATTTGATTCTGGTTATTCTGTGACTCTAAAAGATGTAAGACATGTTCATGCTTTGTGCAATAATTTGATGTCTTGTGCTGCTTTAGAATCTGGTGGTCTTGAGGGTAAATGGGGAAATTGAGTAATGAAAATCTTAAAGGGTTCTTTGGTAGTTTTCAAAGCTGAAAAGAAAAGAAACCTTTTATGTTTGCAAAACTGAATCTGTGTATGATAATGTGAATTCTGTGACTGATGACTTGACTAATCTGTGGCATAGAAGATTAGGTCATATGAGTGCTAAAGGTCTAGAGATTTTACATAAAAAGGGTTGTTTTGGTAAAGACAAGTTGTCTTGCATGCCAAAGAGTTAAATTCCCGGTTTCCCCTTCCCCTAATGTGACTAAGAGTTCTTTGATTCTTGAGTACTTGCATGCTGATGTGTGGGGTCCCTCTAGTGTTCCTACACAAAGTGGTAATAGATACTTCCTATCTGTGATTGATGACTTTTCTAGAAAAGTATGAGTTTTTCTAATGAAAAATAAATTAGATGCTTTTAAAAAGTTTCAAAATTGGAAGATTTTGATTGAGAACCAAACTGGTAAAATGATTAAGAAACTTAGGACTGATAATGGCTTGGAGTTATGTAGTTCTGTGTTTGACAATTTGTGCAATGAATCTGGGATTCAAAGGCACAAGACTGCTCATTATATCCCTCAGCAAAATGGTGTTGTTGAGAGGATGAATAGGACTCTCCTTGGGAAAGTTAAAAGTATGATTGCATCTTCTGGCCTCTCAAAGAAGTTTTGGGGTGAAGCTGTTGTGACAGCTGCTTACTTGATCAATAGATCTCCTTCTGTGCCTTTAAATGGTTTGTGTCCTGAATCTGTTTTTGTTGGTAAAGAACTTGATTTTTCTAATCTTAAAGTGTTTGGTTGTTCTGCTTCTGTGCATAGGAAATGTGATATACTTGAACCTAGATCTACTAAGTGTGTCTTTCTAGGTTATCTCGAGGGAGTTAAGGGATATAGACTACGGCTAAGAAGTGAACATGGCTTAAAAGTATTATAAGTAGGGATGTAATTTTCAATGAGTCTGAAATGCCTTGCTTGCTTCCTTCTGTGCATATTGATGAGTCTGAGTCCAGTGCTACTCCTAGCAAGGTGGAGCATTTGTCTGGTGTGCTTCCTGTTAATGATAACAATGTGCTTTTTGCTGAATCATGTGAACTTGTCTGTTAATGAACCTGAGATTCATGAAATGCCTGAAAATCATGATATTGTTGTTGAACATGAACATGTTGTGCATGATGAATTGGTTGCTGATGAATAAGAAGATTTGAATGATTATCAATTGACCAGAGATAGGGCTAGGAGAAACATAAGACAACCTGCTAAGCTAAGTGATTTTGACCTTGCTTCTTATGTGTTCAATGTGTTTGAATCAATTTATAACTGTGAACCTAAAACCTACAATGAAGCTTTGAAATCCGAAAATGCTAATGACTGGCTGTGTGCTGTGAAAGAGGAAATGCATTATTTGATTGTGAATCATACTTGGATTGTTGTTCCTAAACCTGTTAATTGCTCTGTTGTTGATTGCAAATGGTTGTTTAAGGTTAAGAATGAAAATGATTCTGTTAGGTTCAAAGCTAGGCTTGTAGGTAAATGTTTTACTCTAAAAGAAGGTGTAGATTTCACTGATGCGAAGCCTGTTAATGTGCAATTAGCTGCTCACTTTGTGTTGAGTAAAGATCAATGTCCTAAATCTGATTTTGACTTTGTTCTATGAAGAATGTGCCTTATTCAAATTATATAAGATATGTTATGTATTTTATGGTTAGTACTTGGCATGCTATATCTTATGCTGTTAGTTGCTTAAGTAGGTATGTGTATAACCCTGGCATGTTGCATTGGAATGTTGTTAAATGGCTGTTGTCTGTAGTTGTTAAACTCAAAGGTTATGCGTTTAATCATGCTGATAAGTGTACTAAGTGTTTGTCCCTTAGTAAGTTTCAATCATATTTAAAAATTTTAAAATTTGATACTGGTGATTGATGCATGGTTAGTCCCTTGGTTAGTGTTTTATAACCTGCTGTGTGCTCGTTATAAAACTGTTACCCTAGTTACTTTCCCACTTTAACTTGTTGTGTGCTTGTTATTGTTTTCCTTGTCTTTACTTTGTGTTTTGACAGGAACTTGGTCCACACAATTACTTTGTGTATTGTGGGACCATAAGGCGACGATGATGTCTGCTTGTATGTTTTCCCTATGTCTGAAGAGAAACCGGTATTGGGCCAAGGTGGAGATTTGTTAGGTATGTGGCCCAAATTACCTAAGCCCATTAAGGATTTAACCCCTCTTAACTCTTTATTTAACCTAAACTAATCCCCCCACTTATAACCTAAGTCTGATTAAGGAGAAACGTCTCTCTCTCGTTTCAATTTTCGTTCGCCTCCATCAAATCCCCTAAACCAGTACGTTCGCCTCCTTCACTTTACTGAAATTTGCTGAACCAGTGTTCATGCGCCTCTCTTCCTTGAACTCTCAGATTCATCTTGTTCGTTCCGGTCAGAGTGCTTTTGCGCTTGGGTTCGACGAGATAATCGAGGGGTTCATCGTCCGGTTAAGCTTTGTGCTCCGTTGGTTCCAAGTTGCTGGCTGCTTTGGGGTTGGCCGTGAGCTTTGTGCTTTTCTGGTGACTGGTGGCTATTGGCCGTGTGGTTGGTGCTGGCCGTGTATGCTCCTTGCTGTGTGCTTGGTGCTTCCGGCAGAACAAGGTGGGGTGGTGTCGACACCTTCCGGCCTTTACCTTGGATTCTCTAGGTGACGTAGATCGGGGAAAACAGCAGATCTGAGTCGGACTCAATATCCTTTTGATATTAGTATTATATTCGTATATTGTGTCTTTGTATTTGTTTTGCAGGTATACATGACGATACCAAGGCGGATACCCTCCTAACAACAACTAGTTAATGGATAATACATTTGTTTTATTGGCAATTAAAATTTGGTGTGGATGTTTATTCATGTTTACAAATACAAAGAGGAAAGTAACAAAGTAAAAAGAGAATGTATTCAACGAGTTTTGAACTTAGGTAAGTGAATTTGCCCATGCTTATATCTTAAATCTATTTACCTAGCATTTGTATTGAATGATTTGAAGGAAAAAAGAATTAGAAATTTACTCATTTGAAATGACATGTATATGGTTGTCATTTCAAATCTTTCCAAAACGCAAAGAAAAAATGCATGCAATAAGAATGAAGAATTTGAAATGCCCACTTTAATTTTTTAGCCAAACATAAATGATGAAGTTGAGTGTAAAGTTTGAAATTCATTCATTTAAAGTCCATGAAATGAATAAGAATTATAAGATTATATAAAACTTTTTAAAATTTTTATATTTAATATTGTTTTAATAATTCTTTATTCTAGGAGTGATAAGATTATTTAAAAAAATAAAAGTAAAAAAAATTATATTTTATTAATTTAAAAAATTCTGGAAAGTGGACGAGGTATGATAGTTAAATATAAAAAAATATAACTAATAAAATATCATAACATCTTTTTTTTTTTTTTGGTAAAACATCGTAATGAAATTAATTATCTGAAAAATAAACATATATTATATAGAAATAACACATAATTTTTTTGTAGAATGGTTGTTTTTTGTTTAAAAAAAACTATCACCTGTGAATAAATGTATATATAAATTAAGGTAATTATTACCGTAAAACTAAAATAAAAACATTGTCTCGTATGACGTGGAAATCCCCACAAAACCCACAAAAGTCAAACCAATCCAACATAAATATTTTCTCATCATTTTCCGCATTAACAATTCCTTCTTAAGCGTAAGCACTCACTCTGCAGCATCAATGGCGATGGCGAATGCTTACCTCACTTCGCCTCGATTTAGACCTTCAGATTCTTCTTCTGTCCTGAATCGTTATGTGCCCACCTCAAAATCCAATCTTTACCTTGCAGTTTTCCCGAGAATCGATTCAACGCGCAACAAGTAAAATGAAATATCTTGTATTTGTGGATGTTAGCTCAATCTTTTGAATTTGTGGGTTTTTTAAGTTGCTAAAACTTGTTGTGCTTTTTAATGGCCTGATGCAATAATTTTTTATTTTTTTTCATTCTGTCCCATTATTAATTGGTGTCGTTCTGATTCTACGATGTGGGTGCTACTTCAATAATTTTGATTTCTGGGTTTTATTTCTTATTTATGTTTAATCTAAAATGTATCGTCGTCTCAGGCTTAATGGAATCCGTAGTGGCTAAGCACAGTGTTAAATTTGATGTTTGATGAATGTTGTCATATGCCTCGAATATTGGTCTGATGATTGATGAATGATGTCTTATGTCTTAAAAATTGGCTTGTTCTAGATATTATTTTATATTTTTGGCCAATGGATGGATATTCTAAGACAGCTACAGGGGCGATCAGCGGACATTGAAATTATTAAAAAATTTGCGTTGATCTCGTTTCAAGATCGAGCTTTTCCTGCACTACCCATATTCTACTCAATGTGACTTGCTTGAACTTTCGTGTAGGAATGTTATGATGTGTGCCTCTGCGGATGGAGTGGACTCAATAAGTTCAAGTTCATTTTCTTTGGTAAGTTAATCTTCTTTTACAAATTTTGCGTTTTCGAAGGCACTTGAGTTCTGACATGGACTGTAGTTTCATTTTCTGGAGATTGATCCACTTTTTGTCAATTTGTCTCTGTAAGGTGTTTTTACATGGTGAAATTTGATGAACTGCTGTAGCTTCTAAGGATTTTCAAGTAAAATTTATTGTTCTTTGATTCCTTGAGCTGAAAAAACATGATAGAGTTTTGGATGCGATGCATGCATGATTTTCTTAATAAAGATAGAAGTGGTGCGTGGGACCAAATTGTTATACCATCCTGGTAAAGGCGTAAAAGTTTTTTCTGATGATCCATGGATTCAATTAGAAACTTATCGGAATAATTGAAATGCAGAAAGTTAATGGTTTTCTCTACACTATCAAATGGAAATAAGCCAGTGTGTTCGCATGTCGACTGGTTTTATGAAAAATCTTTATATTACTCATATGCTGTATAATCGAGACCATGAATTTCTGGCACTTTGACTAATTGTATTTGCCTGTTTTATTTGTTGAGATGTATTTAAATGAGAAAGATAATATTACCTCTAGCATGGTCTCATGTTATGCAGGCATCATCTGTTTGTTATTTCAATGTTACAAGTATTAGGCTCGCTTTAAACTCAGAAAATTTAGGCCATTTGGCACTTTAAACTCAATTTACTGTTCCTGCTGGAAACAGTATAGCACGTCAAAATTAATTATTTGAAGCTTTTGATGAATCTTCAGTCTCATCTTAGGATGTACTCAAGTCAGAAATAATATGTGATATATGCTTTCTGATCCACCTCGAACAATGGGAGAGCCTCTTAAAAGTCCTAGATCCTAGTTGGTACAGAAGAAAGATTACGGTGGCTTAATAGAAAATGATTTTATTTTAGATACTAAATTGGACATTCTCAAATAAGCTATTAAAATTTACGCTTTCCAATATGTACAATGGCAGTTTGTGGTAGATGGTGTCAGTGAAAAAGTGCAAACTAGAGTAGACAAGTAGAGAATACAGCCTTAAAGCTTTGATCTCGTTTTTTGCTCAATGTGATAATCATGAGGACCGTGATCCTGCCTACTGAATGTTTCAAATATGAGCTACAGATTCCTGGTAGTGCAACTGTTTTACATAGCAGAGTATTATTTACGCTTTGAACTTTTCAAGGGAATGAAATAATCACACCCTGTTATAAGTTTTGTAGCCCATCAGTTCATTTAGAATTGAAATTTTTGTTTAAATAACTTTTGAAGAAGGAAACTGGGACGATAAAATTGTGATTTAGTTATTTACTATGGAGAAACTGAACGGATACATATCATGTATAATCATGATTTGCAACTTTCACATGTTCATAAGAATTAGTATATTCACTCGTAGAAAAAAATTTGTTTCAAACATCAAGAAACTTAACATTGATATATTCGTCACAGAAGTCTGGGCCAGAGATTGATTATGTTCCAATGCCGATCGTATTGATCGATCAAGATACTGACCCTGATGCAACTATTGTTCAAATCAGTTTTGGAGATCGCCTAGGTGCTCTTCTTGACACGGTAAAGTCTTATTCTACTTTGTTTCCGCGTCTCTAATTGTGGGCTTTTCTGACAATACACTTACGTGCACAACACTTTGAGGTGGGGAAGTTGAGGGACTGACATCTCAATTTTTTGTTCATTGAGTACATACTACTTTCACTTTATTGTTGACCCAATATTGATGTTTGCGTTCTTTTTAATGTTGCTTACTTTCATGGCAACTTGTATATTTGCTTGTTTAATTTTTCTGTGTTATGTGTAACATATTTCGTTTAAAATGGTTCTGCTATACCTTATTTTCTGATTGAAAGTATGCCATCATGCAACCTTTATTTCCTGCTGCAGATGAAGGCACTTAAGGACTTAGGCTTGGATCTTTCAAAGGGAACTGTCACTACTGAGAATTCCGTCACACAAACTAAATTTTTTATTACACGTTTGTAAGTACGGTTTTTGTATATGCTTTTTCCTCGTTCATTACGATTATTAGTAATATAAAATGTCAATTTCTTATTGACCCAGAATTTGTCTTACTTTTTTCCCTCTGATCTCTTATCTGTTATTTCTATGTTATGATCTTTATTATAGTTGTTGTTGAATAATTAGATAAAGATTTAGTATTTAAATCTTTGTGTTTAAACTTGGTAGGATAATATTATAAGTTTGGTAGGATAATATTATCTAGAGATTTGATTTGATTTGATTTAGATAGAGATAAATCAGGTAGTTTACTTCTATTAATATTTATATTCACCTATAAATAGATAGTCATTGTAACTCTTTTATTATTCAATTAATAAAGAGTATTTTCAACTCTCAGATTATTTATTTTCTACATGGTATCATAGCTTTAGGTTTGAAAAAAAACTAAGGTTAAAAGTTTATCAAACCCTAGCCGCCGGCGAGTTGTTGCTATCTCAACTCAACCGCTGGCGGCTAGGCCTTCAAATAGTAGCCGTAAAGCAAATCCTAGCAGGAGCCAATAGCACGCGACTTTCGCTACAGTAATTTCGCGTCTTGCTACAGTAACTTCGCTACAGTAATTTACCGTATTGTTACAGTAACTTCGCTACAGTAATTTACCATCTTGCTACATTAAAATCGCGACTATTGCTACAGTAATTTCGCGACTAGTATGGGCAGCAGAAAACCCAGGGAAAGTAACAAGGGAGGTTCCTGTTTCAGAACCCTAGTTTCCTCCCCCCAAAAATACGGATATCCCTCTAAAGTAATGGGTGTTGAAGTTCAACAAAAAATCAAGAGTGAAAATTATAATGATGATGTTGCTGCTGATGCACCTGCACCTTTGATACTGGGACTCCAGCCCTCGGCCATGGTGGACCATGTGGCCAGAATTGATTGGTCTCTCCTCTCCCGAATTCCTGGCGAGCGCGGTGGCTCGTTTCCTGTTGCAGCTGAAGAGTTGAAGTTCATCTTGAGTGAGGTTAATACCCACATTAAGGATTCGCCTGAAACTACATCTCCCTTAATAACCATAGTTAATAACCATATCAGGGAGAAGTGTAGCCAACACTATCAGAGGCCTGGCCTCTGGGTTTGGGGTCACTTGTGGTATAATTGGGGCATGTGGGGATGATGATCAAGGAAGCTTGTTCATAAATAATATGACCTCTTCCAGGGTTGATCTCTCCAGTTTGAGGCTGAAAAAGGGACCTACTGGACAGTGTGTTTGCTTGGTTGATGAGTTAGGCAATCGTACAATGCGTCCATGTCTCTCTACGGCGGTAAAAGTAAAGGCAGATGAATTGGCTACAGCAGATTTGAAAGGTTCCAAGTGGCTCTTGCTGAGATATGCAATATTCAATATAGAAGTTATTCAGGCAGCCATCAAGATTGCCAAGCAAGAGGGTGTCTCTGTTTCACATGATCTGGCAAGTTTTGAGATGGTGCGGAAGTTTAGGTTGCCACTTCTACAGTTGCTGGAGTCGGGGAGCATAGACCTTTGCTTTGCCAATGAGGATGAAGCAGCTGAACTTGTAAGGGGTGAAAACAATGTGGATCCTGACTCGGCACTTGAATTTTTGGCCAAACACTGCCAATACTCGGTGGTGACATTAGGCTCTAAGGGCTGCATAGCGAGACATGGAAAAGAGGTTGTCAGTGTTCCTGCCATTGGGGAGGCAAAGGCTATTGATGCCACTGGTGCTAGTGATCTTTTTGCGAGTGGGTTTTTTGTATGGATTGGTGAAGGGACTATCGTTGGAAGAATGCTGCCGAATTGGCTCTTGCAGCGGTGGTTCTGTCATACGTTCTCTTGGTGGTGAGGTAACTCCAGAGAACTGGCAATGGATGTGCAAACAAATGTTCCTGCCGACTGGACTACCAGTCCCTGAGCCAGACAATTTTGTCCTATGAAGTCAAAGATTGCTGGTGTTATTATGATTATTATTCTCCATTATTATTTGGAGTTCAAAAAGAGTAGATAATATCAAATCTATTGTTGAAGACTCGGTCTCTCAAAAGAGGAATAGACGCAGACTCCCAAAATAAAGAGAAGACTAGATTGAGTCTCTCAAATAATTCATTTCTTCAAATCTATTGTTGAAGACTCAGTCTCTCAAAAGAGGAATAGACGCAGACTCCCAAAATAAAGGAGGAGACGTAAACTAGCAGACGCAAACTCCAAAAAGAGGAGGAGACGTAGTCTAGCAGACGCAAACTCCAAAAAGAGCAGGAGACGTAGACTACCAGACGCAAACTCCAAAAAGAGGAGGAGACGTAGACTAGCAGACGCAGACTCACAAAAGAGGAGCAGACGCAGACTCCAGGAAAAGGAGCAGGCGCAGACTCACAAACTAGGAGCAGACGCAGACTCCAAGAAAGGAGCATGACTCTGAGAAAGAGGAGGAGGTCTCAAACAAAATTTGATAACATCTTGACAAAGGCACTTCACTATCCTAAATTTGAAGACCTGAGTTCCAAGCTGAGCATAATAAACATATATGACTTAGCTTGAGGGGGAGTGTTGAATAATTAGATAAAGATTTAGTATTTAAATCTTTGTGTTTAAACTTGGTAGGATAATATTATCTAGAGATTTGATTTGATTTGATTTAGATAGAGATAAATCAAGTAGTTTACTTCTATTAATCTTTATATTCACCTATAAATAGATAGTCATTGTAACTCTTTTATTATTCAATTAATAAAGAGTATTTTCAACTCTCAGATTATTTATTTTCTACAGTTGTCCCTTGGCTGTTTGAACCGTTCAGAATTAAAATGATTATTATATTATTCAGATCAACAGGACGTAAAGTTGAAGATCCTGATGTCTTGGAAAGGATTCGCTTGACCATCATCAACAACCTTCTTAAGTATCATCCGGTATGTTTATATATCTAATGCAAATATTACCTAACCATATATTGTTTTCAGGCCAAAAAATTTGGTTTTGGAGACCTTTTTTATATGATCTAATAAAATTAATTGATATGGTCATACTTAATAGGAATCAAGTGAGCGACTTGCCATGGGTGAAGCTTTTGGAATAAAACCCCCGGAAAAAAAGGTTATGTCAAACAAAATACCAGTTCTTGTTTCAGTTCTCTCCCCGATGTGGCTGCATTACTCTTCTTGATATGTGTGTACGTTATCTGTTTCCGGAATGTTGGGCTTCACTGATGTTGTTTATTTTCTGCCGTGTTTATTGTTTTAGTGGTCTAAATACCGCAACTTGTTTCTCTTTTAGATTTTTACAGAAATGACTTCTTTAAACGCCAATTCTTGTATCATATTGACTTATCTGCAGTATACCTATTTTTTTTAATACAATAGTGGTATACTTGAATGGCTTACTTTTCAACAAGAACTGACAAATTATAATATGCTTCTATTTCTTGGTGCAGATTGATGTTGAAATTGCTACTCATATACATGTTAAGGAAGACGGACCTAGGAGGAGGTACAATACTTCACATGAATAACTTCTCAAATTTTTTTTGTCATTGATGTTATTTAGGTTGAAAGACTATAAACCAGGGGCGTAGCTAGACAGAGTATTTTTAATAAAATTTGTACAATTTTATTGTAGTAGAAGATATTTTAAAATAATTATATTTTACCCACTAAAAAATATTATCAAATGCTTTGGCATAGACATATTTTTGTTGTGTTTTCAGCTTACTCTCTGTAGAGACAGCGGATCGACCTGGACTCTTGTTAGAGATAATCAAAATAATGTCTGATATCAATATAACTGTCGAGTCAGCGGAAATTGACACAGAGGTAAACCTCTTTCACTGTCTGGATCACTCGAATAAACTGTTATTTACATAATCGTGCATCTTGTTTCTTTCCTTTTTTGTTGATAGCTAAATTTACTTAGTTTTTGGTGTTAAAACCATCTAGGGATTGGTTGCCAAAGATAAGTTTCACGTCAGCTACGGAGGAGCGGCATTGAACAGTTCCTTGTCTCAGGTAAGCAAATTTACTTGCTTCTGCTTGCTGGTATTTTACATAGCTCTTCTCCATGCCATTTTCCCGTGATTTGTGCATTTTTCTTTAAAATCTTGTCTGAATATGCCATGAATTTTATTTTTATTTTTTAATTATCGGAGATTTGCTGTCAGTTATCACATAGATACCAAAGATGTTATAAATATTTGTGTGAGATTCTTTGAATAATCATAAATATTCCCTCCCACTTGTATTTGAATAATAAAAAGGACAACCCGTGTGGAGAATTAAAACCAGAAAGTCTAGGGAAAAATATGTTGAATCACTCGTGGAATTTTAATGTTAGCCTGTCCAACTATTTTAACCTCATTTGTGCTTTCTACCTTTAGATCCAACTTCAAGTCGTGTTGATGTTCTATATACGATTTTCTCCGTCGCCTTTTGATCTTGTGTTTGATCTAAGCAGGATCTCCAAAGGAATCAACTATTCCAAATAACTACACTAGAAGAAAATGAAATACAAGGCATAGGAATCGAATTATGTCAAATATCAGTTTGTCCAGTAGAGCTTCAGTTAGTGCTTATCAAAGACTTGAGCAATGGTCCTTTTTTAATAAACGGAGAAACTATACCAGCGCCTTTATTCGGCTTCTCACTGTCGTTTGCAGTGCGATACCCGTCCCACGCCATATTTGTGGGACATGTATCCAAAGCCTTATAAGATTACATGATGAATTAATTCCTTTGGATGGATGCGAAGTAGTAATCGCTAGGATAGGATATTGTGTGGATTCTCATTTATGCCAGCTCCTTGGCCCAAGGTGTGGTGTGATGTTCTTGTGAGTACTTGGAGAACTCAATATCATAATTGAGAGACAACCACGATGAGCAGTGTCCATCTTTTATGTACCTAACTAAATAGGCAGTGAATGCATCAAATTGTTTCGGTTTGTTTCTGTTTTCTTGTTTTGCATAAACGAGTTGTTGCTCGTGTTTTCTGTCTTCTTGCTCGTGCCATCGGCCCGTCGTTGTCTCAGTAACAAATGATGATTTGAACATGCAGGTTCTTGTGAATTGCCTGCGTTACTACCTGCGGCGGCCAGAAACCGATGAAGACAGCTACTGATAGTATAATCCATGGAGTGTTCATCCTTAGATGGTTGTGTTGGGCTTGAGTCTCCTGTTTCAGTTAATGTCATTGTCACTTAGGCAACATTGTTTTAAAGAAATTAACTAATTTAGTATATTTTAATAATAACAATTATGATGAGGTAAGTAATGTAATCATTAAAGTTTGAATAATTCTACGTAAAATATTTTTGTAATTTACTTTTAAAATTGTGTGTGTGACAAATTTACTCGAATCAATTTATTTGCAGTTTTTTTTACAAATTTCATTTAAATAATATTTCTAATCACGCATCTAGAACCCAATCGTGCAAAACTTATCATGCAAATTTAGGACGAACTATACTATAATCCGATCTTCAAATTTTATGTCCAAAAATCAAAATTCTTTATTTATAAAATTATTCTTGCTGAACCACGAGCTAGTGGCGGATTACCCACTTATGGTTTGAAAATAAATTTTTTACCTCATGTGGTTTTGCATATTGGCAGATTACCGCCTATGGTTTGAAAATGGACATTTTACATCCCTGTGGTTTTGAATATAGACACTTTACCCCATTGTGGTTTGTAAAAAATGGCATTCATTGAGGGGATATTTTGTATATATTCATAAATTACAAGGGGATAATTGCTAAATATACTATCTTATCTTTCAAGGTTATACTAAGATAATTAAAGAAGGAAATAAGATATGATTAAGATATTTTGACAGGATTTTGATAATTTTTGGAAAATTCTTGAAGAACTTTTTATAGGGGAACAATTGACTTGACTTGGTGACTCTCTTTATTCTCACAATTCACGTACAACATATTTTTTGAGGGAGAGCTTTTGGCACAACCTTGGAGGAACCAACAAAAGATTGGAGGAATTCAGATTTCGATAGAGGAACACACACCAATCATTGAGAATTTATATTCCTTGATTTATTTTACTTTCATGAATTCAAACAATAGTTTGTTTAAGTTTTATGGAGTAGATTAAGGCCACAATAAGACCGAGACAAGTTATTTTTCATGATTTGATTTTGTTGCAAGTTTATTATTTATTTCAATTTATTCATTGATTCCGCTTATTATGTTTGTGTTTAATTTGGTTAATTAAATTGCATAATTGTTGGTTAATCTAAAATCGGAATGCGATAGACTAATATTTGTTTCACTACATCAATAAACATATAGTAAAATTGATTAGAGATATAATTCGATTTCTATATGCGATTTTAAGTATAAAAACTGAAATTTCATAGCAACTAATGCAATTAGATCTAATTAAATTCAGTTAGGAATAATTGGATTGTATATTTAATTAGGTTTATTAATTCGAGAAATCGTTTAATAACTAAATAAGGGGATTTCGTCGTGAATTAGATAATTAATTAATTGGATTTTAAATTTGACACGTGAAAATAACTTGGATCGGTATCGTTGTGCGTCTTGATTGTTTTTATAAATTTGAATTTTCCTCCTAAGTGATCTCCTAGTTGTTAATTTCGATCCTTGCTATATTTAGTTATTTTAAATTTACTTTAGTTAATTTAGTTTAAAATATTAATTCATCCTCTTTGATTTAATTAGCCCTATATTAGGAAATTAATTTATATTCAAGTATTTAAATGTTGACCTAAATGGGTACGACTGGACTCAATCCGATTATATTATTACTTGCTAGTTTTCCCAACCAAAATAACTTGTCAATCGTGCTCCAGACAAGGTGTGGGCCTTGGAAAATGCAATGAGAGAAGTTAATTCTCACACTACTGTTCAAGGGATGCTGTTTTGGGGTTCATGGTATCCACAGGACAACCAAGAGGGTGCTGGAGGATGTGTTTAACATATGATAATTTCAACAACTTGGGTACAGGAGAAGTGCTGGACAAGATCTTACATGAACTGAAACATAAAGATGGTGTGCATGGAACCACTGCTGGTAATGGTTATTTCGAGGCATCGATCTATCATGGAGAATACGAAGCTCATACCACACATCAAAGTCGAGTTTAGAGAGATTGCTCGTTTAGACGTGCAAGATCCAGTGCTCCTCAAGGTCGCCTCATAATCAAAATTAAAATATAAATGGGATATATAATAAACTTGTTTCAGACACCTTCTTTAACAGGGGATAAAAGGATTGATACTAACTATAATGGGGCATTACGCATTATATTTTTTAATGCCCCTGCTGTGATCCGTTATTTTATGTGTTCGGTAGAGTACATGTGTTGCAGAAAATAAATGAAAGACAACACAATTTTTACGTGGAAAATCTCCAAATCGAAGGAAAAACCACGGGACCTAGTCCAGTATAAATTTTCACTATGAACTTGTATGGATTTACAGGGTTTAGACTCAAAATAAAAACTTTCAACAAAGCATAAGAGTAAAAGACTGAACATATATAATATTTCTCTCATCGATGCCTTTTCTTGTCTAGAAAGTCCAACCCTTTGCAATGGGACCAGCGGTGGATATTTATAGTGTTATATGGGTAGTTAACACATGTGAAATTAGTAACACGATCTCCTCTGATCATGGTGTTACTGGCTCAAGACGTGTGCGACAAATCCATGCTCCATCATCGCAAGTGCGGCTGCACCAGTTGATTGGTTAGTTATGTCTGGGTTATTCGCTACCCTTTGATCAGTGTGCCGAACATGTACGATACTCCTCGGATAATTTGTGCTCTAGGCTTCTGCTCGGGATATCTCGTGCTCGGCGGTTGTATGTGATTTTACCGAAGAAACTGATTTATCCTATAACATCACCTCACCCCCCGAAGTAAAGCAAGATGAAAGTATTGAAGTCTTGGTTTATTGTTCTTCGGGTAGAATTCCAGTTTCAACCTGCTCGGGGGTTTTTTCCACTCGGGATATCTCGTGCTCGGCGCTTGTATGTGATTTTACCGAAGAAACTGATTTATCCTATGACTTCACCTCACCCCCCGAAGTAAAGCAAGATGAAAGTATTGAAGTCTTGGTTTATTGTTCTTCGGGTAAAATTCCAGTTTCAACCTGCTCGGGGGGTTTTTACGCTCTTTTTCCCGCCCATCATTTTCAAAATGCCGCGCGACGTTTGGTTTCCCGAGGCCCATCTGAGACCGTTCATTCGATTTATTTTTTACGGTAAGCGACGGTTCAGATGGCCCCCTATAAATATGCAAACAACCCCCTTCATTTTTCTCACTTGCTTCATTCTGTTTTCGGGTTAGTGTCAGACGAGTGAACATCCTCTCTTCAAAACTCCCGAATATTCATTCAACAAGTATATCTTCCTCATCGGATGATTCCTCCTTAAGAGCAATCAATGAGTATGGATCCTTCATGGGGGAAAGGTCTTACAACCTTCATCATCTACCTTTTTCCTCGGATAGCAAGGAAACATTGAGTTCTTCTGGTCCTTCGGCTATTCAAAGGGAGAACGAACAAAACGGTATCGAACAAGGCTTGGTTGCGTCCAAGGTCCCTTGGTACGAAATCTTCAAATCGAGGATTCGTACTAGTCACCTCTCCCGTGTCTGAGCTAAATGGGAGATCCCTAAGAGTACCTCCATTATTGTTCCCTCTTCAAGGTCGCACACCCATTTACCCTCGAGGGTTACTTCCCTTTTTACCTAGACCATATTCGAGGGGGCTTGAGCTTTCCTATTCATACTTTCTTTCTTGTTGTTGCGAACTATTTTGCTGTTTCGCTCAGCCAATTGTTCCCCAACAGTTATAGGTTGTTGGCTTGTTTTTCTTATTGTTCTTTCTTTTCTGGGATTTACCCCAACTCCTGAACTATTAATTTGTTTCTTCCAACTAAATAAGAAGGAAGTTGGTCTTTTTTATTTCTCTTCCAGAACAGGGGTCGGTTTCCTCAAGAACTACCCCTCTTCAATAAAGGAGTGGAAGAAACTTTGCTTTTTTGCTCGTCCGTCTTATCCTTGGGATGGCCCAATGGTGTGGAGGGAAAGTCTCCCGTGGGCTAAATCCATCAAGGGTCTCATCGAAAAAGAACCGTATCTGTCAGTTCGTCGGAAACTTGGGGACCAGTGTTATGATCTAGCGAAACTCAATGACGACAGACTGTTGTACTTGTTCTTGCTGAGCCCGAAGGGAGCATCATTACCCATGCCGCTCGATGAGCTACTCGGGCATTTCCGATTCTCTGTAAATTGTGATTTCCACTATGACTAACATCTTGGTCCTTTCTATGCAAAGGAAAAAATGATGAAATGAAAGATGCTGGCTAACGTGAGGGCAAGGCCCGAAGAGCCGAGCTCCTGAATAGGCATCGGGGTCCAACATGCTATCCCTCCCCCACTTCTCCTATCATTGACATAACCGACCAACCGAAGGGGGAAACTCTAGTTACTCGGCCCCGTAAGAGGTGGTGCCCGAGGGCCAGGGTTCATCCTCCAGAACTCCCTTGCTAGAAAAGTCATGCCCACAAATCCTCCATCCGAACCCCGAGCTTCCTTCCAACCAGCTCCTTCCTCCGCTCCGAGCCACTTTCGCCATTCTCCCCGAAAACATGTTCCCCATTGGTACTATTCTCCTCATGTCCCGTTCATGAAAAAACCCGACCCAAAAATCTCCCGATCCATCCTCTCCTTCTCTCCCAACAATCCTGATCGCAAGCTTCTCGGGGAGCTTGCCTTCAGCAACTTAGTGAACGAATTCTCCACTTCTTTTGTGAAGCCAAGTCTGATTTTGTCAAAATATTTCTAAGTATTTTTGTTCATGCTTCTTACCCTTTATATTTTTGTGCAGGCTCACATGATGGCAGGCGAGCTCCTGAAACAATTCCATTCCACTCGGGTAGAGAACACTGCTCGGCATCGGGAGCGGGATCAGCCCCAAAATTTGTGTGAGGACCTTCGGAAGATCTCGAGGAGCAGTATAAATCTGACAAGAAGGCTCATGAAGTTGTCGAAAAAGCTCTCGAGGATGAGCGAAGAAAGGCAGCTGAGCTTGAAAAGAAATCAGCCAATCTTGAAGAGACAACAAGACCCTATCCGAATAGTTTACTCACGAGATGGCCTCCTTCGAGGTTTAGGTAGAGGAGATCTGGCTGAAGAGGAAGACTGGCTTTCTGAAGTCCGTGGAGTACGACAACATGATGTCTGACCGCGCTTCCAAATTTTTTGAGCATGGGTTTGAAACTTGTGCTCGCCAATTTGAGGCGAATGTTTATCCACCAGAAGGCGCCTCGACTGACTTTCTGGACCAAGAAACAGCTATGGTCAATCTTCCCGGCGAGCTGTTCCAATTATAGGGTATGGCTGTATTTTTCCTTTATATTTGCTCTTGTAACCCTTTTTCTTCATGAATGAGAATACTTTTGTCATTTCTTACCTAAATACCACGGTCTCGAACATCCCGAGCACCATCACTTAGGAAATTTTAGGTTTAAACATGTGATGCCCGGGAATTATTGATGTTAATCCCGGTGTAGTAATAATCCTTAATGGATTTAAATTGTGGCAATTATGAATTAATTGCGGTGTTGGGACACTCGAGAATGTCAAATCGGGTATTTAGGATCGTTGGATCCAAAGGTTGAGATTGTATTCTCATTGTGATGAAAAATCTTGGAATTGGGTTTTTGGTGGTATCTGGGGTCCGGGGTACTTTGTATTGGGACTGGTATTGAAAATTGAGATTAGAGAGATAATTATTGAAAAAGATGATTTTTAATGAATCATGATGTATTTGTAGAGGAATTGGTATTTTGGAGCCTTGGTACTATATATACCAAGTGGACTCGGTATTCCATCATTGCACGGAATCTGTCCTCTCTCCTCTCTCTCTCATCGCGCCCAAAACCCCATTTCCCTCCTCTTTTCTTCCCTTAGAGAAAAATGGTTGGAAGCTCGGCTCGGGAGCCGGATTTCTCGAAGAAAAGTTGGTAATTTCCCTCCCCTCGTCTTTACCTTCGATTTGATAGTAGTATTGTAGATTTTGGTTGAGTTTTGGGTTGGATTTGGAATTTGAGAATTTTGGTAAAAATTCAAAGTTGGGTTTTTTGGTGTTTTTATTGGTTTTAAATGGAGTAATGGAGGTGTTGAAGGAGTTAGGGGTGTTGGTTTTGAGTTTGGGTGTGAAAGACCCCATTAAAGCTCGAATTTTTTGGAAACCCGCATGTCGCGATCGATCGCGGCTTGGCGCCGATCGATCGCGACATTGTACTGATTTTGGGAAGACGGTGAGCAGTAGAGGCGATCGATCGTGAAGAATGGGCAATCGATCGCGGGGGACTCGGCAATCGATCGCGAGATTTGGCGATCGATCGCGGCGTATATTATCTCGAGCAGTAGACTTGCGATCGATCGCGCCTGAACGGCGATCGGTCGCAGCCCTGTTTCCTTTTTTTTTCAAAAATTTGGAAAATATCGGGATTTTGGAATCGAGGTTTAATTAACCGATTTCCGGGTCAATCTCTAGATTCCGATGGGAATGCTATGCTATGAAATTGAATTGGTTGGTGCCAAATTTTAATAAAATAAATGGAGTACTCAATTTTAGTAATTGATTAAGTTTTGAACTTAAAGTGGAATATTTTGGGTATCATGCATGCTTATCCCGGAGTCTTTTATAATGGTTAATCGTCATAGATTGACGATAGATTGGAGGTTGTAAACATGCTTGGGCACGTGGTTGCATGCTTGTGATTAATTGTGAATTATTTATGTGTTAGCACATAATTCATCGGGTCGCGGGACTCAGTCAAGGTTTGGTTCGGACTACGGAATCGTAAGGTACGTGTAACGTACGAGCATTCATAGATATATATTAGTGTCTTGTGCATGAATAATATATGGTTGTTGCAATCACTTGATATACATTGGGGATTTTATGGTGCCGCTTTTGAGCGAGCAATGATTGAAATGATGTAGCTGTTGAGCGAACATCGGTTATGACGCCGCCGCTGTTGAGCGTGCGTGAGATTAAAATGCCGCTATTGTGGAGCGAGCGATGAAATAGAACTATGGAACAATTAGTGAGATATATGGAATATCTGTAATCATTGTTTAATGATTTTATTGATTATGATATCGGTACATGGGGAACAGATTAGTTAATCAATGTAATGATTAACTGACATTTGAGAATTTGATGGTTTCGGTTATTTTGAGAACATGAACAACACAGGGGATCCCGGATGAGGATGATACCATCCAGGGAGTATCATTTAAAATTCATGGCATTTACGTTCTGTAAATTATGAATTGTAATATTATGATTATTGGATTGGTGGTACTGGTATGCTCACCCCGTGTGGGGGCTGTCTCGGTTGGGACAGGTGAACAGGTACATCGATGGCTTTGGAGTTGAGCTCGAGCTATTGATTGGAGGTACTTCCGGGATCAAGGTACCAGAGCTGGTATTGAGTATGATATTTATACATTAAATACACATATACTTATTCGATGCTCGCATGTGAGCACTATTACGTGTATATGGTTTGTATAAAAAGGCAAAAGCTTTATATTTTCATTTATGTGTTGCATGCAATTAATTAGGAATTACAAAATGAATTGAGAACGTGTTAGTGTATTACAAGGGTGCATGCTATGCTAAATGGACTTGGTTGGGAAAAGCTGGATATTTAATGAAATGATGCAATGAATTTTATAGATGGTATTTTATGCCATGGTTGCATGTAGTCTTTCCCCCTGATAACATGATTGTATGCACTAATTGTATGGGTTAATACACTAATAATGGGTTAAGGGCATGGGGTCCTTACAAAACATGAACCAAACATCCCGATCCCATGAATAAACTAATAAAATTCTGAACAAAGGTCGAACATCCTGAGCACAATCGCTTAGGCAATTTTAGATTTAAACATAGACCAAACATCCCGATCCCATGAATAAACTAATAAAATTCTGAACAAAGCTCGAACATCCCGTGTACAATCACTTAGGCTATTTTAGGTTTACACATGGACCAAACATCCCGATCCCATGAATAAACTAATAAAATTCCGAACAAAGCTCGAATATCCCGAGCACAATCACTTAGGCAATTTTAGGTTTAAACATGGACCAAACATCCCGATCCCATGAGAACATCCCGATCACAATTACTTAGGCAATTTTAGGTTTAAACATGGACCAAACATCATAATCTCATGAATAAATTAATAAAATTCCGAACAAAGCTCGAACATACCGAGCACAATCACTTAGGCAATTTTAGGTTTAAACATGGATCAAACATCCCGATCCCATAAATAAACTATAAAATTCCGAACAAAGCTCGAACATCCCGAGCACAATCAGTTAGAAAATTTTAGGTTTAAACATGAATCAAACATCCCGATCCATAAATAAACTAATAAAATTCCAAACGAAGCTCGAGCATCCCGAGCACAATCACTTAGGCAATTTTAGGTTTAAACATGGAGCAAACACCCCGATCCCATGAATAAACTAATAAAATTTCGAATAAAGCTCGAACATCCCGATTACAATCACTTAGGGAATTTTAGGTTTAAACATGGAGCAAACACCCCGATCCCATGAATAAACTATTAAAATTTCGAATAAAGCTCGAACATCCCGATTACAATCACTTAGGCAATTTTAGGTTTAAACATGGATCAAACATCCCGATCCCATGGATAAACTAATAAAATTCCGAACAAACTCAGGGGCAAACTCAAATTTTAAGAATTTTCTGGCTTCTTCCAAGTTGATATACTTAGAAGCCCTTCCTAGCAAACTCATCATAATTAGATTAAGGTTGTTTGGCCAATGATCCGAACAAATCTCACTCCCACATCCCTTGAGTAAAGGCAATGACGAGTATCTCTGACGTGACGCGGGGAACGTCGATGCAAGCTTGGTTGGACCTTTTCAGGAAAACCCGCAATAATTTTTCTCAATTGTTTAAGTCCGAACAAGCTGAGGTTTGTTCTTTTGCAACTCCTGCTTCTCACAAATTGATGTAAGAACAACAAGCTGAACTTCTATAATGTATCTATGATCCCCTGTGGCAATTGATTGAACCAGGATTGAGCTGCTCCTGCTAGGGTGGCCAGAAAAACCCTACACTTCACCCCATCTATGAGTTGGTCAAGTAGTGAAGTATTCTCGAATTGTTATAAATACTCCTCGGGATCTTCACTGCCATCATAATTTCCCACATTTAAGGTTCAGAAATTAGATGGTAGGGGATCGTCGAGAACCTCAGGGGCAAATGGCGTGCTCTTCTGTACTGAGTATATGCGCCCTCCATCTTGTGCATTGCACATCTGCTGCAACTCATATTTTAGATCCTCCATTTGATGGTGCAGAGTTTTGTTACTCTTCTCTCCTATTTGACTGGAGAGGTCATCAACCTTCTTAGTCTTCTCTTCATGTTCTTCCGAAGAAGCCATATCTTCTTCTCTACTTGTTCTTTCTTACTGGGGCGGGGTTATAAATTGTTTCATGACCTCCACCACAATTTTCGCAATAGCCTCGGTAAATTGTTCCATTGGCACTCCCATAGTGAGAAATGCCTGGGGATTAGTTTGAGGAACATCACGTGCTGATTTCACATCCTCCTCCTCATTTTCACGTAGCGAAGATGAGTATGAAGAGGGGTTTTGGATATACCCCTGGAACTCTGTCCTCTACCCTTGCTCCTTGCCATTTTTCTTCATCTTTTTTTTTGTTGTAAAACTCTTTCCTGCTTCGAGGTCTTAATTCGATAGCACATACGACGTCAATGATGTGATCCGTTATTTTATGTGTTCGGTAGAGTATGTGTGTTGCAGAAAATAATGAAAGACACCACAATTTTTACGTGGAATACCTCCAAATCGAAGGAAAAATCACTAGACCTAGTCCAGTATAAATTTTCACTATGAACTTGTATGGATTTACAGGACTTAGACACAAAATAAGAAACTTTCAACAAAGCATAAGCGTATATATAATAATTCTCTCATCGGTGCATTTTCTTGCTAGAAAGTCCAACCCTTTGCAATGAGACCAGCGGTGGGTATTTATAGTGTCATCTGGGTAGTTAACACGCGTGAAATTCGGAACACGATCTCCTCTGATCGTATCGTTACTGGCTCAAGACGTGTCCGAGAAATCCATGCTCCATCATCGCACATTCATCTACGCCGGTTGATTGGTTGTTATGTTCGGGTCTCTCGCTATCCTTTGACCAGTGTGCCGAACAGGTAAGATACTCCTCGGGTAATTTGCGCTCGGGGCTTTCTGCTCGGGATATCTCGTGCTCGGTGCTTGTATAAAATTTTACAGAAAAACTGATTCATCCTATGACATCACCCCCTTAAATTTTTTTGACCGATATTTTTTATTTTAAATTTTTTGTCCCTCTCACTTAATTTTCTGAGTCCGCATCATTATTAACGATGCTTGTTTTAAGTGTCGACAATTATCTGAAAAAAAAAGAGTTATTAAAACACATGGAATATTCGATATTACTTTCATCTTTAATCTTAAATAAATATACGTCATGCATTTTATACATTTCTCCACAAGAAATGGTCTCTCCAATTCGTACGTTCTCGTCATCCTCGCGATAAAATCAACATCATATTTGATATTGTAATTTCATGATTATATTAAATTTTAAAAATTACCTGAAAGGGTAAGGATTTATCAATGGTACGTGTTTAATCATAATCATGCTGCGAAACAATAAGAAAGAAGACAGGTAGAAAAGGAAGTCATTAAGCTACCTAACAGCCCAATATGGGCAAATCCATCCGTCACTGAGCGAGTTCTAATCATTAAGGAGTTAGTAAAAACTCATTCAAGGATGTTTTATTCACCAATGCCCCTGCCACGTTCTGCACCCTCCACAATGAGCTATTCCATTTTGATTCGATATCTGAGTCGAGCTGGGATAACTTTCAGGATAAGGTCGGTCCCTAAGTCCTAACTCCAAGGTGTAAATACTGCATAGGTCATTTTAATACATATTTTACATCGATACAATATTTATCCATAATTATTTTCATACGTCTTACTAATGATATACACCAAACACAAGATTATTTATCCGATACTTTAATAACACAAATTATATATTCATTATATTATCACACCTACCAAACGCATCCTTGTTAGATGACACTATCCCACAACAATACAGTCCCAGTTAAATAAAAGACTATGTTTTTAAAAAAAATGTTTCACAATTTATATCTATTTATAAACATAAATATATCATGAAAGTATGTTTTGAAAAAATGTTTCACAAAGTATATAATGTTTCTTTTTAATGACAGGAGAACCCACAGTCCATTTGTGTGCATACGGGTAAATTCTCGAGCTGACGCAATAACCTGCAAACCACGTCAGCTAGGTAAATCGCACTAGGTAAGCCCAGTAAGATATGCTCAACCAGAAGTTGTTGGTAGGGGGAATCGAACTCGTGACCAAAGACTTCCACACTCACATGCTCCACCAACTCGATCATTCCATGAGCAACAAGAGCACATGTTTTTTTCCTTGAAGGGTTGGTGTCCAACACAATTTGTTAGCCAGATCTACCAAAGACCATCCATCTCCACCTTCTTGCCACTTTCCTATTGAATCATCGGTCTCAATGCACATATTCTAAATAACTAAACTATCAAATTGATGTACATAATTAGAAATAGTAATAAGAAACTTAGAATCTCGTAAATAGAGGTAGTAGTACGCCTTTACTTGTGTAGTACCATTGGATAAAGAGACTTGTACTACACATCCTTTTTGTACACTTAGAATCCACCAAGAACGCATGTTTTCCTTAAAGGGTTGGTGTCCAACACAAGTCGTTAGCCAGAAATACCAAAGACAATCCATCTCCACCTTCTTGCTTCAATTTGAATCGACTCATCACGCACATTTGATCGTATATATCCTTTATAACGACGTTTACTTTTCTTTCGAAAATATCGGTTCGACGCGCATTGAGGATTTGGCACGAATATTTGATCTTTTAGGTACCGTTTGAAGCGAGGGATGTGATAGATAATATAATGATAAAATAATGAGAATAATGTAGTGTGATAAGTTGTATTTCGTTTATATACTTTTAAATGGTGGATTAAATTTATTGTTTGGTATCTCGAAAATTTGAATGTCATTTTCGAAGGGAATTTTAAATTTTTGGAATTATGTTATTGAAAACAAGTTGAAATTTTTAAAGGTAGTGTTTTGCACCTATTCACAAATTGTATAGGTAAACTATCTATTTTCACAAACCGAGGTAAACTGTTTATTTCTAAACTACAGAGATGTAAGTTGTATTATGATAGATAATATAATGATAAAATAATAAGATGATGATAAATAATATAGTGTGATAAGTTGTATTATGTTTTATATAGTTTTGAATGGTTAATTAAATATATTCTTTGGTATCTCGAAAATTTAAATGTCAAATTTTGGTGGGAATTTCGATTTTCGGATGGAATTTCAAATTTTTGGAATTATGTTATTGAAAATAAGTTGAAATTTTTGGAGGTAGTGTTTTGTATGGGTAAACTATCTATTTTTACAAACTGGGGTAAATTGTTTATTTTTAAATTACAAAGATATAAACTATTTATTTTGAAAATTACAAAGGATAAATTACTTATTTTCAAATCACGACTAAAAAGGTCTATTTGAAAAACCGCATTATACGGCTGGAAAAAATATTGGCTCGTTTGAGTGAGAAAGATAACTCCTGTGATGAAATCGACGACCTCAACTAATATTTATACTTAATTAATGTAATGAGATTATGCTTCAGCTTACACGTACACGCTACTCTTTTCTTTTATGAATTTTCTTCCTCTATAAATATCGCCAGAGCTTGCGGAGCTCCCCATTATCAACACATTTTCTAGCCTTCAAGAAAATATTATCGTTCTTCTTCGGATTTATATTCAGTAACTAATCATCATGTCCGAGGCAAGTTTCAGCCTTTGAATTTTTTTCCCAAGAATGTTTTCTGAACTTGTTTCATATTCTCAATTTCTTTTTTTTTTTTAAATCTATGACGTGCATTCTTGATGATTTCATAGCTTTGTGATCAAATGCAGACTGTTATGCTCAAGGTTAATATGTCCTGCCAAGGTTGCGTAGGAGCCGTGAACAGGGTTCTTTCGAAAATGGAAGGTTCAACATCCTTTTCTCCGTCTTGTTATTTTGGATCGCTTGATTTTTGTTCATTTGCTGGCTAATCTGGTATAAACAACAATTATCTTATTGGTCTTTGTGTCAACAGAAACTTTGTGTTTGCATCGCATTAAAGTTTAAAAGGTTTGAGTTGAGGGTCAGCAAGTATTTCCACTAATCATATTTGAGTGCTGCTAAAACCCCTCGGGAAACAGAAATAGGCGCAAGAACCTAAGTGTTGTTGCATTGAATATTAGCATTTTTTTTATTGATTTATTGCACCTTATTCATAGGCGTTGAATCATTCGACATCAATTTGGAGCAGCAAAAAGTGACTGTGAAGGGCAATGTAAAGCCGGAGTCTGTTCTACAGACTGTTTCGAAGACTGGGAAGGCGACTTCCTTATGGAAAGCAGACGAGGCGAAACCTGAATCTGTGCCAAAACCTAATGAACCCGAGGCAAAACCTGAACCAGTGTCGAAGCCTAACGACCCTAAGGTGACAACTGAACCTGGATCAAAGTCTACTGATGCTGTTGCTGCTGCATAGTATTTCAGTTTAATCTGGAAATTGAATATTAATATATTAAATAAGATCTAAAACTTCTTGTCTGATGTTTAAGAGGAAATGTTTCTATTTAACGACAGAGTTTGAAGTTTGTGTAATAAAAAAATGAAGCTTATATGATAATGAAATTTTGGTGACGTTTTGGGTTTGACTATGCTAATCAGAAGGCTCTCACTTCTTAACTTGACTATCCAGTGTGCATAAACAACAATTTAAAACCCCGTATTCACATTTTCTTTATGTCCAATTATCAGTTTGCTCATATTAGGGGTGTATTGATTATAGATTTTAATGACTCTCGTGGAGTTTACCTGGAAAACAAGCAATTAAACACTCAAAAAAAAAAAGTATGAAAAGTGTGCCGACACATGCTTGGAAGAGAAAATGTTTCAGGATGCTTATGTAAGGGATATTGTATCGTGGAACATGTTAATCGGGGCAATGGAAAGTTTTGTTAGACCGAGCAACATTTACAAGAGTCTATGAAATATTTTTTATAACTCTCTGTAATTCTATAAAAGTCAATACAAATCTGTGAAAACTTTACAAGAGTCTATGAAAGACTTTTTATAACTATGTGGAATTATATAAAAGTCATTAGAATCTATCAACTCCTCAAAAGTGTATCATTTAAAAAATTTAAATAATATATTACAAAATAACTATGAAACTCAAAAATATGTTTATCAGTCTCTTCCGAAATTACGTACTGTTCCTCGGAATGTTTATCTAAAACCCATATTTATTTGCAAGGCAAATGGTGAGTTTTTCATTCAGGTTGTAAACTGTCAATTTAAAAATCGCATTGGAGTAAACGGCCTATTTCATACCATAAAAGGACTCCATGCCAACCCACAAGATATTAGACAATTTAATTATGAAAAGACAAGATTATTTAATTCAAAAGACACCATAAGTACAGGTTTGTAATTTTATTACACAAGGAGAAACGTGGAAAATTAATTTTGATTTTTTTTTCACCTTCTTAGTTAAAATCAAATTTAAATTAATTGTACAATTGATTATGACTATTACACCAAAATAAATCCCATTTTTATTGAGTCTATTTCATTATCAGAACTATCAGTTTCAGTCTCGCACGATTACTATTCTTTATTTGGAGGATTTATAATATTAAATAATACTGTTGGCAATTATGATGATAGATTTTTCTTTGAATTTTATTCAATTTTTGAATTTTAATTGTTCAAAATCTTTGCTGAAGATAATAAACTAAAATATCACTTGAAATAATTATAAATAAATAAAATGTAAGCCGGAAGTCTCGAGGAATTATAGTAACATTGTAATGCAATTAGAATACAAATTTAATAATAAGAAATATGAAATAAATGAAAAAATATCACTAAAATTCTAATATACAATGAATATTCTAAAAAAATACTAATGACTTATCACTATAAAAATGACTTTAATATATAAACTTCTCTATTTATTAAATTCGACTATGCCATTTGCACGCGATAAATATATATTATATGCTTAATAATATGCCATCTTATGCTAAAAAAATAATAATAATAATATGCCATATCTATATTTCATTTGTCTGGTTATAAATTTTTTATGTATGTTACTAATATTTCATATAATTAACACAATTTATAAAAATTGATGTATTGGAAGAAACATGGATGACATAGATTCACATTACAAACATATTCAACACTCAAAATTGATCTGATTAACGCCACGAGCCATGGGTTTTGGTGGCACCTGCCCTCAACTTGAGGGCGAATGTCTCGTGTATTAGACCTCTCATCCCCACCCCTTAATATAAAAAAAAAAATTGATCTGATTATATACAATTACATATAAAAACTGAAATAATTTTTTAGTAATTGAATAAACTAAAATCTTGTGTAATTTTAGCTAACTTAAATAAAATCTCAAAAAAGTATAGCAATCAGATAATACGGAGTATTTACATGAAATATAATAAACTTTTGATAATAGAAACTCATAGCAAAGCATGGAAAAAGAGTTTTGTGTCTTTCATGTTGTGTGGCTACACAGTTAACTCATAACACTTGAAGGGGATCAAGTACAAGACTGATTTATATCCAACTGTCATCTAAGCAAACGGTTATATCGGAACTCAACAGACGAAGCAGTTACTTCTGGAAGAAGTTCAGTTGGTGCAGCAGTATAAATGTAATGCCTAAAGTTAATCCATATATGTTATAATTATGTTGGTAAGAATATGATTATTACAAGTATAATGTGGACTCAGGTTCGGGTTGAACTGAGTATGAAAGACGAAATGGATTAATTGATAAACGAGGAAAGGAATAATGTTCATGTTGAAATGAAATGAAACATAGTTGGGAACAACTATATGGGATTGTTATAATATAAATTTTATTATAAAATGTGTAGAGTAATAAGCATACTTGTAAGGCATGGATTTGATGCGTGGTAGATTACATGGAATAAACTTGACAATGAATGAATTTGACATGAGTTTGTTGAAAAATATATATACACAAAATCAGATTGAAAACATATACAAACACCATAAAACACCTAAGAAATCCTACAAATTCTCTCTCAAGCTCTTGTGTTTCTCATGCACTTTTCTTGGCTTTTGGCTTGAAATCAAGAGAAGAACTTGTCGTGAAGTGGAAGTAAAGCTACTTGGTGAGGAGTTATCACTTGAACGTGTTGATATTATGCTTAGTAGTTTCCATTAAACATGTTCACGACGGTTGATATTTTTTGATTTGCTATGAATTGAATTGAAGCACTTGAACTTAGTTAAATGAAGGAACAAGTGTATAGAATGTTGTAGGAATGCTTCAATATAACTTGTATGATATTTTGGAGGTAAGAATTATGGTAACAATGGTAGAAAATTGAGGATAAGCTTGAAAATCGTCATGTTTTGAATTTTTCAGAGTCGGGCGATCGTCGTGAGCCATGTGGCGATCGATCGCCGTGACAGGGGAAAAATAAGGCGGTTAAACATGTTGGCGATTGGTGTGGGCAAGACGATCGATCGCGTGAAACATGGCGATCAATCACTGATGGACATAAAGTTTTGGCGATCGATCGCGTGATACTTGCGATCGATCGCGAGGGTCAAATATTTGAAAAATGTTACATTTTCGTAGAATTTTGTGATGAGGCCTATTATAACATTGAAATTGTTGATATTCATGTAGCACCATCACAGGGGATAGGACAGAGAGGAGGTTAAGCATCGACTCCTGATTTTCTATCTTTTGTACAGCACGACATGTACGTGTTGACGTATGAGTATCGATGTTACCTTTATGATAAATGTATATGATGATGGTACATATTGTTGAGATATGAGATGATTGTGAATATCATGTGATTGGTGCTATGGGGCACGATGCTATTGAGGCATGTGATTGGTGATATGAGGCATAATGCCATTGGGCATGAGATTGGACAGTTATAACGCGTGAGCTGGCTATATGATATATGCTACTAATATGAATATTGAGGAGGTTCCACTGACATATTGAGCGGAAAAGCAATATCATATGTGCTTCGTTATAACATGGTGATTAATGGGATTCATCGAATGTGTCATGACATATTGTATTATATTGTGATTTGATATTGTATAGTACCAAATATGAGTAATGCAATGCATAAAATACAGAATGTTTTGAATACAATATTTATGCATTTTAATTGATATTGAGTTGCGAATGTCATCTATATACTCATGTTGTGTGGTTGTGTTGGAACCGAAGAAGGGGGGGTGAATGAGGTTCCTTGGCTACTTTAGCGTTTTAAAATGAATTTGCAAAAATGTCGAGTTTGCATTGCGGAAGACTTCAAGTCAATCGACAAATAAATAAAAAGAAGAAATAAATAAATGCGTAATTTAAATAAAGATAAAGAACACGAGAATTTGTTATAGAAGTTCGGCGATGAATCGCCTACGTCTCCTCTTCCCGGTTAGAAAGCGTTTAACCGAGGTTCCACTAGAACGAAAATGATCTTGGCCTTCAGGGCTCCAAGTTAGCCACAACACACTCTTCCCGAGTAAAAAACAGCTCTTCACGAGCACCACACTCTTCACGAGTCTTCTTGGCCTTCCAAGGATAGCCACACACAACTCTTCCCGAGTTACCCACACTCTTCACGAGTCTTTTTGGCCTTAAGGGCTCCAAGGATAGCCACACACTTGCACCAACTTTACTTGTTGATGACTTTTACAATTTCCAACTTGCGTCAGTGTTGGAGGACCTTACAATAAATTAATAACACCTTCACGGTGTAACAACGCGAAGAACACAAGACTTCTCACACAAGAAATGAATCACAAACTCCAATACAACACAAATGTATGAAGTTTGCAATGCTAGATAGAATTTGATTGAACATAACTTTCTTGTAGTTTATAGACTTGTTTCTTGTCTTCAAAAATCTCCAAAACATACATATTTATAGTGTAGTAGGCCCCCGAGGCTCCTACTAGCCGTTTCTACACTTAAGGCTTGAATCACTCCAAGATCGCCTCGGACATCGCCTCGGGCGATCACCATCCCTGCGCTCCAACGGTTGCCAATTGTCACAGATTGCCTCAGGCGATGTATGGATCGCCTTAGGCGATCACCACCAAAAATCAATGTCGTAGCTTCGGTTGCTCAGAAAAATTCATCACCTCAAACGATGCACCCATCGCCTCAGGCATTCCAGACATCGCCTCAGGCGATCAAACCATAGCCTCAGGCGTTCGTGCCATGCGTGCGGTCCTCGGAGTCGCTTCAGTCGATGTGCGTGGCGAAGTCCCGAAAGGCAGCCATCGCCTGGGGCGATCTGCCCTATGCCTTGCACATTTGATTTTCTTCAAACATTCCATTTTTCAACCACTAAACCTGTACACTAAGTAGACAAATTAGTATAACAAACACAAGTTTTGTTGATCATCAAAGCTCATAAATAATTCAGAGATAAATTAAGCATTAAACTCAACAATGCGTTTAAGGCTCAACAATCTCCCCCTTTTTTATGATCACAAAACTTGATAAACTTGAATATGAATATGCATGAAATATGAGTAAACAAGACTCCCCCTTCACAAATGCATAGCACATACAAGTTATACCAAGTAAAGCATAAAAAGCTCTCCCCCTCAAACCATGCATAACTCTCCCCCTCAAACCATGCATATCTAAAGCTCCAAGTTTATCACAAAATTCTCCCACTTTTTGTGATAATCAAAAAGCACAAAGTTCAAATAAACATAGCATAATTATATGTTGACACATAGCAATATTTTAACAATTGGTACATGTTCCTCATCAAGCAAGTAATAGCCATAACAAGCATAAGATTAAATCATTGAGAGGAAAACAAACATGCGTTTAAGGCAATCAACAATGAATTCTAAATATTGCAATGTGTGCATATGTTCCATAACAATTCAAGCATTCATGCTTAATAATCATTAAAATTCTCAATGCATCATTATAAACATTTGATAAGGTAATGAGAATAGAATCATTGAGGCCATAGAAACAATATGAAATTCTTAGGCCATATTTCTATGATCCAAGATAGAGCATTTAAACACTTAAAGCATGCATAATCACATTTAATTGCACATTTTCACATTGCATATTTCAATTGAACTCAAGGCATATCAAGATAATTGCTATAAAGAAATAAGCATAAATCATGCATCAAAATAATTTATATGTGCATATGCTAAGGGGAAATGCATTTTACTATCAATAAATATATGAGCTTCATAATTTATTGGTCATAATTAATTTGTGCCAATGAAATTTTTCATTGCTCTTTTAAATGCACAAAATAAATTTACCTTTGATGACAAGAGTACGTCCTTGTCATTGGTCATATACCTCGCGCTTCTTCAATTGTGGTGCATAATATGATTTCCTCCCTTGAGGTGCTAGTGCCTTCATCCTCCATTTCTTTGTTGTTCCTACAAAACAAGTTAACAATTGGAGGATCTTTGGTACCCATTTGATTTTTGGGTCCTTGTGGGTTAGTTTTCATTGATGCCTTTGGAATCCATTTCCACCTATTGTTAGGTTAGTATTGGATTCTAGCAAACTACATTATTCTTTGTATGACCATCTTTACAACAATAAGTGCAAGTAAGAGAATTATGCTTAGCTTTAGCCAACAAGCTTGAAAATATTTTAGATTTGCTTGAAAAGCCTAGTCCGGCTTTATCAAAGCTACAACATTGTAAGCCAAGCAATTCATTCATCTTTAAACTACTATCACTAAACTTGCAAAAAGATTTCTTCAAAGAACTTAATTCATTTTTCAATGAATTGTTTTCTTCATCTCTCTTGGCTACCTCAAGTCTGAGTAATTTGTTACTCATCTTGGTTTTACCAAGAACATCAATAAGCTCATGTAGGAATCTAATAATTCATCAAAAGATGGTACCTCATCATCGCTTTCATCTCCTTCATTATTTGCGTCATCTTTGGCCATGAGACAAAGATTTGTTGCTTCTTCTTCATCGGAGTCACTATCACTCCATGTGGCTATTAGAGCTTTCTTCTTCCCTTTATCCTCATTCTTCTTCCTAGGACATTTATTAGCATAATGACCTTTATCTTGACAATTATAGCATGTTACCTCTTGTTTGGAATCATGTTTGATAGCACCGGATGTCTTTGGCTTGTTGTATTTGTTGAAGAATTTCTTGAACTTTCTTGTGAACAAGATCATCTCTTCATCATCTTCATCATCGGATTGATCTTTCCTCCCGACCAAGGCTATCCCCTTTCTTATGGATGTATCATCCTCCTTTATTCCCTTCCGTGTTGACACTTCAAGCCCATGGGTCACCAAGGTACCATGAAGTTCATCAAGATCATATGATGCACTTTCTCCTTTGTTGGATTCGATGATGGTCGTCCTCTTGGCATCCCATTCTTGTGGTAAGGCTCTAAGTGCTCTTCTCCATATTTGCTTTGGAGGATACTTCTCACCAAGTTGGGCAAGCTCATTTATGATTTGGGTGAGCCTTTTAAACATCGAGTCAACGTCTTCTCCGAATTCCATCTCAAATGTTTCATACTTGAGTTGTAGTAGATCTATCTTTGTCTCCTTCACTTGATTTGTGCCCTCATGATAAATTTGCAATTTGTCCCAAATTTCCTTTGCGGTTGAGCACATCGAGATCCGGTTGTACTCCTTCATATCTAAAGCACAATGCAAAATATTAATAGCTTTAGTGTTTTGAGAAATTAAAATCATATCCGCTCTTGTAAAATCGTCCATTTCTTTGGGAATACTTATCCCACCAACTTCCTTTAAAGGAATACGTGGACCTTTTACAATGATTTTCCATAGGTCATAATCTACGGATTGGATGTATAGAGAAATTCTATTTTTCCAATATCCGTAGTTATCTCCCGTGAAGAGCGGAGGTCGATTTGTCGATTGACCTTGAGCAAACTCATTTGCTAGATTAGCCATAGAAAAATTTTGATTTAAAACAAAAATCAAATGGCTCTGATACCACTTGTTGGAACCGAAGAGGGGGTGAATGAGGTTCCTTGGCTACTTTAGCGTTTTAAAATGAATTTGCAAAAATGTCGAGTTTGCACTGCGGAAGACTTCAAGTCAATCGACAAATAAATAAAAAGAAGAAATAAATAAATGCGTAATTTAAATAAAGATAAAGAACACGAGAATTTGTTATAGAAGTTCGGCGATGAATCGCCTACGTCTCCTCTTCCCGGTTAGAAAACGTTTAACCGAGGTTCCACTAGAACGAAAATGATCTTGGCTTTAAGGGCTCCAAGTTAGCCACAACACACTCTTCCCGAGTAAAAAACAGCTCTTCACGAGCACCACACTCTCCACGAGTCTTCTTGGCCTTAAGGGCTCCAAGGATAGCCACACACAACTCTTCCCGAGTTACCCACACTCTTCACGAGTCTTCTTGGCCTTAAGGGCTCCAAGGATAGCCACACACTTGCACCAACTTTACTTGTTGATGACTTTTACAATTTCCAACTTGTGTCGGTGTTGGAGGACCTTACAATAAATTAATAACACCTTCACGGTGTAATAACACGAAGAACACAAGACTTCTCACACAGGAAATGAATCACAAACTCCAATACAACACAAATGTATGAAGTTTGCAATGCTAGATAGAATTTGATTGAACACAACTTTCTTGTAGTTTATAGACTTGTTTCTTGTCTTCAAAAAGCTCCAAAACATCCAGATTTATAGTGTAGGAGGCCCCCAAGGCTCCTACTAGCCGTTGCTACACTTAAGGCTTGAATCACTCCAAGATCGCCTCGGACATCGCCTCGGGCTATCACCATCCCCGCCCTCCAACGGTCGCAAATTGTCACAGATCGCCTCAGGTGATGTATGGATCGCCTTAGGCGATCACCACCAAAAATCAATGCCATAGCTTCGGTTGCTCAGAAAAATTCATCGCCTCAAACGATGCACCCATAACCTCAGGCGTTCCAGACATCACCTCAGGCGATCCAGCCATCGCCTCAGGCGTTCGTGCCATGCGTGCGGTCCTCAACGTCGCTTCAGTCGATGTGCGTGGCGAAGTCCCGAAAGGCAGACATCGCCTGGGGCGATGGTCACCATCGCCTGGGGCGATCTGCCCTATGCCTTGCACATTTGATTTTCTTCAAACATTCCACTTTTCAACCACTAAACATGTACACTAAGTAGACACATTAGTATAACAAACACAAGTTTTGTTGATCATCAAAATTCATAAATAAATAAAGCATTAAAATCAACAATGCATTTAAGGCTCAACAGGTTGTTCTTTAGGGACTCGTAGGCGGGGAAATCCGTGATTGTGAGTCTACCTTCTGGTGCTAGGTGAAATACTGATTGAGGGTTGAACTTATAGTACTTAATGGCATGTAAATGATGTAAATTATGTCATGTTTGAGTCTAATGTAATAGTTGACCCGGTAATGATCTAAATCAGTATGAGTTTCATCTTAATCCTAAATATAATTTATGTAATTATATGATGCACTCGTGGATTAAGGTAGCGAGGTCCCCCAATAAATAACGGTAGATTCAAGTTCGGGGGTCATTTGAGAAGCCAAGGAAGATAGAGTTATCTGCTTCAAGAAAGTGATAAGTGTGTTCTTGAAGGATCATTGTAAAATTCTCTTGTGTATATCAATAAGAGAGTGGGATCACAATGAGAGTGATTTTTTAATATGTTCTTGTAGAGCAACACGTGTTTATAATAAAGTTTTATCCTCCTTCCCATGGATGTAGGTCGACGTTGAGATCGAACCACGTAAATTGTGTTCGTGTTCTTACTTTGTTTATTTCAGTATGTTCTTGATTGTTTATGAGAATCATTGAATTGCATTTGATCAACTTCTGAGAACATTGATTGATTGAACACTAATTCTTGAGTAGAGTTTACATTACAATCAATACTTCTTGCATTAATTACAAATTTGGCGCCGTATGTGGAAACATCAAGAAGTTCAAGAAATGGGATCAACTAAGTTCGACATTGAGAAATTCTCAGGCCAAAACGATTTTTGTAGGTGAAATTAAGGTTGAGTTAAGCACAAGCCCAATTTTGGGTCAATTGGTAAGTGAATTGAATTGGCTAAGAATCACACATTGAGATTTTAGAACAATTGAGATTTGTTTATATTGAGAAACAAATCAAGAGATAATATTTAAGTGGAAATAGAGGTGCACCTTGTGCGCTGGCCGTCCGTCCGTCCGCTCCGGTTGGCTCGCCGCGTCGCACGTGTCGCTGCCGTGACGGCAGGCCTATATTTTTATTACTCGAATTTCTGGGAAGAATTATCTTTTCATATTCCTGTCCTTTCACCTCCTGTTTTAATGCTGAGTTAATATAACTTAAGTTGAGACTTAATTTGAGTTAATATGTTTTAAGTATACGACTTAAAACACAGATTAAGGTCCAAGCTCATCAGCTACACCACTAAACCTCGCATTAATTTTTTTGACCTTTGGGAGGTCTGCTGCTCAGCTATATAAGCTGCACCAGCTCCAATCTTTTAGCATCCGGAAAAACATTCATACATTCATATTTGAGAGTGTTACACACTACTACAGTTCGAAAGAGTCTGCTCAGAATTATGCTTCCATCCGAACAGAGGTGATTGGATGTTGTACCTTGGAACTCACTTGTCCAGAGGCCAAATCTTAGGCAAGCAAATTTGAGTTTACGGGCACACAACTTGATGTGACTTCGTCCAGAATCTTTTCTAGTTTCCTATTCTGTTAACAGTTTATACAATGTAGATGTAAGTCTTCAGTTAGTACACTTCTCTTTCCTTTTATTTAATATCAGACTGTGTATTTTGATTAAACTTTAAAGTTTGTTTATACTGATTCAATCCATCGATTTAAATATACGGGGCCAACAATCGTAAACTCAAATTCATTTCTGTTCTTTATTTTTGAATCTGAATCTGTTCGAATAATCCTTCTTTGCCAGTTAGAAAATTGTTGAATTTTCAACCAATCACTGTTTGTGCACTATCAAAGGATTTATAATGTTATTTTTAAAACTAGTCTGATATTACTTGTGCTCTGTCATTTGTGTTCTATTTTATCTTATGGTTGTCCCGTGCTGAGAATACTGAGATTCCAGTGGTGAAAGCTAGCGGCGCTGAGGTCGTTATGTCAGTTTTGAAAAACCCAATGTCGTTCTCTCAATTTGAGAAACCAGAAAAGTTCAAAGGTTCCAACTTTAAGCGTTGGCAGCAGAAGATGATGTTCTTCTTGACCACCTTGAACAGGTTTCTAAAAGAGGAGAAACCATTGGAGGACAAAGAGAATCCTCAATCTGCTGTAATAGTCGAATCGTGGCTGAATGCCGACTATCTCTGTCGCAACTACGTACTGAATTCTCTTGACGATGTACTTTTCTATGTGGAACCCAAAGAAACTGCGATTGATCTTTGGGAATCATTAGAAATGAAGTACAAAGTTGATGATGTCCTCCAAATGACGATGATGATAAAAAAAATTACTGCCATCTTGGAAGGTCTTCAAGAGCTACCTGAAGCACAAGCAAAAGATGATGAGTCTCGAGGACCTTATCAGGAGGCTGTGCATTGAGCAAGACAACCGAAAAGTTGATAAGAAATCAAGCGGAATGATTTCTAAGGCCAACGTGGTTGAAGTTGGGGACAGCTCCCGTGGGAATAATTTCAAGCGCACTTATGATTCCAAGGGTGATACTCAGGACATGAGGTTCACCGGTGACTATTACGTGTGCGGTATACCTAGCCATAAGGCCAATGACTGCAATCAATGCCAAACCAATGAGGGTAAAAGGAAGGCAGTCCCAACCAAAGGCAAAGGCAAGATACCTGCTCATGTCCACATTGATGAGGACAACCTGAGCTCAGACATGGATGACATGCATCTGACTGCTGTGGTGTCGGAGGTGAACCTTGTTGGTGGGAACTTCAAGGAATGGTGGGTGGACACTGGGGCTACTTGCCACATATGCGCCAACAAATGGATGTTTAAGACCTATCAACCAGTAAATGATGGGCGCTGCTACACGGGAAATTCAACAGTTTCAAAAGTTGAAGGCAAATGAACGATTGTGCTAAAGATGACTTTCGGAAAAGAGTTGACTCTTACCGAGGTGCTCCACGGGCTAGAGATCCGAAAGAATCTCATCTCTGGAGCAGTACTGAACAAGAAAGGCTTTCGACTCATGTTTGAATCCGACAAAGTTATTCTGTCCAAGGGTGATATGTTCGTGGGCAAAGGCTACTTGGCCAATAACCTTTTCAAGATGACTGTAATGACTTTAGCTTCTAAGGCTAAGTCTAGTATAGATGTTGAGATTGATGTAAATGCAGCCAATAAGGCTATCACAAGCAAAAATAATGTAATGACTATTGCCAATATGGCTAATAAAGCTTTAAAGTTTGATTATTCTTGTGAGTCGTTACATTTATGGCATGGTAGATTAGAACATGTGAATTATAAGTCTTTACAAATGCTAATGTCTCTTAATCTATTACCTAAATTTTAAGATCAATCATAAACATAAGTGTGAGAACTGTGTAGAGCCCAAATTAACCAAGTCTTCATTCTACTCAATTGAGCGAAGCACCGAACCGTTAAACTTGATCCATACGAATGTATGCGATTTAAAGTATGTACAATCTAGAGGCGGTAAAAATTATTTCATAACTTTTATCGATGATTGTATACAATATTGTTATGTCTACTTAATGAGAAGTAAATAGGAAGCAATTGACATGTTCATTCTACAAGAATGAAGTTGAGAATCAACTCGATAAAAAGATTAAAAATCTTCGAAGTAACCGAGGTGGTGAATATGAGTCACCATTTGCACAAATACGTGCTGAGAGTGGTATTGTTCATCAAACCACTGCGTCTTATTCTCCTGAGCAAAATGGTATTGCTGAAAGGAAGAATATAACTCTAAAGGAAATGATGAATGCAATGTTTACAAGTTCTGACTTACCTCAGAACTTGTGGGGAGAAGCTCTGCTTTCCGCCAACTGTGTGCTAAAAAGAGTACCACATAAAAAGTTGGATAAACGTCTTATGAATTGTGGAAAGGTCGCACATTTAGCTACAAATTTTTAATGGTTTGGGGTTGTCTAGCAAATGTATCAATTCCTCCTCCTAAACGGACTAGGATAGGACCTAAGACAGTTGATTGTATATTTATCGGTTATGTACAAGATAGTAGTGCCTATCGATTTCTAGTACACAAGTCAGATAATGCAGAAATGCATGTAAATACTATCATTGAGGCTAGGGATGCTTCATTCTTTGAGGAAATCTTTCCCCCACAAAACTCAGACATTGACTGAAACCAATGTTGAAAGATATGTGGGGGATAGAGAATATCAAGAGAATGTAGAATAGCCTTAGACGAAGCAAAAGAGCGAGAAAAAAGAAGTCTTTTGGCTTGGATTTCCTAACATATATGTTGGAAAAATGTCCGGCTACTTTCAAGGAAGAAATGTTCTCTCAAGACCCTGCTCTTTGGAAAGAAGCGGTGAACAGTGAGATATAATCTATCTTACATAATCATATTGGTAAGTAGTGGATCTTCATGCAGGTTGTAAACCACTAGGACACAAATGGATCTTCAAGAGGAAGATGAAGCCTGATGGTACTGTAGATAAGTACAAGGCTAGACTTGTAATCAAAGGCTACAAACAAACTGAGGGTGTTGATTATTTCGACACATACGCTCAAGTATCCAGGAAAACTTTGATAAGGTTAATAATTACATTTGCTGCATTATATAACCTAGAGATCCATCAAATGGATGTAAAATGGTTTTTCTAAATGGAGATTTAGAAGATAAAGTTTACATGGACCAAGAAACGAAAGTGTGTAGACTTGTGAAATCCTTGTATGGATTAAAACAAGCACCTAAACAATGGTACGAAAAATTTGATAGCGTCATGCTTTCAAACGAGTTTAAAACAAACCAATGCGATAAATGTGTTTACGTTAAATGAGAAAATACAAACTATGTGGTATGTCTCTACGTGGATGACATGATAATTGTTGGTAATAACAATAACATCAAAATTACCAAGAAAATATTGTCATGAAATTTTGAGATGACAGACCTAGGTCTTGCAGATGTGATTCTCGGGATGAAAATCACCAAATATTCAGATGGATATTCTCTCTCCAAGAGTCGTTATGTCGAGAAGATACTTGACAAGTTTGACAAGGGAAATAATACCGTCGCAAAATATCAAATCTTTGCAAGAATCACGGAGAATGTGTGCGACAACTTGAGTACTCTAGGGTCATGGGCAGTCTAATGTACCTCATGGACTGCACTAGACCTGATATAGCTAACAAAGTCAACCAATTGAGAAGATATACGAGTAATCACAGTTATGAGCACTGGAAGGCAGTAGTTCGAGTTCTTAGATATCTAAGATATACTACTAACTACGGACTACATTATACGAGATATCCAGCAGTAATTAAAGGGTACTCAGATGCAAATTGGATATCGGACTCCAAGAATATAAAGTCCACGAGTGGACATATTTTTATAATTGGAGGTGCAGATGTTTCATGGAAATCATGCAAACAGACGTGTATTGCAAGATCAACTATGGAATCTGAATTCATAGCTTTAGATCTTGCAGCAGAAGAAGTTGATTGGCTTCACAGTTTCTTGGAGTACATTCCATTGTGGTCAAAATTTGTGCGTGCAATATGATAGTCAGTCAACTATGGGAAGAGCACAAAACTATGTGTATAATGGGAAATCTCGACACATACGTCGGAGACATAAATCCGTGAGAAATCTACTGAAAACCGGTGTTATTTTTTAATGTGAAGTCTAAAGAAAACATCGCTAACCCATTAACGAAAGGTCTAACGAGAGACCGAGTAGAGGTTTTATCGAGGGGAATTGAGCCCATGAAATTGATTTCCAACTATGATGGCAACCCAACCTGAATTGTAAAATCCAACTTGCAGGTTCAATGGAAAAACCGAATTGTTGGGGGTATCGAACAAAGAACTCGGAAATTGAGTTCCCCACCTATTCATGTGATAAAAGAGTGATAGACCTGTACTTTGGGAAGGCTGAGCTCAAGCTCTTAATGATTCTTCTATCTCGAGATGATAAAGTGGGATATGGCAGGATACTTCTTAGGAGAAATTGCCTAAATCTCTAGAGCATTCGATGAAACAAACAAGGCAGTCCAGAGCCAAAATGGACAACAACGAAAGAACCAATAATAGTGTGGAGATAAAGCTGTGTGAGTGTTGTTGTCTTGGTATACATAAAACGTCAAACAGTTCAAGGCATCGCGTCCACTGGTTGACAAGTATATCCGATGATACTTCACTAAGGAAGGTTCAGCATCTTGGTGCATTGTGTAATTTTTTCGACAATAGCATTCATGTGGGGGATTGAATTGGATAAGAATCCCACATTGAGATTTTGGAACAATTGAGATTTGTTTATATTGAGAAACAAATCAAGAGAGGATGGTTAAGTGGAAAAGAGGGGTGCAACTCGTGCACCGTCCGTCCGTTCGCTCGGCTCGGCTCGGCTCGCCTCGTCTCGTCGCGTTGCACGTGTTGCTTCCGCGAAGACAGGCCTATCTTTTTACTACTCAAATTTCTGGGAAGAATTGTCTTTTCATATTCCTGACCTTTTACCTCCTATTTAATGCTGAGTTAATCTGACTTAAGTTGAGACTTAATTTGAGTTAATCCGTTTTAAGTATGAAACTTAAATCACAGATTAAGGTTCAGACTCATCAGCTACCCCACTAAACCTTGTATTAAAATTTTTGACCTTTTGGGGGTCTGGTGCTCAGCTATATAAGCTGCACCAGCTCCAATCTTTTAGCATCCGGAAAAACATTCATACATTCATATTTGAGAGTGCTACACACTACTACAGTTCGAAAGAGTCTGCTAGGGAATTCTGCTTCCATCCAAACAGAGGTGATTGGGCGTTGTACCTTGGAACTCACTTGTCGAGGAGGCCAAAAGCTTAGGCGGGCAAATTTGAGTTTACGGGCACACGGCTTGTTGTGGCCTCGTCCAGAATCTTTTCCAGTTTCATGTTGTGTATTTTAACAGTTTATACACTGTTGATGTAAGTCTTCTGTTAGTATACTTCACTTTCCTTTATTTAATATCAGACTGTGTATTTTGATTAAACTTTAAAGTTTGTTTATACTGATTCAATACATCGATTTAAATATACAGAACCAACAATTTTGCACTGCGGAGAATTAAAATGAGGGACATACTTGTACAACAAGGAGTTGTGGATGCCTTGAAAGGAAGCGAGGGCTTGCCAAAGAATTTATCCGATAAAGAGAAGGGAGACATCTTAGACAAGGCATAGCTCGATCATACTAAGCGGGAGAAAACTGCAAACATGGTATGGGGAAAATTAGAACAGCTTTACATGACAAAATCTTTAGCCAACATATTTTTTATTAATAAGTGTCATTTGTGTACTTATATTTCTATTCTTTCTCGTATTGTTTTACTGTGATTCTTAAACGATATTATACTTTTTAATATTAATTTGCATGTTTCAGGAATTTAGGAGGAAATGAAGAAATGAGTTAAAAGGATGAAAATAAACTCAAACCGGCGAACCTTATCTAGTGGAAATCAATGGGTGATTCCTGAAGGAAGACAATTCTCTATAACGCGAGACTGATAATTTACTTATAACACATGGCTCAACAATCTTCTTTAGTGGAAATGCTCAGGTTAGCTTGTTATCCTCTAAAGAGTTTGCTCATTATAGAGGGACATGACATCTTATGCATGGAGATCTTTCTTCTAGGATACTTATAATTGTCAGAGCATCTAATATGGTGTATACAAATACTTCATATCATAACCCTTCGAGCAAACAAATCAGGTGAATAAACGAGTGACTAGAGAACGAAAGATCAAATAGCTTAATCACTGACATCGCGCCTTACATGATTCAAAACAAACTAGTATATATATATAATTTTCATAAAAGAATGATGAAGATAAAATAATTATTGTAACACCATATAATTTAATATAATATAGATTATAAGATCGTTATCCGGAAATAGTATGGATAATAATTCCGAGTGTCAACCACGTCTGAGATTGACCAATTATTTTCTCTTGTCAAACAAGATTAACGAGTTGAAGCTGGCGGCTTCCTTTGCCTTTGCCTTTGCCTAACTCTGAACTTATAATAAAATCTATATATATTCCAAAAACATGCTCAAAATTCTCAATTCTTTCCTCATTTTACATAAAATCATTACGATTCCTTCAAACCACCTAAATAAAATCCCATTTCCTGTTAAAAGAAAAAAAACTTCCAAATATCACACATACATTTTAATTATATGGAATCATCATCGAATTCAGGTGGCTATCCGAAAACTTACGACATGATTCGGTGGAAGTCGGGTAACAAGGTCGATCCAAGGCTTCTGGCCTCGTTAGAATCGTTCGAGGAAATCTATGTTAAAAGACATTATTTGTTCAAGAAAATTTTCTCGGGAGGAGATCACGATAAATTGTTTCGAGAAATCGGAGATTCGATTTTGACGAAGAAAAAGAAGAAGAAGATGATGACAAACATGAGGCGGGGTCAAAGCATCGGCTCGGTGTATTCAGTCAAAGGAAGAGGGTTGGATGAATATGGGATTGATGAATTTAAGGTTGAGAGGTTCAAAGTCAAGACTCCAATCGTGATCGAGGAAGATGGCCAAGGGGGTACAAGTCTCGGGGGATCGACTAAGGATTCAAAGTGAATTATACCCTCTCTTTTTTTGAGAAAATTACATATAGGTACCACTTTACAAAACATCTTTCAATTAAATCTATAAAAAATTCTTATTTTCAACTAAATACATCTTTTAAAAACCTTCTTTCAAATAAGTCCATTTTTGGAACCATAATATAAAAAGTCATTTTGTTTTACTTAAATACCCATGAATCAGTTATCCTCCTCCACTAGATTGATGTAACTACCTAGACGCCATTTTTTCCATATTTGCTGTCGTTGCCAGAAGGCGGAGGGAGGGTTGCTGCCGCCGCCGCAGATGTGAGTGTCCACGTTGGGATCATCGTTGCATTTTTCATTACGTGTAAAATATGAAGAAACTGTAGATGAATTTCCTCTCATATTTTCACGTCATTCATCTTTTGTGAAATTATCCACTATGCTCAATAGTGCATACATGATATTAATAGATTTAAAAGTTTCAATTTTGGGATCTCAAATCATTAATAGGTTGTGGGAAGTGAATTTCAAATTCTTACCAATATTAACATATTTGTTTCCCAGATAAACTAAAAAATTGAAAAGATTGCGTACACCTGAACATTACTCATTTCAACTTCTTGGATCTGAACGAATAACCCTTTGTTCCTCAAAATTTATCAACTTATTGGACGCAATAATCAGGAATTTTCTCAAATTATGACATGGAAATTAATGGGCTTTACTTGTTTTACACGATCGTTCAGGTGTACGAATATATTGACGTGATAATAGATGGCGAAAGACTATTAATCGACATAGATTTCCGATCGGAGTTCGAGACTCATATGGTGCATGTGAGTCACGTGGTGTAATTTACATGCACCACATGAGACTAACAACGAATTACCTAGCGGTGCATGTAATTTTCATGCATCGATAGACTCGACATTTACATTGGTTCTCAAATTACATAATAATTAAATACCATATAGTAAGTGTTAAAGACGATCATAAATAACACTTAGAAATTAAGACACGTATGTATAATATATTATCATTTGAAAAATAATATACTTTGTTAACAGACCTAGGTCTTGCAGATGTGATTCTCGGGATGAAAATCACCAAGTATGCGGATTTATATTCTCTCCCCAAGACTCATTATGTCGAGAAGATACTTGACAAGTTTGGCAAGGGAAATAATACCGTCGCGAGAACACCTATGTAGGTGGTATCAAATCTTTGCAATAATCGCGGAGAAGGTGTGCGATAACTTGAGTACTCTAGGGTCATAGGCAGTCTAATGTACCTCATTGACTGCACTAGACCTGATTAGCTAACACGGTCAACCGATTGAGAAGATATACAAGTAATCCCAGTTATGAGCACTGAAAGACAGTATTTCGAGTTCTTAGATATCTAAGATACACTACTAACTACGGACTACATTATACGAGATATCCAGCAGTAATTGAAGGGTACTCATATGCAAATTGGATATCGGACTCCAAGAATATAAAGTCCACGAGTGGACATAATTTTATAATTGGAGGTGCAACTATTTCATGGAAACCATGAAAACAGACGTGTATTGCAAGATCAACAATGGAATCTGAATTCATAGCTTTAGATCTTGCAGTAGAAGAAGTTGATTGGCTTCGGAGTTTCTTCGAGGACATTCCATTGTGGTCAAAATTTGTGTCACCCATTAGCGTGCACTGTGATAGTCAGTCAACTATGGGAAGAGCACAAAATAATGTGTATAATGGGAAATCTCGACACATACGTCAGAGACATAAATCGTGAGAAATCTACTGAAAATTGGTGTTATTTTTTTAGATTATGTGAAGTCTAAAGAAAACATCGCTGACCCATTAACGAAAGGTCTAACGAGAGACCGGGTAGAGGTTTTATCAAGGGGAATGGGGTTTAAGCCCATGAAATTGATTTCCAAACATGAAGGCAACCCAACCTGAATTGTAAATTCCAACTTGCAGGTTCAATGGGAAAACCGAATTGTTGGGGGTATCGAACAAAGAACTTGGGAAATTGAGTTCCCTACCTATTCCTGTGATGAAAGAGTGATAGACCTGTACTTTGGAAGACTGGGCTCATGCTCTTAATGATTCTTCTATCTCGAGATGATAAAGTGGGGTATGACAGAATACTCCTTAGGAGAAATCGCCTATATCGAATGTGAAAGGGCCGCTTCTATGAGATGTCCCGAGGGCTAAATCCCTAGAGCATTCGATGAAACAACCAAGGCAGTCCAATGCCAAGATGGACAACAACAAAAGAACCAATAATAGTGTGGAGATAATGTTGTGTGAGTGTTGTTGTCTTGGTATGCATAAAACGTCGAACAGTCAAGGCATCGCGTCCACTGGTTAACAAGTATATCCGATGATACTTCACTAAGGAAGGTTCAGCATCTTGGTGCATTGTCTATTTTTTTCGTCAATAGCATTCATGTGGGGGATTATAGGTGAAATTAAGGTTAAGTTAAGCACAAGCCCAATTTTGGGTCAATTGGTAAGTGAATTGAATTGGTTAAGAATCCCACATTGAGATTTTGGAACAATTGAGATTTGTTTATATTGAAAAACAAATCAAGAGATGATAGTTAAGTGGAAAAGAGGGGTGCACCTCGTGCGCCGTCCGTCCGTTCGCTCCGCTCCGCTCTGCTCGGTTCGCCTGGTCGCGTCGCACGTGTCGCTGCCGCCAAGGCAGGCCTATCTTTTTACTACTCGAATTTTTGGGAAGAATCGTTTTTTCATATTCCTAACCTTTCACCTCCTGTTTTAATGCTGAGTTAATCTGGCTTAAGTTGAGACTTAATTTGAGTTAATCTGTTTTAAGTATGAAACTTAAATCACAGATTAAGGTTCAGACTCGTCAACTACCCCACTAAACCTTGTATTAAAATTTTTGACCTTTGGGAGGTCTGGTGCTCAGCTATATTAGCTGCACCAGCTCCAATCTTGTAGCATCCGGAAAAAACATTCATACATTCATATTTGAGAGTGCTACACACTACTACAGTTCGAAAGAGTCTGCTCGGGAATTCTGCCTCCATCCAAACAGAGGTGATTTGACGTTTACGGGCACACGGCTTGTTGTGGCATCGTCCAGAATCTTTTACAGTTTAATGTTGTGTATTTTAACAGTTTATACACTGTTGATGTAAGTCTTTTGTTAGTATACTTCGCTTTCCTTTATTTAATATCAGACTGTGTATTTTGATTAAACTTTAAAGTTTGTTTATACTGATTCAATCCATCGATTTAAATATACGGAACCAACAATTTTGGACTGTGGAGAATTAAAATGAGGGACATACTTGTACAACAAGGAGTTGTGGATGCCTTGAAAGGAAGCGAGGGCTTGCCAAAGAATTTACCCGATAAAGAGAAGGGAGACATCTTAGACAAGGCATATCTCGATCATACTAAGCCTTGGAGATAAGGCCCTTCGAGAAGTTGCAAGGGAGAAATGGTATGGGGAAAATTAGAACAGCTTTACATGACAAAATCTTTAGCCCAACATACTCTTTATTAATAAGTGTCATTTTTGCACTTATATTTCTGTGCTTTCTCGTATTGTTTTACTGTGATTTTTAAACGATATTATGCTTTTTAATATTAATTTGCATGTTTCAAGAATTTAGGAGGAAATTAAGAAATGAGTTAAAAGGATGAAAATAAACTCAAACCGGCGAACCTTATCTAGTGGTAATCAATGGGTGATTCCTCAAGGAAGACAACTCTCAATAATGCGAGATTGATAATTTACTTATAACACATGGCTCAACAATCTTCTTTAGTGGAAATGCTCAGGTTAGCTTGTTATCCTCTAAAGAGTTTGCTCATTATTGAGGGACATGACATCTTATGCATGGAGATCTTTCTTCTGGGATACTTATAATTGTCAGAGCATCTAATATGGTGTATACAAATACTTCATATCATAACCCTTTGAGCAAACAAATCAGGTGAATAAATGAGTGACTAGAGAACGAAAGATCAAATAGCTTAATCACTGACATCGCGCCTTACATGATTCAAAACAAACTAGTATATATATATAATTTTCATAAAAGAATGATGAAGATAAAATAATTATTGTAACACCATATAATTTAATATAATATAGATTATAAGATCGTTATCCGGAAATAGTATGGATAATAATTCCGAGTGTCAACCACGTCTGAGATTGACCAATTATTTTCTCTTGTCAGACAAGATTAACGAGTTGAAGCTGGCGGCTTCCTTTGCCTTTGCCTAACTCTCAACTTATAATAAAATCTATATATATTCCAAAAACATGCTCAAAATTCTCAATTCTTTCCTCATTTTACATAAAATCATTACGATTCCTTCAAACCACCTAAATAAAATCCCATTTCCTGTTAAAAGAAAAAAAACTTCCAAATATCACACATACATTTTAATTATATGGAATCATCATCGAATTCAGGTGGCTATCCGAAAACTTACGACATGATTCGGTGGAAGTCGGGTAACAAGGTCGATCCAAGGCTTCTGGCCTCGTTAGAATCGTTCGAGGAAATCTATGTGAAAAGACATTATTTGTTCAAGAAAATTTTCTCGGGAGGAGATCACGATAAATTGTTTCGAGAAATCGGAGATTCGATTTTGACGAAGAAAAAGAAGAAGAAGATGATGAAAAACATGAGGCGGGGTCAAAGCATCGGCTCGGTGTATTCAGTCAAAGGAAGAGGGTTGGATGAATATGGGATTGATGAATTTAAGGTTGAGAGGTTCAAAGTCAAGACTCCAATCGTGATCGAGGAAGATGGCAAGGGGGGTACAAGTCTCGGGGGATCGACTAAGGATTCAAAGTGAATTATACCCTCTTTTTTGTTTTTAGAAAATTACATATAGATACCACTTTACAAAACATCTTTCAACTAAATCTACTAAAATTCTTATTTTCAACTAAATACACCTTTTAAAAAACTTCTTTCAAATAAGTCCATTTTTTGGAACCCTAATCTAAAAAGTCCTTTTTGTTTTACTTAAATACCCATGAATCAGTTGTCCTCCTCCACTAGATTGATGTAACTACCTAGACACCATTGTTTCCATATTTACTGTAGTCGCCAGAAGGCGGAGGGAGGGTTGCTGCCGCCGCCGCAGATGTGAGTATCCACGTCGGGATCATCGTTGCATTTTTCATTACGTGTAAATTATTAAAAAACTGTAGATGAATTTCCTTTCATATTTTCACGTCATTCATCTTTTGTGAAACTATCAAGTATGCTGAATAGTGCATACATGATATTAATAGATTTAAAAGTTTCAATTTTGGGATCTCAAATCATTAATGGGTTGTGGGAAGTGAATTTCAAATTCTTACCAATATTAACATATTTGTTTCCCAAATGAAGTAAAAAAATTGAAAAGATTGCGTACGCCTGAACATTACTCATTTCAACTTCTTGGATCTGAACGAATAACCCTTTGTTCCTCAAAATTTATCAACTTATTGGACGCCATAATCAAGAATTTTCTCAAATTAGGACATGGAAATTAATGGGCTTTACTTGTTTTACACGGTCGTGCAGGTGTACGAGTATATTGCCGTGATAATAGATGGCGAGAGACTATTAATCGACATAGATTTTCGATCGGAGTTCGAGACTCATATGGTGCATGTGAGTATGTGGTGCATGTAATTTACATGCACCACATGAGACTAACAAGGAATTACCTAGCGGTGCATGTAAATTACATGGACCGATAGACTCAGCATTTGCATTGGTTCTCAAATTACATAATAATTAAGTATCATATAGTAAGTGTTAAAGACGATCACAAATAACACTTAAAAATTAAGACACATACTTATATATATTATCATTTGAAAAATAATATACTTTTGTTATGAGATTATTTAATAATTTATCATATATTATATAGTCGTCCATAATAAAAATTTAATTACTAAAATAATATATTGTATCTTTAATTTGTTATAAGATCAATTGTAAAAATTATAGAATGAAAAATTAATTAACATTTTTATGATTTGATCATTGTTATTTAGTAAATAGATAAAAAAACATAGTATATTAGTGCATTACCGCCTATCGGTGCATGTAAATTACATGCATCGATAGATTTTAGTAAGTCGATGCATGAGAATTACATGCATCGCTGAGTCTACTGGTGCATGTAAATTACATGCACCGATAGACTTATATTATATTTAATCAAAAAACATAGTCTTTTATATATAATTTTGAATATGGAACATTTTTTCCTCATTAATTTTTTTAAATTAATAGCAAAGTGAAATAGAAGGCTCGTGATGTGAAATAGCAAACTGAATAAGAAAGCAACACATAAGTCTAAAGGTGCATGTAAATTACATGCACCGATAGACTCATGAGCTGTCGGTGCATGTAAGTTACATGCACCAATGGTTTCAATGTCATTACATTATCAAAATTTTCATTCAAACAATTGATCGAACATCTCAAATAGATTATACTTTTGAGTTTTACATTAAAAGTCTACAAACAATAATTACGATAAAATTGAAATTCATAATAAATATAAAATTTTCATTCAAACAATTGATCGAACATCTCAAATACATTATAGTTTTACGTTTCACACTAAAAATCTACAAACAGTCATTACAAAAAAATTGAAATTCATAAGATATATAATATAAACACAATCGGTAAATAGATGATAAACAGAAGGAGATGATTTTGTCTTCTTGCACAACCGTTTTTGTTTTCGTTTCTTCGCGAGCAGTGCGCGCAACTCCGACGCCATGGAATGAGCGACAACTTTCGACGACTGGCGTTGGTGGTTGGGACAGGTGGCTGGTGTGAGGGTTGGAGACTAGGGTTTTGAGGTTGGATGAGGTGATACAAAGACAGAAGACTATTTTGGTCATTTTGACCAAAATTGGACATAGTTGAAAGAATTTTTTTTGGGGTGACTGGCCGAAAAATCTTTTACTTAATGGTACCGGCCCGATATTTTCCCTTCTTTTTTTAAATATGAATGCAAGAATTTACGTTTAATTTTTGTCAATATTTATATGTCAGAGGATGAGGGAATTGAATTGGGGTTTGCTTCCACATTATGCTTGGAAGAGGTATATCTTGCTAAGTTAAATGAAAAATTCTTTGTTTGGGCTACACGGTTGACCAGATTACTAGGTTTGATATTTTCTTTGTTGAAAAGGAACTTCTTTTCCAATATATGTAGATTAACATTACGTGTGAAAGTGTCTTGATCCAGTTCATGAGCCTTGGCCAGATAGACATGGGAGGGCAAATATTGTTAATATGACTTGAACACGAGTCTGTCTCAAAAGGGACAAGGGTAACAATTAGGGGTGTGCAATCGGTCGGTTCGGTTAATAACCGAACCGAACTTTGCTATAACCGATAAACCGAACTTATGTTTCATATAATCGAACCGAACTTTTTTTCATGATAACCGATGTAACCGAAACCGATAAAAATATCGGTTATATCGGTTAATGACCGATATAACCGAACTTTTCTCTAAAAAAAATTCAGCGGAGATCGAGTAGACGGCTTCACCTATTCTGCGCTTCATGTCCACCGATCCTTCATTATACTTTCAAGTTTCAATTATGAGTTAGGGTTGAATGGGTTATGGACTTATGGGAGTATAACTTTTGGAAGGCTAATAAGTAATCAAGCATTCAATAAGGCTAATCAAAATTTATAAACAAGCCCAGTAGCATGGATGGTGGCCCAAATCCAATTTTTTAATTTAAACAATCCTAATCGGTTTATTCGGTTAACCGAACTTTTAAAAACTAAAACCGTAACCGAAACCGATTTAACCGATGTTTTTAAAAAAATAACCGAACTACCGAACTAACCGAACCGAACTTTCAAAATTATTTGGTTCGGTCAAAAAATTCGGTTTAACCGACCGTTTGCTCACCCATAGTAACAATCTACCTGGCTAGCCCGGTGGTATCTAACTTTTACAATTTAATAGGGAGTAAAAGGTATGCCAAAATTGAAATCTTTTAAAATCTATCATAAAAAAAATTTTGTTTCTAAAATAATATGAAATTGTAGAGAAAAATTCATACGACCAGTCGATGTATCTTTTCACCTTTTTGTTTTGATAATTGTGTAACTTCATTTAATTTTCACATAAAATTCAAGCCACCTAAGCTTCTTGGATGAGTAGGATAAAAATCATTCTGGTTCCAAGATACCACAAGAGGATAAATTATTATAAGCATCAAATTAGGATAGAAATGGACGTAAATTGAATAATTGTGTGTCGAGGTTGATTAGTTAACGGAGACTAACGACAGGGACCGATGCTGTCTATATCTTAAAGGTTAAGGATCAAAACAGATAGGATTGAAATAAGAAATATAGAATGTTAACATTTCTAACACAACTCATAAATCATTATTACGAAGTCAATGATAATTTATTCTCTTGTGGTATCGTTAATATGTATTTTACCTTCTTGTGGTTTGTAAATAAGCATTTTATCACATGTGTTATCGCTAATATACAGACATTTTACCGATGTGATTTGCAAATATGTATTTTACCACCCGCTGGTTTGCAATCCTATAATCCGAGTTAAAATCTAGGTGAAACCTGTCTTTTTATTTTGTTATTTTCATCTTTGTAAATATGGATAAACATCTGCAACAAATTTTTTTATCTATAAAACATATCATTTCTCAAAATGAAACAATCCAGATTTACTGTTCATTTTCTTCCAATTCGAAATAACACTAGCAGTGTAATAATTTACAATTCACTAGACAAATATAAATTATATCAATAAATTATCAAAAACATATCACAATGACGTACTCAGTTACACCTCGGCACTCTTGTAATTCTCTCACGAAAAGAATGAGTATCTTAAACATGTAAAGAACATGTTCTCGCTTTTCTTAAAATTGAGCAAATCATTTCCTTGAATATCAATTAATCGAGTATTGTAATAATTGTATAATTACAATTAAACTCAATAATTGCATTATTTCTTGAAATCAAGCAAGCCACTTTCTTGAAATAATAGCATTGTAATTATTTACCTAATAGTTTTCACCTACAGTCATTAAATTCAGGTGTTTATCATGTACTTTTGGTCTAATTTTTATGTAATTAAATTTTGTCCCCCCCTCAGTCAAATTCATAGATTTGTTCATGTGGGATAAACTGTCTATTTTGAAAATTACATATGGTGAAGTGCATATTTTCAAACTACATGGGTGTAAATTATCTATTTAGAAACCAAAAGGGGTTCGTCGCCAAAAAACTCTGTTACTTTACATATGAGGAAAGGGACGTAACGATCCTACAATACGAAGTTATAATTCTCCATTGTGAATGATCAAAAATTGAATAAAATATAGTAAATCTAATATAAGTCGAGATCTAATGATGAAGAGATTTTATAATTTCTTCGTCAATGTTATCAATAGAAATACATAAGCGTAAAAGCAAGCTAAAAAGTTCAACCAAATAAGTACATTTCAGATAATGTCAAAGAAAAATGTAATTGCTTGCTAGTTGTGGAAATTAATAAACTTTTTGATCAATTTTCTTGAGATATCTTTTGAGTTCCACTCCTAAAATTGCCCACATCATTATCTTAACTATATTGTAAAGGAAGAGGATGCTATAGAAACTATCACGGTCTATTGGTATGGCCATGTAATTACCAAAACCCATATCATAATATGATTTTAAAATTTGTAATCGAATGGGACAATTGAAAATGATCGGATTGTTATGCTAAAAAAAAAAATATTGATTGAATTGTAGACATGCAATATGTAACATGCAAGCCTTGAAGAATATCTCCAAAGTATGTACTAAAGTGGCACATTTATCGTCACATGTCGCATGTTCGACCACTTTAGTACTAATGTGTTTAATTAAATCATAGGTATTGATGTGTTAGGGGAATTAGACCACATCGGGTAAAATGGTTGCCGAGCAGGAAAACGTCCGAACAGAAAAATACCCGAAGAAGTCGATACTCTGCTCGGTCCCACGTGGTCAAACAGTAACCTAAAGACCCGGTCATAGTGGCTAGTCAAACCGGATTTTCCGGACATACCATGAATAAAATGTGCCATAAATAAAAGAGCAATTAGTTGGGAAGATTAGTGGAGTTAGTGGAGGAGTTAGTGGCTTAATTAAGGGGCTAAAATCTTGTATTAAAAGAGGGATCAACTACCGAAACAAAGGAGGCACATTTTCTGGAGATTGATATTTTTTAGTCTATTATTAGAGGGAAACTCTCGGCCATTGAAAGAGAGAGGAGAAGAAAATTCACAAATTATGATATTTAGTACCACAATCTAGGGATTCTTTATTTGTGTTTCAGAAGTTCTGGATGGTTATTCAATGGGGTATTTGATGAGCTCGAATGTATTGTTTTTTGTACCCAGGACGAGCTTTATTTGCTCTGAATATTTTTTATACTGGAGTTCGGACTTATTTATTTGCTCGGGATGCTTATCTATTAACTCTGGAGCTCGGTTATATCGTACAAGTTTTAGGTGCTCATTGTTTGGTTGCTCAAGATATTTCTTGTTTCAACCCGAGCTTTATTTGCTCGTGATAACTATTTGAGCTTTATTTGCTCGGGGTGTTTTTTATTGGATAGTTTCAACCCTTCACAAGTTTCGAAAAATACATCATAATGGCAACTGTGATTTTATCCGATGTATATAAACCAAGATCTCGACTTCGCTCATCTTGCTTTACTTGAGGGGGGTGATGTGATGTGATAGGGGAATTAGACCACATCGGGTAAAATGGTTGCCGAGCAGGAAAACGTCCGAACAGAAAAATACCCGAAGAAGTCGATACTCTGCTCGGTCCCACGTGGTCAAACAGTAACCTAAAGACCCGGTCATAGTGGCTAGTCAAACCGGATTTTCCGGACATGCCATGAATAAAATGTGCCATAAATAAAAGAGCAATTAGTTGGGAAGATTAGTGGAGTTAGTGGAGGAGTTAGTGGCTTAATTAAGGGGCTAAAATCTTGTATTAAAAGAGGGATCAACTACCGAAACAAAGGAGGCACATTTTCTGGAGATTGATATTTTTTAGTCTATTATTAGAGGGAAACTCTCGGCCATTGAAAGAGAGAGGAGAAGAAAATTCATCCTTACATTTTTTATGCAATTTCTTGTATAGAAAGCATTGTAAATCATCAACATTTATAGTGGAGTTTTATACTGGACTAGGTCCCGTGGTTTTTCCCTTCGTTTTGGAGGGTTTTCCACGTAAAAAATATGATGTCCTATTTATTTTCTTAATTGCACTTTCTCTACCGAATAGAGAAAATTTGGGATCACATCATTGGCGCCGTCTGTGGGAAATTCGAGCTAAGGCGTAGATGGATCGGAAAAATGGGAAAGCGAAAGGTTGACCTGTTTCCACGAAAATCTGTTGCATGAGGCAAGGAAATCTGTTACGCCGGGGTTGGAATATGCACTGGAGATCCAATCTTTTGATCTCAAGATAGTAAGCAGAGGCTCTTGCCTCTTCTGCTGGGAAGAAGCTGGATTTTCCTGCACTAGAAATTTCATTTTTTATTCAAAAAATCTTCACCACCTCAACTCCTAAATCCCAAAACAATCATTCATATTTTTTTTCAGATTTGAATGCATTCTATTGATGTAATCTGGAATCAAAAAAGTTAAAGTAAAGCCCTTTACTCCAAATTTTAGTCTTTCCTGATCGTAACCAGGACCTGAACCACCGTTCTTGACCCCTACCGCCTTGAGTTCTCTATCCCCACAATAACGACTCGGTGGAAAAAGAAGAGTTGGTCGGGATTTTTCATGCCATTACGAACCTCTGCGAACCTGTTTGCACCGATGTCCTCAGCGCAAATGTCTCATCCTCTATTGCAGAAGGATTGGCCATGAAAATCAGGCATCATGTGCTCGTCTTCCCTTCCTTTGTTAGTTCTTAACGATCAAGACATAAGTTCGTAGCGTCAGTATACACTGATGGTTGTGAGCAAAAAGCTAAGAATCCATTAGAAGAGCCTCCCGCTCAATGGGATCTTTCAATTTCTTTCAAAAGAACCTATGCGCACAAAGTCTACGTCGCGTAGGTGGTAGATTGAGCATTTCAGAGGAAACTGATGCTTACTCGAATGATGGAAATAGAGATAGTTCACACGGATTCGGCATGCCGACGCCGCGCCGTAAAAAGAAGAAACCAAAGATGAATTTGGAGGACTTGGTGGGCAAGAAAATCAAGAAAGAATGAAAGTCGCATGCCTAATGGAATCAAGACTTTCGAGATTTGGTGGTGGGAAGAGTTTTATGAATCTGAAACATTCTGCAGTCTCAAGAGCTATAGCAGACGTGATCTTCTATTTGGCTACAAACACACGGTCAAGGATCCTAACAATCTGCAATACATGGTTTGAGCATGTCACAGTAAGAGGATACACCAGTTTGCTCAAACCACTCCCTCTTTGGCCACGCCGTAGTCACCCGACCACGAAGCACGCCATCACACTTGCCCGACATAAATGGTGATATAATTATAATCTCTTGCTTAAACTTGTTTTTTCTTGTGTGCATTACGTGGATATCTTTCAGGAAGTGGAAATTCAATTCAAAAGCAAGAATTTTATTGACTGCCAACATTTAAAATCCTTTTCTCATTAATGATAAGGGCTAGTGTTTATGAATAATGTCAGTAAGATGATCCATGACTTGCAACTTATGCATTTTCTAAATTGCATTGCTTTGAAAATATATCGGTTTTTACAGATTTGATTGTGTGTTTCTACTCTTGAGCCCTGATTTTCTGAATTTTCACCCATCATTAACGTTTTGGCAGTGGCGGGGATGTATGCTTATTGCTTTTAAAATCATGTCCTATGAACTGCCCTCTGGGTGTTGGATATATTGCGTCAGCCAAGGCAACTCAATTTTGTGATAAAAGGCACTAACAATACATATTATGAATGTTCCTCATGGAAGATTATATATTTGTCTCATTGTTCTCATGTCTTCAGCAGTACATTTGCGACAACACTTGGCATTTTTATTTTATTTTTTTGGTTTGACAATTATGTTTCTTCGACTCTTTTTATTCACCTGTTTTCATTTTTTCTTGATTATAATTTTCCTTGGCTGTGATTGGTGGGTGAGATATATGCTTTATGAATAATTTGTAATGATTTTGGGCTAATATAGTTGAAGTCAAAAGACGCAAAATTGTTCAGGTGACGATGAAGCGTGTAAAATTTCAATAGTGTCATGATTGAGAAGTGGGCTTCCATTGGTTTGAACGAGACCTCTTGCGCTACTGTCTTCATCGTCAATTTTTCTCCTTTGTTACATATTGCAAAATTTTATCCAAGGGAAATTTTATGGATTTTAGTGTTTCCTCATGGGCATTGGTCTTTAATTTCGCCTATCATTGATTCATTTTGGAGAATACGAGGAACAGGGTCTGCTAGGAGTGGACATGTCGACGCATGGTCAATTGAGACAATGAAGCTATGCTCTAAGAAACTTCACTGTTGAGGCTCTAAATTGGACTACGGCGCTGGCTGCAGACATCGGTGGTAGAATTTATTTGGCAACATCTCCAAAAAGAGGTGTGTGGTTACATGCAAATCAATGATGTCAGCCCCAGTAACCACTCACCACCATCGCCCAGATCACAGGCAACTCAGGAATAAAAGATAAGTTTTTTGGAGCATAGCTATATTCTTGTGTTGTTAACTCATTTCCAATAATTTTTGGCAGCCTTTGGGTTTTTATCATATTGATTTTTATACTCTCTATTATCAATCGAGGATAAGATGGATTTCGGCGTCATAAGCTACGTTACTGGATCATATTCAACCATTTCTATGTGGTACAATCATCTCAGTCATGTATATATTGTTTTGCATTTATGAAATGTGCTAAAACTTTGCTTATAAGATTGATTAAACAAGAAATATTTCTAGTTGTGCTACACGGTCAATTCCCTTAAAAATCTGCAGTAAATGGATTAAGAGAATGAGCGTATGGCCGTGTGAGATCCACTATTGTTGATCATACTATATGCCATCTCATGAATTGAGAATTAGCATTATAATTTTGTGAAATTGGTATTTAGAAACTAAACTCTTCTTTGATTAGCTTGAAAAGAAGATATAAATTAAAACCTGACATTGGGCTTGTATTAATAAAATTCTTTATGATAAGATGAACAAATTTGTATCATCCTAGCGTACAATTACGATTGCCTACGTATGTACCAGTGTATTTGTTGTGATAAGTCTATTGTGTAGAGAAATCTGAACATATGCTCTTACATGCTAATTCTTTTTAAATATGTCGGGCTTATTATCATATCAGATTATGATCAGCTTCGCCAGCTCAGAACTTTATCACCATGGGAATTTAAATATTTCAAATTCCTTATGCTATATCAAATGCAAGATATTGCTAGTTTGGATTGTTTTTGTCTCGTTTGTGTACCATTGCAGTATTTCAGGCAGAATTCGTTACAGCTAGGGCATGCAATCTTGCAATAAGGCCCTCCTATTTATAAGCTCGGGATGTTCGAGTACGTTCTATTATTGGTGCTCGGGATGTTCGAGTACGTTCTATTATTGGTGCTCGGGATGTTCGAGTACGTTCTATTATTGGTGCTCGAGATGTTCGAGTACGTTCTATTATTGGTGCTCGGGATGTTCGAGTACGTTCTATTATTGGTGCTCGGGATGTTCGAGTACGTTCTATTGTTGGTGCTCGGGATGTTCGAGTATGTTCTATTGTTGCTCGGGGGTTGCGAGCTTATTTTTATTTATTGTCCGTTGTTGGCGGGTTAAATACATGATCGGGATGTTTGGTATGTATTTGAACCTAAAACGTGACTAAGTGATTGATGCTCGGGGTTGCGAGCTTATTTTTATTTATTGTCCGTTGTTGGCGGGTTAAATACATTATCGGGATGTTTGGTATGTATTTGAACCTAAAACGTGACTAAGTGATTCATGCTCGGGGTTGCGAGCTTATTTTATTTTTTTTCCGTTGTTGGCGGGTTAAATACATGATCGGGATGTTTGGTATGTATTTGAACCTAAAACGTGACTGTGTGAATATTGCTCGGGGTAGCGAGCTTGTTTTTATTTATTGTCCGTTGTTGGCGGGTTATACATGATCGGGATGTTTGGTATGTATTTGAACCTAAAACGTGACTAAGTGATTCATGCTCGGGGTTGCGAGCTTATTTTATTTATTGTCCGTTGTTGGCGGGTTAAATACATGATCGGGATGTTTGGTATCTATTTGAACCTAAAACGTGACCAAGTGATTCATGCTCGGGGTTGCGAGCTTATTTTATTTATTGTCCGTTGTTGGCGGGTTAAATACATGATCGGGATGTTTGGTATGTATTTGAACCTAAAACGTGACCAAGTGATTCATGCTCGGGGTTGCGAGCTTATTTTATTTATTGTCCGTTGTTGGCGGGTTAAATACATGATCGGGATGTTTGGTATGTATTTGAACCTAAAACGTGACTAAGTGATTCATGCTCGGGGTTGCGAGCTTATTTTATTTATTGTCCGTTGTTGGCGGGTTAAATACATGATCGGGATGTTTGGTATGTATTTGAACCTAGAACGTGACTGTGTGATTATTGCTCGGGGTAGCGAGCCTATTCGGTTTACTAGTGGGATCGGGATGTTTGGTCCACGTTTAAACTTAAAATTATCAATGTTATTCTGTTCGGGATCTTTTCCCTTGAGCCCCAATCATATTTTATCTGCTCGGGATGTCTTTTCCCCGAGCTCGGTTATATTCATTATTTCCGGATATTTCTTATTCCAGCGGAGCTTTATTTGCTCGTGTATTTGAGCTTTATTTGCTCGGGATATTTTTTATGTTCGATTCTCGGGAGGGATTCTTTTTTTTCAGAAGTTCTGAATGGTTATTCAATGGGGTATTCGATGAGCTCGAATGTATTGTTTGTTGTACCCATGACGAGCTTTATTTGCTCTGAATATTTCTTAAACTGGAGTTCGGAAGTATTTTAGCTACTCGGGATGCTTATCTATTATATCTGGAGCTCGGTTATATCGTACAAGTTTTAGGTGCTCATTGTTTGGTTGCTCAAGATATTTCTTGTTTCAACCCGAGCTTTATTTGCTCGTGATAACTATTTGAGCTTTATTTGCTCGGGGTGTTTTTTATTGGATAGTTTCAACCCTTCACAAGTTTCGAAAAATACATCATAATGGCAACTGTGATTTTATCCGATGTATATAAACCAAGATCTCGACTTCGCTCATCTTGCTTTACTTGAGGGGGGTGATGTGATGTGATAGGGGAATTAGACCACATCGGGTAAAATGGTTGCCGAGCAGGAAAACGTCCGAACAGAAAAATACCCGAAGAAGTCGATACTCTGCTCGGTCCCACGTGGTCAAACAGTAACCTAAAGACCCGGTCATAGTGGCTAGTCAAACCGGATTTTCCGGACATGCCATGAATAAAATGTGCCATAAATAAAAGAGCAATTAGTTGGGAAGATTAGTGGAGTTAGTGGAGGAGTTAGTGGCTTAATTAAGGGGCTAAAATCTTGTATTAAAAGAGGGATCAACTACCGAAACAAAGGAGGCACATTTTCTGGAGATTGATATTTTTTAGTCTATTATTAGAGGGAAACTCTCGGCCATTGAAAGAGAGAGGAGAAGAAAATTCATCCTTACATTTTTTATGCAATTTCTTGTATAGAAAAGCATTGCAAATCATCAACATTTATAGTGGAGTTTTATACTGGACTAGGTCCCGTTGTTTTTCCCTTCGTTTTGGAGGGTTTTCCACGTAAAAAATATGATGTCCTATTTATTTTCTTTATTGCACTTTCTCTACCGAATAGAGAAAATTTGGGATCACATCAGGTATTTATTAGTATTATTATTAATAATAATATATTATTTATTCATACTAACATGCTAGTTATTATTTTCGGTATCATATATCTTGTAAAATCTCTATAAATTAATAATAAAGACTATAAAATGTTATTAATTTAAAGAGGTTTTAATAATATATAAATTAATAATTTATTATTTTAAAAAATGATTTTTTGTTTCAGCAAATATAAATTTGATTACCTAAAGACATCATTGTATGTATCTCACTAATATATGTACCATATTTTGTGAATTAATTTAAAAAGAAAACTCATTGTATATATATATATATATCTTGAAAATTTGTTTAATAATCTCGGTTTCTGCAATAACATGGATGTCAGGTGAAAAAGAGGAATGTTCATAGATCCAAAACTTAGAATAAATTGTGGCTAATGTCGTTGAAAATCACGTTGAAATAAAGCTGATGATGATTCAATACCTTTGAAACTAATCACGCGAAATGAAGCATTCATAACATCAATAACTGTTCATAATTTTTTGTTATAGCTTGAGAACACGAAACTGGAGTTTTTGAATACAATGAAAAAAATTAGATATAGAATCCACCTCGATTTAAATTTCGAGAAAAAACAAACAAATAGATTCATAATTTACTAAATTACACAAGTTATGTTTGTAAGTTTAGAGAAATATTAATTTATGGTATTGAGTGGACTACAGATTTCTATAAAGATCTTTCTCAAAATTATTATCTTATTAATTTATCAAAATTATTACTTTTGTAAACTATTGCGACATGAAAATGTGTTATTTTAGAAAAAAACATTAATTTGTTAAGTATTAAATTATGGATGTTTTAGTGACCTTTATGTATTGTGGATCACAGTTAGAGCACATTACCAACCAAGAAACAAACAAACAAACGATCGAGAAGCCATTTTCCTCCCTTTTTTCCACCTGTAAATTATTCTGCTATTAGAAGTTAGCGGAGTAATATTCCAAAACTTGAGGGGCATAAATGTCTGATCATCATCAATTTTTATTTTTATTTTTTAAAAATATTGCGATGGATCCAACATAAATTTTATGTTAGACTCATGTTCACTGCCAGGTATCTTGTTATTGTTTATTTAGATGGATTTTATAATCATCCAACTTCAGTACACATCAGCCAAAGTCCAAATGTCGAGGATTATGGAATCCCGAGCTGAATCATTTATGAAAAATTGAAAATTATTATCGATTTTGGTTGTTCGATTTCTTTTTTGTTTCTCATTATACTTCTCTAAAAACATGTAAAATAAAAACATATATGCAAGTCATAAGACGCTTTTGGTTGTTGAAGGTGATGGTGAAGAATGCGAAATCTCTAGTTATTTAAAACGGGAGATGAAAACAGAAAAAAGAGAGGCAGAGAGAGCGGTTTCTAAGAAGAACGGGCAGAGGAGAAAAGTGAGCATCGGCTTTTTCCTTCCTGGAGTTCTTTGAAGGTGCACCGAGAGGAAATGCATGAGCAACTGGAATTCAGATTGATAGGAAACACACTCTGATAAATCTTGTGGAATTTTCTCTTGCAAACATTGGCATAGAAGGAGAGATCGAGAAAGATTAGAAGTGGGTTTATAATCTGCATATTGCTCTTGGTTTGGTACTTAATAGAATCGCCCCCTTCCGTGGATGTAGGCCAGGTAGGTTGAAGGATGACATAAATATGGGGTACTTCTTTCCTTGCTATTATTTCTTATTCTTGCTACTGTTTTGCAGTCTGTGTGCGTGCATTCTTGCTGCTTAAAAGAGAGGTATCACTTTACTGATTGTGCTAAAAGAATGATTCTGATGTGTGCTTGATTTCTTACTGTTCTTGATCGATTTATACGTCGAGTAAGAAGCATAGGAGTTGATTTATTGATGCAAAAATTGAAGCATTTCTTTAGCGTGAATTAAGCCATAATGCATGCGTGAGTGGTGAAGACAAGAATGTTGGCCCCAAGTGCGGCAACATGAGATAGAAAATAGTGAAAATGAAGAATATAATAGACACCAGAATTTACGTGGAAAACCCCTAAAAGTATTAGGGTAAAAACCACGGGCAAGATGAAAAGATTCCACTATAATATTTCGTGGGTTACAACCTCTCTCTATCTTTCAAAAAGAACAACACTCTCAATATAGGAGAAAACTACCTCACAAATATTATAGAATACACACTTAAATGTAGAGATATGAAAGAACACTCTGAAATGGAATGAATTAGAATGAATGAAATGAGCTCTATTTATAGGGTTGAAGATGTGCATTAAATGCACATCCGCCAACCGCCAGCTGCCCATCCGCCAACCACCAGCTGCCCTCATTAATGAGGACAGCCAGTCAACATTTCTCCCACTTGGAGATTTGATTGAGACTCAAGCACATCTCCAAACATCCTTTCAATCTTGCCATACCCTGCTGCTTACGTTTTTGCTAGGCCACTTGAGGATCTGCACCACTCAAACTTCTCAGTATTAACCGGCTTTGTCAGAATATCAGCTAGGTTTTCCTTCGTATGGATCTTCTGCATATCCACACTTCCTTCCTCTACTACTTCTCGTACAAAGTGAAACTGAACGCCAATGTGTTTAGTCCTAGAATGAAAGGCTGGATTCCTTGCAATGTGCAAGGCACTCTGACTGTCACAAAACAAAGGAACTTTCTCTTGTTTATGGCCAATCTCCTCCAATAGCCTTTGAGTCCATATCGTCTCCTTGCAAGCTTGAGTAGCTGCCATATATTCTGCCTCCGTTGTAGATAAAGCTACAACTGTCTGCAGTTTTGAAACTCAGCTTACTGCTCCTCCTGCAAGTGTAAACACATAACCAGTAGTAGATTTTCTTTTATCCGGATCACCAGCATAATCTGAATCCACATAGCCCCTGAGTGTAAAATCTGATCCCCCGTAACATAATTCAACATCTGAGGTACCCTTAATGTATCTATGGATCCTCTTAACAGTACTCCAATGCTCTCGTCCAGGATTCGCCATGTACCGACTGACTGCTCCCACTGCTTGTGCAATGCCTGGTCTTGTACAGATCATAGCGAACATTAAACTTCCCACCGCTGATGCATACGGTACTCGAGACATTTCAATCCTCTCTGCTTCACTGCTAGGACTCATCTCGGAGGATAACTTGAAGTTAACAGGAAGAGGGGTAGAAATTGGCTTACAATCTTGCATGTTGAAGCGTTGCAAGATTTTCTTCAAATAGTTTTTCTGGGAAAGCCAAATCTTTCTGTTAATTCTGTCTCGGTGAACTTGCATCCCTAGAATCTTGTTTGCTGGTCCCAAGTCCTTCATATCAAATTCCCTAGCCAACTGTGCCTTCAATTCTTGGACTCGATCTTTGTTGGGGCCTGCGACCAACATGTCGTCCACGTACAACAACAAAATGATATAATCATCATTCCCAGATCTCTTGTAATATGCACAAGGATCTGCATTAAGCCTATTGTACCCAAGGCTCATGATATAGGAATCAAATCTCTTGTACCAACACATCGGCGCCTGTTTTAGACCGTACAGAGATTTGTTCAACCTGCAAACCAAGTTCTCTTTGCCTATTTCAGTAAAACCTTCTGGTTGGAGCATATAAATTTCTTCTTCAAGATCTCCATGAAGAAAAGCCGTTTTCACATCTAGCTGTTCTAGATGTAGATCAAACACCGCACATAACGCCAATACTACTCTGACTGTAGTAAGTCGGACCACAGGAGAAAATATCTCATTGAAGTCGATACCTTCCTTCTGAGCATATCCTTTTACCACCAATCTTGCACGATATCTCTCCACTTGGTTGTTACCATCACGTTTGATCTTATAGACCCATCTATTACCGATGGCTTTCCGTCCTCGTGGTAGTGTAACAAGATCCCAGGTTTTATTCCGGTCCAAGGCCTCCAATTCTTCCTGCATAGCTTGCATCCACAGGGATATATTCGAACTTTGAGTAGCCTCCTGGAAACTCGATGGCTCACCATCCTCTGTCAGCAAACAATATGCAATATTACTTTCAGTATCATAATCTGAAAGCCATACCGGTGGTCTCCTCTCGCGAGTAGACTGCCGAACTTTGAGAACCTCTGACTCATCTGGTTCTTGTTCATCGTGCTCTGGTAATACCTCAGAAGAAACTTGATCTTCTTCTGTCTTATTTTCCATATTTTCCACCTGAATTGTAGTAGTATCTGAATTCAGTGTGCATTTGTCTCCCTTCACTTTATCTTCCTCGAAGATAACATCCCTGCTGATAATAAGTTTGTGGGCAGTGGGATCCCACAAACGATACCCCTTGACACCATCAGCATAGCCCAAGAAGATGCACTTTCTGGATTTAGAATCCAACTTTGATCTTTCTTGTTCGTTGTATAGAACGTACACCGGACTTCCAAATGTATGTAGTCGAGAATAATCAACCGGCTTTCCAGTCCACACCTCCATTGGAGTCTTCAGATCAATCGCCACTGATGGAGATCGATTGATAATATAACTGGCGGTCTTGACTGCTTCTGCCCAAAATGACTTGGCTAGATCAGCAGTCTTCAGCATGGCTCTTGTTCTGTCCAACAAGGTTCTGTTCATCCGCTCTGCCACTCCATTTTGCTGAGGAGTGTAAGCCGTTGTGAATTGTCTTTTGATGCCCTCTCTTTGGCAGAATGCATCAAATTCATCACTTGTATATTATCCTCCATTGTCAGTCCTCAAACACTTGATCTTCTTTTCAGAGTCAAGCTCAACTCGCGCTTTGAACACTTTGAAGACTGAAAAAACATCTGATTTCTTCTTGATAGGATACACCCAGCATCTTCTAGAGAAATCATCAATGAACGAGACAAAATATCTCGCTCCTCCTAGAGATACAACCGGTGCTTGCCAAACATCAGAATGAATCAGCTCCAGAATACCGCTGCTTTTGGCTGTAGATGTGCCAAACTTTAGTCTATGTTGTTTACTGGTAACACAATGCTCACGAAAGGGTAGAGACACTTTTGTAAGCCCCGGCAGCAGCTTCCATTCCGAGAGAACCTTCAACCCTCGTTCTGACATATGCCCGAGCTTCCTATGCCATAACAATGTTAATTTTTCTCCCGAACTAGTCGATGCAACAGCTAGTTCTGCCTCTTTGTGTGTTTCCCCCAGAAGCACATACATATTCTTGTAAGCCTTTTCTGCCTTCAATACCACAAGCGCGCCTTTCACAATCTTCATGATCCCATTTTCGATACGGGTCTTGCACCCGATATCGTCCAATTGTCCCAAAGACAAAAGATTCTTTGTCAGACCCTTCACATGTCGTACCTCCTGTATGGTGTGAATAGTACCATCAAACATTTTAATTTTGATGGTTCCTACCCCAGCGATTTCCAAGGCATGATCATTTCCCATGAATACAGATCCTCCTGAGACTGGTTCATACTGGTCGAACCATTCTCTCCGAGACGTCATGTGCCACGTTGCTCCTGAATCCATTATCCATGTGTCATAAAATATTTGTCTGCCTTCCGCAACAGTTGCTGCTTCGCTAAATAGTATTTCTCCACCGTCTGAGGTACTTGCAACATTTCCTTGAGAATCTTTCTCGACACTCTTCTTACTTGTACAATCTTTCTTGAAGTGCCCTTTACCACCACATTTATAGCAGTAAAAATTCTTCTTCTTACTTCTGGATTTGGATCTACCATACTTGTGGCTCCAACTGGAGTCACGCTCCGTCGATCTTCCTCTCATCATCGGCAAAGCCTCTGCATGTTTCGAACTTGCCAACCTGTCTTCCTTGTTCTTGCGCCTACTTTCTTCTTCAAGAACCGCAGCTGCAACATTATTGAAGACTAACATATCATTAGTGATATTGTTGGTCAGATTGATGATGAGTTGATCGTATGAATCCGGTAGACTTTGAAGTAGAAGCTCCGCACGTTCAACTTCCTCCATTTTATGCCCCAAAGAAGTGAGCTGGGCAAATAAAGTATTCAAAGTATTGATATGGTCGGTCACCGATGAGGATTCCGACATCCGAAGAGTATAAAGCCTTCTTTTTAAGAAAATCTTGTTGTGTAGTGACTTGGCCTCGTACAGATTTGTCAATGTATCCCAAATATCTTTTGCATTTGTTATTTCAGCGATACTTGACAATACCCCATCTGCTAGAGCAAGATGCAAATTGGCAATAGCATTACCGTTCATCTCATTCCACTTTTCATCGTCCATGCCCTCCTTCGGCCTATCTCCAATAGCCGCCAAGCAACGATCTTTTCGTAGAACTGCTTGCATCTTCATTTTCCACAACATGAAATTACTTCCGTTGAATTTTCAATCTCGAATCGTGCCGCCATTCCGACAACAATAAAATTGCCTCAATAAAAAAAATATCTCAAAAAACTTTTATGATGTGGAAGATCAGTCAAGGCTGCAACCACAGAGCATACTTAGAATTTTTTAAGATTTTTACAACGAGGCTCTGATACCACTTGTTGGCCCCAAGTGCGGCAACATGAGATAGAAAATAGTGAAAATGAAGAATATAATAGACACCAGAATTTACATGGAAAACCCCTAAAAGTATTAGGGTAAAAACCACGGGCAAGATGAAAAGATTCCACTATAATATTTCGTGGGTTACTGGTGGCGTTTATCGTGTACGCCCAAATTAACCCTTCTTCAGTTAATAACAAAAATATGTAGTAGTGGAAGTAGGGATCGATCTCACAGGGAAGGTAAATTTATTTTGTGTCAATTATCAAAGAACTAGTAACAATGGGGGATTTGGACTGGATTACTACTACTTAGCAAATATCAAACTAATTAACGAGTCTAACTAAAATGATTAAAACTTATGGGATTAAAGCGATTCTTGGTTTTCAGGTAACCGTACTTTTGGAAAATTATCTTTTAGTCATCAAATCAAAACATTCAAATTCTTTCAATTATCTATCGATTGGAAATTCAATTCCTACTCATCTTATTCGTAGTCAAAGGGAAAACAGCATTCAATTCAACCCTTACCAAATCTCTAATCACCACTACAGCCGTTAATGATTAAATCAATGATAGTTTTCAAAACTAATGAGTTCGACAAATCTAATCAATAAAAACTACAGCCGTTAGAATTGATTACTCAATCGTTTCTCCTAAGAATTCAATAACACCTACAGCCGGTTAATTATTAATCTTAGTTGTTTCTTAGCAAACTATCGATTATGTTATTGAATATTAGGTGATCGGTCTAATACACAAGCACAACAATCATGGAATTCGAATTCTGAGAAACCAATTGAAATCGAAGATTAATTCAACAATCAAACCGAATTTTCATAAAAGATTTAAATCCAAAAGTAGGTATCCCTTCAACCAAGAATCGAAGGGTTTTAGCCTAGCATAATTAAATCTAAAAGCAATAAAAATTCAATGGAAAACATTAAATAAATAAAGGAAAAGAAATTACTAATATAAATCACGATTCCGGCTTGTCAATTCCGGTTCCGTTCTTCGTCGTTCTTGAAGAAAACTTTGAAAGAAAATTAATCTAAAATCCTAAAATATTCTAAGAGTATGAAATTATGCTTAAAATGAGGTAAAAATCGTGTATATGAGGTATGGAGGCTGATGAAGTAGGGTAAAATCCATGTGGAAAGGAAAGAAATCAAGAATTTTAATTTTCCAAAATTCTATAGGCGTAATTACGCCTGAAAGTGGCGTAAATACGCCTGGTGACGTGTCACAAAATGGTTTTCTGCGTTTCTGGCGTAATTACGCCTCAGAATGGCGTAGCTACGCCTGTAATGCCGTAGCGTTGGCGTAATTACGCCTGTGAATGGCGTAATTACGCCTGTCCTCCATTTTTCTGGCGAGTTTTGTATTTTGGCCATAACTTTCACATACGAACTCCGAATTCGACGAGTCAGCTGTCCACGCGAAGATAACTCAAAGTTCTACAACTTTTATATGGACCACATTCCCAAAACTTGGTTGGAATACATAGAAATTTGAGGAGAAAGGAGCAACATGTGTCTTTGATTCCGGTTTTTTCCTCTTTTCTTCAACTTTATTGCTTCTTTCATCATTTTAGCTTGATTTCTTCACTTTTCCCTACATTTACACAAATATACGATTAGGTAGCATATGTATCAATTTATCCATCAAAATATACCAAATCGTAGACAATTAAGCGTAATAGATGTGTCTATTTCTAGTCACATCAAACACCCCCATACTTACTCTTTACTCGACCTCGAGTAAACAATCAAACCTACAATATTTTTGGTTGACTCATAGGTTCATAACAAAGCAACTTGTCCTCACTTTACTGCCTCAACAATTTTAACATGCATAATAATGAACGGCGGTGAAAAGTTAACAGTGGAACAAGTTCAATCCCTAAACATTTCGTACCCAACGAAGTAGTGAACGTGTGTGTGTGGTCATAAACAAGTGTTGTGTACAAATTATAGATTCAAAATATGCAAAGCCATAATAGTTCAAGTCATACACTAACACAAGTATAAGCTCACTTGCACACTCTTCTCCACTATCTTAGCTACTTTGCAAACACAAATCAAGTAGGTCTTTATTAGCTTGTAGCTTGGCCTAGGTATTGGCTTATGAAAGAAAGGGTAAGGATATTCAAACAAGAGAGTATGATGAAATGCACACTAAAAGCTTCTCTTCTTGTATGAATTTTTCAACTTTGTTCTTTTTCACAAGGTCTATTTCAACACTTTGCTTCTTTTGTGCCTTGGCTCCCCTTGGAGTCATATTTTTCATCTATTTTTCAAGGCATCCCTTTTTCTTTCATGCATTCCATTCTTTTGACAATTAAGCTCACAAATAAACTTCAATGATTCCCAAGTGTATTTGAATGAAATACATCATACTCCCTTAAAAGGTATGGATTAAAATTACATTTAGGCTTAAAGGGTAGGATGATAAGCTAGTCAAGAAATGTTGAATGGGGGTCTTTAGTATGCTTAGCATACTACCATTCTTTTACCTTTAAGGCTCGAAATAGGTACTAGAGAATGATTTTGTTTACATGGTAGGCTTGAAAGGCTCAAACGCATCAAAGATTGCCTATATCACTTTCATGTTTGCAAGTAGTCTAGACATACGCCTCAAAGAGCATGTAGTTAAGTTCTAGCATGTATTAGAGACTTCTTAAGACTATCACAAAATTTACACAATCTTCACTAAGGGATGCACACTTCACAAGTCATGACAATAATGTGCTCAAAATATTCAACTACTAAGTTAAAGCACACTTTGCATTAGAGTTCAAAGTGTTCCAAGGTTAACAATTCACCTATGTTCAAAAACATGCATGCTATCAATTAGGTTTCATCATGGGCTAGTGATTATAAGCATGCATTCATTACTAACTATGAGCTCAAAATTTTAAATTTTTCGATTTTTTTTTTTGTATTTTTGTAATAGAAAAGCAATAACAAGCCACTAATCCCTCCCCCATACTTAAATCTTACATTGTCCCCAATGTAAGGCAAAAAGACAAGAGAAGAGAAAAGTTCAACTAAAAAGCAATAAAAATAAAAGGGTAAAAGGGAAACTAACTCCCCTTGGGTTGCCTCCCAAGCAGCGCCTCTGTTTAACGTCGGTGGCCCGACGCCAGTCCTCTATCAAGGTGGTTGATGCAGTGTTGCTCTATCCTTCCTTAACCACCTCAATATCTTTTTCACTCCTCGATAGTTCGGTTTGTTGGTCTTTGAGTGGTTATGCCCAGTCCTTACTCTTTCGGCACGTGATTGACATGGTCGATCCGGAGGATGCTTCTTTCCAACGGTACGATCCTGCAAGTGAGACATAAGAGGATCAGCAGTATCATGAGTAGATAAAGCAGCAATAGTATGAACAGTATGCACAGGAGGGGGATCCATACCTCTCTTCTCGTCAAGGCTATCAGTAGCCTTTCCCATTTCCCACAACTCATCATTATCAAAATCAGAATCATAATCATCATGTACATCAATAGCGTAACTAGAATGCTCAAGAGGTTTAATGGGTTCATACATGTTGAATTTTTCAATTTCACCATTAGACTCCATGGTTATCAAACCGCTATTCATATTGATTACTGAATTTGATGATTTCAAGAATGGTCTTCCTAAAATAATTAGACTAGAAGGATCACCATTTCTCATGTCTAAGACATAGAAATCGGCTGTGAAGACCAAATTCTTTACATGCACAACTACGTCCTCTATTATCCCCTTAGGTATGACCATGGATTTATCAGCTAAGCGAATAACTGCTCTATTTCTTTTTAAAGGTCCCATCTTCAGTTGAGAGTACATTGAGTAAGGCAAGACATTTATGGACGACCCTAAATCGAGCATAGCCTTCTCAATCTTAATACCTCTAATCTCACATGGGATAAAGAACATACCTGGGTCCTTGCATTTAATGGGGATGCTTCTTTGGTTATCCGCCGAAACATTGTCATTGAGCTCGACCTTGGGCTGCCCCTTGTGTTCCTTGTTTCGATCCTCATTCACGGTTTCATGCAATGGGGCTTGCTCTTTGTAGCGTGGACTCATCTCGTAGAGGCCTTTGAGTCCGGCACCTTTCCTATTGTCCTTCAATGCTTGGGGGAAAGGGGGTGGTTCTTTATATTCAGAAAGTTTGTGGTACTTACCTCGTGGTTCCTCCCCTTGCATTGGCTCTTCAACATCTGTCTCTGTCTCCGTCATCTCTTCTTTTTGGGGTGGCGTCAGTACCACCTTCTCTTCGGTTGCATCTTCATTCACATTCATTGTGATAGCACTCACATTTTCCCGCGGGTTCATCTCTGGTTGTGACGGCAGTCCATTTGAAATCCTTGCTTCGATCTTGCTGATTGAAGTTGCCAATTGTCCCATCTGCGTCGTCAAGCTCTGGATGCTTGCCCTCGTCTCCTGTTGAAATTGTAAGCTATTTTCAGCAATAATTTGGATGCTATGTTCTAACCTGTCAAAGGGAGGGTGCACTGGCGGTGGTGGAGGTCGCTGATATGGCGGTCTGTAGGGTTGAGGTTGGTGCATCTGTGGGTTTCCATAGCCTTGGTTCGGATGGTCCCTCCACCCTTGATTGTAGTTGTTTGGTGGATGGTCATAATTCCTTTGTGGTGGCCCTGGGAATCCTCCCGCAGCATTTACGTTCTCCGTGGTTGTCTCTTGTAGTGAGGGGCATGCGTCTGTGGAATGGTTCGCAGCCAGACAGATTCCACACGGCTTTGTCTTTCCTACATTTCCACCTGCCATACCACGCACAAGAAAAGTGAGGTCTATCAGTTGTTGTTCTAAGTTTGATACGTTTACCTCTTTTCTTTGCGGTTGTCCATGGCGCACAGATCCGAATTGTTGGGAGTTGGCCGCCATGTTAGCTATCAACCTTCTAGCTTCCTCCGCTGTTTTGTCTATAAATGCTCCTCCGCTTGCCGCATCCACTAAGTTCCTGTCAGAAGAAAGTAAACCTTCATAAAAGTATTGGATGAGAAGGTGTTCACTTATCTGGTGTTGTGGACAACTTGCGCACAACTTCTTGAATCTCTCCCAGTACTCGTGTAGTGATTCCTCGTAGAGCTGCTTCACACCATATATCTCTTTCCTCAAGTTCGTTGCCCGTGAAGCTGGGAAGTACTTTTCTAGAAATATTCTTTGTAAGTCAGTCCACGTGGTGATCGATCCGGATGGTAAGTAGAAGAGCCAGTCTTTTGCAACGTCCTTTAGAGAAAACGGGAACGCTCTTAGCTTTATTTGATCCTCAGTGATTCCGGTCGGCTTCATGGTAGTGCACACCACGTGGATTTCCATCAGATGCTTATGTGGGTTTTCACCTGCAAGACCATGAAAAGATGGCAATAAGTGAATTAAACCAGATTTGAGTTCAAAATTTACGTTATTGGCCAGAGCAGGGAAACTGATGCAGAGCGGTTGTTGATCCAAGGTAGGATTTGCGAGCTGCCTCAAGCTTTGATTTGCAGCCATGTTGTTCCTTTCTTCCTCTTCAAGCAGCCTTGCTTCTCTCCTTCTCTGATGTAGCGTCCTCTCAATCTCAGGATCGTAGTGAAAGTTATCTTCGTGATTGAACGATCCACCTGTACTCATTAACAAACCAAAGTAGTAATGCGGGATAAAAAAAAATAAAAAAATCGACACAAATAAATGTTGCCCTCCCCGGCAACGGCGCCAAAATTTGGTGGCGTTTATCGTGTACGCCCAAATTAACCCTTCTTCAGTTAATAACAAAAATATGTAGTAGTGGAAGTAGGGATCGATCTCACAGGGAAGGTAAATTTATTTTGTGTCAATTATCAAAGAACTAGTAACAATGGGGGATTTGGACTGGATTACTACTACTTAGCAAATATCAAACTAATTAACGAGTTTAACTAAAATGATTAAAACTTATGGGATTAAAGCGATTCTTGGTTTTCAGGTAACCGTACTTTTGGAAAATTATCTTTTAGTCATCAAATCAAAACATTCAAATTCTTTCAATTATCTATCGATTGGAAATTCAATTCCTACTCATCTTATTTGTAGTCAAAGGGAAAACAGCATTCAATTCAACCCTTACCAAATCTCTAATCACCACTACAGCCGTTAATGATTAAATCAATGATAGTTTTCAAAACTAATGAGTTCGACAAATCTAATCAATAAAAACTACAGCCGTTAGAATTGATTACTCAATCGTTTCTCCTAAGAATTCAATAACACCTACAGCCGGTTAATTATTAATCTTAGTTGTTTCTTAGCAAACTATTGATTATGTTATTGAATATTAGGTGATCGGTCTAATACACAAGCACAACAATCATGGAATTCGAATTCTGAGAAACCAATTGAAATCGAAGATTAATTCAACAATCAAACCGAATTTTCATAAAAGATTTAAATCCAAAAGTAGGTATCCCTTCAACCAAGAATCGAAGGGTTTTAGCCTAGCATAATTAAATCTAAAAGCAATAAAAATTCAATGGAAAACATTAAATAAATAAAGGAAAAGAAATTACTAATATAAATCACGATTCCGGCTTGTCAATTCCGGTTCCGTTCTTCGTCGTTCTTGAAGAAAACTTTGAAAGAAAATTAATCTAAAATCCTAAAATATTCTAAGAGTATGAAATTATGCTTAAAATGAGGTAAAAATCGTGTATATGAGGTATGGAGGCTGATGGAGTAGGGTAAAATCCATGTGGAAAGGAAAGAAATCAAGAATTTTAATTTTCCAAAATTCTATAGGCGTAATTACGCCTGAAAGTGGCGTAAATACGCCTGGTGACGTGTCACAAAATGGCTTTCTGCGTTTCTGGCGTAATTACGCCTCAGAATGGCGTAGCTATGCCTGTAATGCCGTAGCGTTGGCGTAATTACGCCTGTGAATGGCGTAATTACGCCTGTCCTCCATTTTTCTGGCGAGTTTTGTATTTTGGCCATAACTTTCACATACGAACTCCGAATTCGACGAGTCAGCTGTCCACGCGAAGATAACTCAAAGTTCTACAACTTTTATATGGACCACATTCCCAAAACTTGGTTGGAATACATAGAAATTTGAGGAGAAAGGAGCAACATGTGTCTTTGATTCTGGTTTTTTCCTCTTTTCTTCAACTTTATTGCTTCTTTCATCATTTTAGCTTGATTTCTTCACTTTTCCCTACATTTACACAAATATACGATTAGGTAGCATATGTATCAATTTATCCATCAAAATATACCAAATCGTAGACAATTAAGCGTAATAGATGTGTCTATTTCTAGTCACATCAGTTACAACCTCTCTCTATCTTTCAAAGAGAACAACACTCTCAATATAGGAGAAAACTACCTCACAAATATTATAGAATACACACTTAAATGTAGAGATATGAAAGAACACTCTGAAATGGAATGAATTAGAATGAAGGAAATGAGCTCTATTTATAGGGTTGAAGATGTGCATTAAATGCACATCCGCCAACCGCCAGCTGCCCATCCGCCAACCACCAGCTGCCCTCATTAATGAGGACAGCCAGTCAACAAAGATAACAAATCTTTAATCCAATAATTCATACAGCTGAGTATGCTTTAGTTCAAATTGGAATTGGAATCTTGTTCTGTGCAAGATCTTGATATAAAGGATTAATCCAAAAGCAATCATTTCTGCAGATTATAAATGTACAGAAAACTTAGTTGCATAATTTTGGATTTATGCTTCTGGAATAGAAGTGATTTTGGTACTCAAAAGAAATTAGTTGCAACTAGTATATAGATATATCGATTTGGATTGGTGTGATCGGGTCGGATTCACAACATTACAAATTCGGACAAGACATGAAATCGGTACACTTACTGGTTACAGGTTCGAGTTAGAATTATGTAATATCTATTTTAGTTTTTATAAAACATATATATTATGTATTTGCTATAGTTTCAAGTTGTTCACAACAAAAAATATCACTACACCAACATAGCATATCAAACTTCAAAAATCAGCTCAAACTAAATGTACAGCATAAAAAAATTAATAAAACATGTCAAAGAATAACATGCAATACCCAAAAAGAACAATGTCCCAAAATTATAAGAAAATAATTAAAAATTTATGAAACGATAAACATGTTTATATGGAATATAGAAGATACATTTATGAAATTATATGGATTTCTTGATAAAGGCATACATAAAATATTATTTTATGATTATTTTAATAACAATAACTTATATGTAATATATTTTTGTTCTATTTGATTTATAATTTTAACAAAAATAAAAAAAAAGTTAAAATTGTTACAGGTTTAATTTGGTTTCAACCGATTTTTTAGCAGAGTGGTTTTAGATGATCAAACGGATCGAACCAAACACCAATTATCGGTTGAACCGATCGGTCCGGTCCGATTTTCAAAACACTGTAAATACCAAATGAGGTATCTAAATCATTCAACAAAGTTTAAATGTAAAAAGAATGAAAGCATGACAAAATATATATCATTCTCAACTTTTAATTATTTAATTATCAAATTGCCAAATATAAATAATTTAAAAAATCTTGAAAATGACCATAAGAAACTTGAAGTGACAGTGTGACACTAAAATTGTTGTAAATAATGGCCTATTTAACAATGGTTTGTTCCATGCTATTTTGTAATAGATAACTGTGTGATTTATTTTATATATTTTTGGTTAAATATACATTTCACTGGATAACCTAGTACGACAAGACATTTGATTTATTGTATATGATATCAAATTTATGATTTATTCTATGCTACCATATTAGATATATATCTATTGTTGGATCTATCTTGTATCATAAATGGATAATATTTGTCCTCAAAAGTCTGAACTTCCTTTGCAACCTTATCAAACTTTTACATCTCATCATTTTTCCTGGTCTTGAATCAACTAATTTTTCAAATGCTGAATCTTAAATCGTCTGCGGCTTATCTTTCCTAACGTAGTAGGCTATAACTTTACTTCAGTCTTCACCCCACTTCCACCGAGGATTCTTTTCTGCCGCCATTAAACATTACGTACTCTTGCACTCATTGGTAAACACAGAGAGTGAAATAGGAAACTTTAGCCAGAACAGAGGAGGGGGGAAGGAACAGAACAAAGATCCGTTTTTTTTTTCAAGTTGAAGAATGGATAAAATTAGGATTGATGGTCAAAGATGCAGTCTTTTTGTGCTTTTATGGGTTGAAAAATGGGTTTCCTGAGAAGGGTTTTTTGCGGTAATGTATACAATTGCAGTAATTGTACTTATCTTGGAATTTTAGTTGTCGGGCATTGAAAATTATATAAAGTAGGGACGACATTAGAATTGGGCTGTTGTTATTTGTGGGTAAAAATACCAACAAAAGGAGAAAAATGATATCTTCAGGTATAAATTTGGTGATGACAGTGATTGGATTTGCAGTGAGTACTTTGTTTATAATATTTGTGTGCACAAGGCTCATTTGGGCTCGGATATATTTGACTGCGTCGAGGCGGTCAGTAGCCAGGGCTTCTAGATCTGATTTTGGCATCGTAAGAACTTCTTTCACAACTTTGCCGTACCTAGAATTTCATTTGGTTTTAGATTTTGATTCACAGGTTTTACTCATAGTGTTATATATTCATTTGATTTTCTTTTCTCTGCCGTCCCTTAATGTTTTTGTTAGTGTGGTGTTGCTGCATTTTTTTTATCTAGACTAGGTTGTTAGGCTTGGTCTTGCATACTAGGTGACTCATTTGGATCTGTTTGTGTGTTACATAGTGGCTTTTACGATTGAGGCTCTTCCACCTAAAAAACTAGTATTTTGTTCCACTCAGACTTTGAGAACCACTGCTACGTGTCAAATACCACTCTTTCTGTGTATCTTGTCCCTTTTCTGTGTATGTCCCCAGTTGGAATATGCCCAAACAACGGATCCAAGGCTCCACCACATCATACGCAGCATGTCACTAAATATTCTGTCCTTGAACTGAGACTGTTTTTTTTTCTTTTTCTCTTATCATTAGTAGTTACCAGTTTAGGAGCTGAAGTTTGTTGCATGCTCATTCTCTGTTTGTTTGGCTCGAGTAGTTTCTAAAGTCTTCTCATGTTCGAACGTTTTGGAGGGAATGTATTTTCTGAGTTTTGTAACGCCTATTGCCCTTTTATTTCTGCTTTTCATGTTTAGATTTTTCTCCCGGTTGCACAAGTGTATATATTTTGGAAGCAAAATTTTCATTTTAATAGAGTTGCATGTGAAATTTGATCTTGTTTTCAATTTTTAAGGGGGAAATTGCTCCTGCTAGACTCCCACTAAGGTCCACACCATCACCATCACCATCTAATACTCCTATGTGTACTATGTTGTTAGCCACATCTAGATACTATTATTCTGTTAATTTTGTTGTGATCCTTATACATGTGTGTGTCTATTGTCATGGTGTGACAACACTAATGAATCTTGATTTGTCTTTGCTTTGGATCATTGGTATGTAAAGGATTGTTTATCTGACTTTTGTTATACAGTTGGAGCGTGGTCTTCACTGTCTTGAGCCTCTTGCGGTATCCAGATTTCCTGTGAAAATGTATGGAGATTTGTGCTCATCCTCAAAAGAAAATGCTCTGTAAGTTCATCGATCTTCTATGATCCTGCTAGATTATGCGAAACTTGTCCGTAAATAGGAAGATTTTTTTTTTACAGGGACAGACATTTTGGTTACTTATTTCTGGTTCACGGTATTGCATGGCTCCTTGGAAAAAAAATGTGTGATTGAGTTTCAAATTTTTTGGGGATATCTTTTCGCTCCTCTTCGTAGTATAAAGCATATACTGCCCCTTTGACTTAAAAGCTGTCAAGTTTTAAGGGTTGGCTTTATGACTCGGAGGGCATTACCATTTTCCCTCCATGTTTCGTAGTTGCCAAGATAAGCATATCATGTCCATACTAGTTTCATATTTTTTAACCGATCAATTCCTGTGTTTTATATGCATTTTAAAGTGTCCCCATACCTCAATTAAAGAAATATCTCCACTTATTTTTCCAATCCATCGGCCATTGAAGCTTATTTTTCTTTTAGAAACATAGTTCTGCACTGCTTCAACTTTTATGTTTGGAAAGATGGAGTTAATCATATATTGAAAAGGGGATTGAGATCAAGGTTCTTTGACTTTAGATCCCAACATGATTGTCTAAAAAGTAGTAGAAGCAGTCTAGATTACATTTTATTCGTATTGTCTGCACAGACCATACAGTTTCATAGTTTGATATGCCACCAAGACTTAAAACGATGTTCTTGAAATTTCATGAAGGAGCTTTGTCCTTAGGGTTCTGTTTATTAATTTATGTTATCTTACAAACCAAGGATGCCATAACGTGACCTCTGATTTTGAATCGTTCCATGTTTCTTGGATTTTAATTCATCATCCAAAGAGAGCACCGACAATATCAAAATCTTCGTGAAATTTATTTATAAGAGAGTTTATAGAATCCTTCCAGGCGAGACGACTACATGCCTAGGACCACATGAAGTTTTTGAGGCTTCCATGACAGATGCGGTTTTGGCTCATTAACTTGTTTTTCACAAGAGTGATAAACAGATTGCATGTTGGAAGATACTTGTAAGAGTCACTCTGTGAAATTGTAAAATACCCTTCCACCATACTCCTAAACACAAACAATAATACTTAAACTAACTAGAAATAAATTGTCTTTTCTATAGATTTTCGTAATTGGCTACATAATATTTGCATCTTCTGTATACGTTCTTATTATTTTTGGGTTCTTTTTACTCATTCCAACTGTTAACTTGATTGGCTCAACTAGGCCTGACCCCTGCGTGGTTCCTGTTAAACTGTCGTCTCGACTATTTTTTAAATCAAATGTATATTATCAGTGCAAAATGACCGGTTTCAGTTCTTGTTCTGTTGTATATTTTCTTGTCACCCATTTAATGGCAGATAAAAAAATTTCCCCTCAGGTGCACCATATGCCTATCTGAATACCACGATGAGGATATACTACGAATCCTACCAGCCTGTGGACACTCCTTTCATGCTACGTGTATTGACATATGGCTGCACCAGCACTTCACGTGTCCTGTATGTCGATTTCTCTTCGGGATCTCCCCGAGCGAAAGTGGTACATGCAACCGATGTTTAGTTCCGCCATCCGATCCCAGTATACCATGCAATCTATCAACGCCCATTACTGTCATTGCATGATACATGATCATAGGTGTTCGTTGAGATCCAGCAACACCCAAATAATGGGCCCGATCCAGGAGGAGGGTGGTGCTGATGCTGGAGTTAGTGACACGGTCTCGAGCGATCTTGGTCGGATGGGTAAAGATTCGGATAAGTCGAAAGTAGAGAGAGCCCATCGAGCAAATGAGTTGCCCTGATGACACCACTTTTTACAGTTCAAGTATTCAAACAAAATTGTAGTTGATCGAATCTTACTCATTTTTTCATATTTAAGTTTGATTCGTTCTGTTCGAATTTAATTATAATAGTCGAATTTGAGTTTTTACATCATGAATTTCTATAATGTTAAGTATATTTATAAAATACTATGATTAAAATAATGAGGCTTGCAATACGAAATATCAAATACAATAGTTTGGGTCAATATTCTACTCGACATGTTAAAATATGAGGATAGCCAATGACCTCTTGGCCTAATGGCAACGGAAGCTCCAAGATCCCAATTTTAGGGAAGGTTTTGTGTTCAATTCTCGTGAATGTGGGTTTTGTCTATTCTTTGTAATATGTTTCTTTCCTTGGTTGATTTGTTGTACTTTAGTTGTTGGCTTGCATATTTAATGCATTGATCTTTTAATGTCTATTGTACTTGTATTTATGGAGACATGAATTTATTTTTTTTGATAGAATGAGGGACGAAAGTTTTTGGCGCACAACATAACTCGAACTCTAATTTTTCTCAAAGGGGGGAGATGTGCTTAACTACGCCGGCAAAGGCCGGAAGCTCGGAGACAAGATTTTTAATTGAGTGATTTATGTCACATATTTTTAATACAAAACATGCAAATTATGTTTCTAAAATATATTAAATGTTCGGTTTCACCTCATTATCCACTTAATTCAACTTTTAGTTTGAAAGTTATATATTAGAAAGTTGGTAGTTGATAGTTCCACTTGGAAGAGTTAATAATTTGGAAATATTTTTTATATATGTTTAACAATATAAAAAAAATATGATCATTCATGAGCTGAAATCTCATAAATTTAAGCTCATGCCCAAAGTATATATATAATTTGGACTCTGAAATTTGATTTTGAAGATTCTTTTAAGTTAAGTTTGAATTCGTGCCAACTCGGATGCATTTTTGAGAATTTCACATGTTGAATTATTTTAATACGACTTATTACCTCTAGTTTGAACAATAATAGATAGACATTATATCTTTTAGAATAAATTATCTATTCAGTTCGAATATTTGACCATAAGTTAAAATTTGCTGATGACATTTGAAGTAATCTCATTTTGTCCCTATTTGGCTGAATTAATTGAATTTTTAGGAGTATTTTAACTGACGATATTTTATGTGAGTTTCCGTTATAATTTCGGAATTTTAAGTACTATTTAATATTATTAATAACTCGAGAACAAAATCACAAATTATCTTACTATTTATTATTATTACATAATCCCCCGAAACAGAAATAAATGAAATATTCTGTTTTTCCAAAATTAGTCTATTAAAATAGACAACAAACATAAGGGGACATGTACCAAGAAAACACACACCAACATATGAATTACCTATTGTACCCTTGGCTTGATCTTAGCCCTGAGGCTATTTTTCATAACAACAGTGAACTCCAGCTTCTCACTAAGATCCACTTCCCCGTTTGCATCCGGGTGACCCGTCCACTCGAATTCTTGGACCATTCGGGCCAATATCAAATTCACGTGAACCGTAGCCATGCTTAAACCGGGGCAAATCCTGCGCCCGATACCGAATGGCATCATCTTTACTCCAGTCACGCCCGTTATATCGGCATCCTCCCGACCCGCAAAGAATCGGTCAGGGTCGAACTTATCCGGGTCGGTCCATATTTTCGGATCCTCCGAAATACCCGGTAGAAAGAACTCAATATTTGCATCCGTTGGGATATCGTACCCGGCTAACGTAGCGGCTTCGGTAACTGCATGAGTGAGGGAAAAATAAGTCGGGGGATGCTTGCGCAGGAGCTCCTTTACGACGGCGTTGAGATACGGCATCTTTTCGAGATCTTTCTCGTCCACTTTTCTGTTGACTCCGACTGTGGATTTGATCTCCTCGTATACTTTTGATTGGATTTTGGGGTTCTCGATTAGTCTCGCCACTGCCCATTCGATGCCCGTGCCGGTTGTGTCGGTGCCGCCGTTCAAGAACTCGGAGCAGAGGGTCACTATTTCTTCGTCCGTCGGAGATGATTTTCGGCCATCGATTTTGAGGTCGAATAGGGTGTCGATGTAGGAAAATGAAGCGGCGTTTTTGTGCATTTCAGGATTTCGAAGAGCTTCGCGGCGCTTTTCGATTAGCGGGGCTAGAGTTTGGATCTGTTCTTGCCTCACTTCTTGCACCCTTTTTCTCTGTTTGGGGAAAAATGGGCTTAAAAGGGGTAAATAATCGTCCAATCTTGGATCGAGAACCATGAGCACAGTTTTCATCATTTGATCCACTTTCTCGATCACTACCTCGTCCATTTCGACCCCAAAACACATGGATAAGAGTATGCAGAAGAAGGCGAATCGTGCGTTTTTTAGAACCCAAACGGCGCCGTTATTGGCCGCTGCTTCATTCTTCAGCCTGTCAATGAGTTTCTCCATCGCCATCTGTCTTGCGTTTCGGAATTCTTTCAGCCTGGAGGCATTGAGCCCGTTCTGCACCATGTTCCGCCGCAATGATCTCCACTCGGGGCCGTATAGGCTGGCGTTGACTGTGAATTTATTGCAACTGAAGATTGTCCTAGTCGGGTTTTCCCTCGGCCGGCTCGCGAAGATTTGACCCTTTTCAATCAAAGCTTCGTACGCTAAATCTGCATTGCTGATTATAATCAGGGTTCTTGTCCCCATTTTCAGAGTAAAGATTGGGCCATATTCAGGTAAAAGGTCGCGAACGTACTGAAAAAAGTGTTTCCCTGAAAGCGCCACCTGAAACAGGTTGCCCACGACCGGCCATCCTGGCGGCCCTGGCGGCAAGTTCAGCTTCTTGGATTTAGATTTATATGTAACCAAAAAGATCAGACCGGAGAAAAGGAAAGCTGAAGCTGTGAATATGAGATGGTAGTAGGGAGAAAGAGGTGAAGACGAAAGGGAATCCATTGATGAAAGTAGAGATGAAGACGCCAGGTGCTGGATAAAAGACGATGATAGGAGTTTATCAACAGAAAAAAGGTTGAATTTACAGGTAGGATCAACTAAAGCTATTGAAAAATTTCAACAGTGAAAGACATTGGTGTGGATGCTACTCCCCAGCAGTTCATATTTATAAGTGTAAATTGTACCACTTTTCACGTGAGTGAGCGTATCTTATTGCTTTTTAACCATAATTTGAACTGCTAGGTTTTATGAGACCTGAATCGGTTTAGAGTATCTCTATATTTTTATGGTTATGGTCTTGCGCTTTTCGGTTACCTGCTCGCCTTTTTGTTCCACCCTATCTCATTGTACTTTACTCAGGGGGTGTTTGCGATTGCTTATTCAAAGTACTTCTATGTTGCTTTTGCTTAAAATTGGAAAAAGTTGATTTTAAGCAAAAGCATTGAGTGTTGTTATTTAAAAAAAATAACAGCTTAATAAACTTAAATTAATTACAAAATTGCTACAAAACAACTTATAGCAGTCAAAAGCATGTCATGACCTGTTTCTCTGCTTCTGCTTTTTTCTGCTTATTTTTAGAGAAGCAATAGCTGAAGCAAACAAATAAAACACCCAAAAACTACTTTTTTATCTGAAAAGCAGATAAGCAGTTTTCATAACCAATTGCAAACACCTACTCAATGTCTTTGCTTGGTGTTTATCTTTGTTGCTATCTAGGGCTTATATAGTCGTGTATGATCTTCAACTTTGTTGTACCTATTTTCATCGATTAATATATTTATATGTTACTGCTAAAAAAATTCTTTTAAACAGATTTTTTATGTTTGATTTTTATTGTTATTATTATTATTTTTCTAAAACAAATAGGTAGAATGAGAAATAAAGAAATAAGTCATGAGATGTTTATGACTATTTTAAATTGAGGAGCAAAAATTTTGTAAGAAATTTAATTTCATTAAAACGTTAAATATTAAATATTTTTGCTTAAAACATTTTTTTATAAAATAATAAAAAATATATTAAATAAGTATCTGCAAATATACCCGGAAATTAGGGAATTTAAGGAGAATCTCATGCAGGGAGAAGCATGAGTGAAACTGTGAAAGAAGTTGGTTGACAAGTGGATTACGTTGGAAAAAGAAGCAGTTGGGGGCTAGTAATAAATTTCAACAACTTACCTTCAATCATTTAATTTGCAATGCCACGTGTTTTTACTGCAATTTTTTGTTCTAGAAGGGAATTTAATATATATATATATATATATATTAGTTATCAAATTTATTATACTTGCATTTGGTTCACCGAGGATGTTTTTTTTATGAAATTTATATATTTTATTTTTTTAAGATCTCTGTACAGTATTCTTACATGTATATTTAAGTTCAAAACACATCGAATTTTTACAAAATAAAATTATCGGACAATGAGAATATAATTTTTCTATTCTATTTTATATAAAATTTAATATGAAATTATATTTTACAGATAAAACAATTGCCGAATTTGAATGTATAAGCAGTTTAGCTTAAAAAAACTTTATTAATTGAATTTTTTTTTATTTTTTAAAGTATACAGAAACAGTTTTATGTATACAAATATCTAATTTGGTTTCTTGATTTTGGCTTTTCTAAGTATTTTTCAAATGATAAAAATATAACCAAACATGCATGCAATATCAGTCTTTAAAAATATAAAAAAAATATTTCCAAATCCAAATGCAATCTTAGCAAGGCTTTATCCTTTTTATTGAGGCTTAATTGTAATCATGATACTATTATATTAATTTTCTTATATACTTTCACCCTCTTAATGAAAATCCTATAAAGACCCATGATTTTTGGGAAAGTAGGGCATAAAAATTTTAGGCAAAAAAAAATTTTAAGGGTCAAAATATAATTTAAGGGTGGCAAAATGTAATTTTTAAGGAGCAAATTACAAATTTTAGGATAAAATTACAATTTAAAAGAATTATTTGTCTCAAGGTACAAATTTTTTTTTTTTTGGCACTTGCCCCTTCTTACCTGTCACTGTCAGTAAGTACGTCGGTGGGTGCCTTAGGCTAGATTGACCCACCATATATAATAGGATCAAAATATATATATTGATACTTGTTCAGGAGAAATATATGTTATGTCCATGAGGGCAGTGCCCTTAAGGGCAGCAATAATTAAATCATATTGTGTTCTACATGTAATTTTTCAATTAAAAAAATTATGAATTTATGCGCCGCACAGTACATTTCTATATTTCTATAATCAGCAAGTTCTTGTCCAGATGTCGCCATTGAGAACAAATAATAAAGTACAATCGGTGGTGGAGCTAGAAGCATATAATCATAGGTAATTTATTTCATCTACAGGGTACGGATGAAATTTCTACGATGATTGTTTTTTATGTGTAGGGCGATGAAATTATTGATTAATTATTATTAGCTATATAATAAGATCTCACTGTTTATTATTATTTTAATCAATAATAATGAATTTTTTTTTGTTAAATACTTTTTTTTATGTGAGGATTTAACATGAATAGATTATGTTTTTTTACCTATAGGTTGTTGATACGCGAGTTTGGCCTGAAAAGTCTCGATTGGTTAAAAAAAAAATTGATGCGCGGGTTTGACCTGAACCGACAAGGAAAAAATATATCTTAATCGGTTGTTTATGCACGGATTTGGCCTGTACCAACTCGGTTAGTTAATTTTTTTTTTTTTTTGTTGTTGATGCTTTAGTTTGACCCTAGGAAAAAAATGTATCCTAAACGGTTGACATGAACCAACTATGAAAAAATATATCTTAATCGGTTGAGTGCATACATCCTAAAAGTATTTTATCTACTCAAATATTTAGCAACTTTAATTGTTATTTTTTCAGTTTATAATAAGATGAACATCATTTTTAAAAAAAAAAATTAGAGTCAGTCCTTGGTTATTTTGTTTCCACTCAATTACATTGTCGTTTTTTTAAAAGGTTTCTTAAAGTCAGTTATTTGAAATGTTAATTTCGATCAAATTAGGAAAAAATGACAAACATGCTGGTACCTAACACCGTGCATTATACAGTGCCAACAAAAACTAGTGATATAGTTACGGCCTAAAGAATTCAACACAACACATGATGAAATCGATGAAATGCATACTAGTAAAAGAATTCAACACAACACGTGACTTTTTTTTTCTTTATAAAAATATCACATCCAGCATAATATCGTCCTCAAGAACATCATCTCTAAAGACGACATTAGAAATGCTAAGCTAAAGAGAATGGATACTGAAATTTTTTTAGTTGGATGTGTACTCTTTTAATCAAAAAATTAATAATATCTTTTGTTTTCTGACATTTCCTTTTTATTGGGTAGAAAGATGTGAAATTTTGGTGTACACCAAGTTTTCCTAAATACCATCACATATTCTGATGTGTGTAATTTTGGAATGTGATGATGTTTTTGAAAACTCGATGTACGCCATAATTTCCCGTAGAAAGATTGACATGCAGAAAACACGTGTAGAAATGGTTCAGGGGAATTTTGGTCAGGTGGTGTCACGTTATCATTTTTATACAAATTGCCCAGTTCGGGGAATTTTTTGTTGGCGCAATGAAAAAAATGGCTTTAAAATTGATAAATAAAACACATTCTGAATACAAAATGTACGAGGTAGGTAGGAGGACCACTATTATAGTGAGTTTAACGATACAAATGTTAATTTCTTATAATTTCCTACTTAGGATTTCAGGTCGGTTTTAACCCAGAGAAAACTGAAGTATATGAACCCGTCATCCAAAAAATTAAGAGGAGATTGAAGATGTCGGTGGATAAGCATGTATCCTTTGGGTGTCATATAACTTTGCTGCAAGCTGTTCATATATATTACCTATCTTGTGAGATGGGCGATAAAATAACATGGAATAAGATTTGTAAACAAATAGAGAATAGGGTTTGGCAATCAGAGACTTGAAATTACTTAATCTGGCTCTCTTAGGAAAGTCGGGGTGGAAGTTTCTTCATGAGAGAGATAGGTTGTGGGTAAGGGTCCTGAAATCAATATGAGGGAGAAATTAGAGGGTGGCCGAGGGTTTTAAGGAAGGGTAGAGAAAGATCGACTTCTGTATGATGGAGGGAAATTGTAGGATGTTAGCAATAAATAAAAAAGAGGGATGGTTTGAGCATGGGCTTAAAAGGGAGGTAGGAAGTGGGGAGTGTACTCTCTTCTGGTAAGAAGTTTGGGTGAGATCCGAAACTTTGAAAATAAATTTCCAAGATTATGTATCTTAAGCCTAGATAAAAATGTTGAAATTGCAGAAATGGGGGAATGGATTGAGGGAGTTTGGAGATGGAGATGGAATTGGAATTGGAGATGGAGAAGAAGTTTTGCCTATGGGAAGATGATCTTGATTTTCTAACTCTTGTGAACAGGTACAAATTAACTGCAGGGAAATCAGACATATGGATATGGCAACCAGAACCTAAATGAAACTACTCAGTCAAGATTTATGAACATCGCTTAGGTAATATGTGACACTTGAATGAGTCAATAATGAGGCAAAATGAATAAAGGATTTTGAGTGTTTAATATAGGAAAATTATTTGACAAATACCAAAACTTATTCCCTTTAATGACACAATTTGAGCAATGTATTAAATGTCATTAATGAGATTGAATGATAGCATTTGATAGGGTTGAATGAGATTAAATGGTGGCATGATTGAGTGATACAATTGCAAGTCAATGAATGACTAGTGTTATGACTTTAACAAGTCAATGAATGACTCTCATGATTTGGAAAGGCAATTGATTAGGCAAATTTTCGGTGCTTCACAAGAACGACTTCTGTATGATGAAGGGAAATTGTAGGATGTTAGCAATAAAAAAAGAAAAAGAAAAGAGGGATGGTTTGAGCATGGGCTTAAAAGGGAGGGGTAGGAAGTGGGGAGTGTACTCTCCTCTGATAAGAAGTTTGGGTGAGTTCGGAAACTTTGACAGTAAATTTCCAAGATTATGTATCTTAAGCCTAGATAAAAATGTTAAAATGGGGGAATGGATTGAGGGAGTTTGGAGATGGAAATGGAGATGGAGAAGAAGTTTTTTCTTTGGGAAAATGATCTTGATTTTCTGACTCTTGTGAACAGGTACAAATTAACTGCAGGGAAATCAGACATATGGATATGGCAACCAGAACCTAAATGAGACTACTCAGTCAAGATTTATGAACATCGCTTAGGTAATATGTGGTATGGATCATATGGAAACAACACAATAATAGAATATTCAAGGGGTTTGGACCAATCTCTACTGAAATGTTTTTTTTTTTTTTGAAGAAATTCAAGTGATCGCATGGATTTAGGTTTCAGCTAAGGTCAAGAACGTCGGTATGTACTCTCTCAATGATTGGATAATGAATCCTAGGACTTAATGTAGAATATGATGAATTTGCTCTTGTTAGACCTAATAACATGTAAGCAATTTGTTGATTCATATTTAGCAATGACTTTTGGCGCTTATGATAACCTTAGCTTGTTCGGTATGTATGTAAGTGTATCTGCCAAGGGTTGATGCATCCCTCGTGTCCGAATAATAAATCTCATTTTACCGATAAAAAAAAGTCATGGATTCGAAAGAACATAAAATATATACTGTTTGGCGTGAATTTGTGTTGCGGGCGTGCCAGGTACGAAGCGTACCAAAAGTGTGAAAATCTGACTTCTAAACTAGGCGATGCGAATCCTCAATTCGATCGTTGGTTATACTCTCTTCGATTACGCGTCGAAATTATAAAATCATACTAAATGAATGATTTGAAATAAATTTTTTTTTCATTAATCGACATGAACACTTGTTGTGCCATTAAGAACTAAAACAAACATTTTACAAGGCAATAAAGTTGAAGAATTGAAATTAAAAGCTGAAAAGTTGAAATAAAGATGATAAAATTAAGAAAAGTTGAATTATAAAGCTAAAATTAAGCAACTTGATCAAAATAAAAGGCTAGAAATCTTTGTAGAGAGTATTTTGATTGAGTTTGATTGATTGATTTGTGTGTGTGTCCGAGAGTTCAATTGACAGCCATTTATTCCTTTTATTCAACATCACACCATCAGTTTTTTTTTCCACCTAGTTCCCCTGTACACGAGTTAGTGGCAAGGTAATGCCTAAGACTTGGTCAAATTGTACAACTACCTTGATTAGCCCACATTTTCCTTCCATATAAGCCTACCTCAATTTCAATTAAATGGACATTCAAATTTGTTTCATGTGTGTTTGGGGTAAAATATTTTATGTGCTAACATATACTTTCATCGTTTTAAAGACAAATATCACGAGCTAATTCTTTCTATTCTTGATTTCATTTCACATTTTTGTGATGTGTATCGATAAATTTATTGATAAAAAATTTAAAGAATATGAATTCTTCTGGCTCTACTTCCGTCCTAAGTCACATAACCACCTACCCCCTTCGCGCACTGACGTGCTTCAGTCTCGAACTGACTCATTGAGTGCTTGTGCGATGCTTTAAGACGCACTATGTAAGGCATCAACGTCTCATGATGATAATAATGGAACGTTGAGGCCTTACACATTATGTTCACTAAGTCGCGTATTAAGTTTTACCAAGTTGCGCACTAATGCCCGGTCATGATCTAGCGCATTGAGTGCGCATGCGGCACTTTACGACTAAGTTTTATTAAGTCACGTACTAAGTTTTATTAAGTTCTGAACTTAAATGTTAGACATTCTTAATTCTAAGAAATTAATATAAATTAATAAATTCATATTATTACAAAACATGTTGAAATACAAATAATATTTGGTTTCATTTCGAATTCGTTATCTTATGACCAAATATTAATAATTTATTTTTATTTTCCATTCTCTAAAATATATTTTTTTGGAGAACAATAATTGTCTCTATTATGATAGCGATCTAATAAAATATTTAAATTACACTGTAAATAATATAAAAATGATGTAAGTTTGTCAAATATGATGTGTATTATGTATGTTTAACTTTATTTAATAAGCGCATTAAGGCGTACCTGTTGGAACTGAAGAGAGGGGGGGTGAATGAGGTTCCTTGGCTACTTTAACGATTTTAAAGTGATTTTGCAAAAGTTGAGTTTACGCTGCAGAAGACTTAATGTCAATCGAACAATAAACAATAATAAGTAAACGCGTAATGTAAATAAAGCAATAAAGAACATAAGTATTTGTTATAGAAGTTCGGCGTTGAATCGCCTACGTCTCCTCTTCCTGATTAGAAAACGTCCAACCGAGGTTCCACTAGAACACTTCGATCTTAGCCTTGAGGGCTCCAAGTTAGCCACTAACAAACTCTTCCCGAGTCACACACTCTTCATGAGTCTTCTTGGCCTTAAAGGCTCCAAGGATAGTCACAAACATGCACCAACTTCACTTGTTGATGACTTATACAATTTTTCAACTTTCGTCGGTGTTGGAAAACCTTACAATGAACTTTCTCTCTTGTGAGTTGCAAAACAATGACAACCCCCTCACAAGAATGAACCAAGCTTGTTGAAACAATCACAACCCCTCACAACTCGTGTGCTACAATAAATCACACCTCCATAGTATATACAAACTCAAGCATCAACTCTCACAACAACAAATGACTTATAGAAATAAGCCTCACACACTCACAAATGAATAGCAACTCAAAATGATGAATTTGAATGATAAATTTGTAATCTTGAGCAAATCTTGTGTTTCTCTTTGTTGTAGGTTGTTTGTGGTGTTGTGCCAACCCAAATGCATCAATTTATAGTGTATGAGACTCCCAAAGTTTATACTAGCCGTTTATAGCCGTTAGCAACAATTTTGGACCAACAATGCGCTCCATCGCCAGGTCCATCGCCTCGGGCGATCTCCATCGCCAAGTCATAACGGTCAAATGTGGCCCAGATCGCCTCAGACGTTCTACCCATCGCCTCGGGCGATCTCCTTATAATAAAAATGTCGTATGAAACATTTCGGATTGCCTCGGGCGTTCCTAACATCGCCTGGGGTGATCTCCCTTAAAAAATATTACCGTGGTATAATTCTGGATTGCCACAGGCTTTCCATGCATCGTTTGGGATGATCCAGGTTTCCAGGCGTGCGCCCGTGCCATTGCTTCAGTTGATGGTGCATGGCGTTGGCACGCGTGGCTCGGATCGCCTGAGGTGATGGCCCGGATCACCTGAAACTATCTGCCAGATTTCAACACTCTCAAACTTTGCATTTTTCGACCATCTTAAAGCTCGTTTCTGGGAAAGGTGTGAACATCAAAGTTGTAGCATATCCTATTAGCTACTCGTGGACATCAAAATCATCGAATTTTATTAAGGTGTGAAGACGTTATGCCCAAAATGCTAGAGCCGCTCAAACCTTGCTTCAATCTGCACTTGCTATGACTTCCATGCCATTTTGCTCCATGATGAATTGGACTGAGATATTTGAATATAAAATCTAGCATTTTGAGTCTGCTTTCCAACCTCTTTGGGTTCATGCCATTCGGATCATCGAGCCAAGAGATATAATCAAAACACTGCACCGCGCTCCAATTGGCTTTTATACGAATTTGCCCACCAACAGACCATTGGTTTGTGGGTCTTCATCCCATCATAAAATATTGTTCCAACATCATTCCCTACATGTTGAACACTTATTTTTTTTGTTCATAGATGTCATTCCTTCTCGTCCAAGCTCAATATCTTCCTTCATAAAATTCACCGCTTGTCCTATGAACTCGCAAATGTCATTGTATAACTTCCATTGGTCTTCCCAACCAAATTTTCCATCTAACAATGTACATTAGGTAGACACATTGGTACAACAAATGCAAGTTTTGTTGATCATCAAAACCCATAAATAATTTGGAGATTAATTAAGCATTAAACTCAACAATACGTTTAAGGCTCAACAGTACCCGTACTCAATTTTTTTTTAAATCGACGCATTCTATTATTCACATCCGCTCGTATACCCATATCATGTGACTTAGCTTCCATCTTCCCCATACTTCCAAATCAAATATCGCTTCGCTAGTTTAAAAAAAAATAATTCGATAAAGTCTTTCAAACTTAATTGGCACAACATTTATTTATTTTATTAAATCAATCATAATATTAATTTTTAAGAGAAACCCAAAAAATCCCTTAAAATAATTTTCGAATTTTAGATTTTGAATTCCAATGACCTCTTTGAATGCATATAAATACAAAATTTAAACCAAAAGCACCACATACAACTCAAAGTCAATAATAAAAAAAGCATGGCTTCTTTAACTTGGTACGCAAGCACCTGTCCATATTTAACCCTAACTTTTTTTGAGCATATATTTAACCCTAACTTCTTGGTGTTTGTCTTTATTCTTTAAAAATTACTATTACCATGTATCACAAGTCTAGCTCATTGATGTTCACGTGATGCGACCCTCATGTTCATATATCGTTTAATACAAGGATTTGTGCTACAACAATATGAAAAAATAAAGTTGTCTCTCGTTTAATACAAGGATTTGTGCTGCGACCCTCATGTTCATATATCGTTTAATACAAGGATTTGTGCTGCAACTATATGAAAAAATAAAGTTGTCTCTCGGCTAACAACTATAGCTTTTGGTCTAGTGGTAACTGTTAATGCTTGATCCTAACACTCTGGCATGCCAGAAATATTCAATTAATGATTGCCTCTAATTTATTAATAGCCATTAATAAATTACCCAAAAGAATGGGCTAATTGTTATTATATTGGAGTAATTTTCTGATTTAATTTATATTTGTGTTGTTATTTTATTTGGTTTTGTTTTATCATATTTTGAGGAAAAAATTTTGGTGTCTTAAAAACTAAAAATAGGTCCCTCATAGGTACTACTCGTTTTTTTTTTTTTTTTTTTTTGAGAAGGAGATACTAATCATTTATATCGAGGCTATTGTAATGTAAATATCAAAATGCATACTTACATTCATGTGTATACATATTTTGAAGGCTATATGATTATATAAATATGTCTCCATATTTGAATGTTTTTAATATGAGTAATGATTCAGTCAAATGCGAGTTTTGGATTTGTATATGTCGAGCTTCTAATTCTCAATTTGATTTTTGCCGATTGAACTCAAGAGCTAAAATTGAATGGTGGTTGGATTAATCTTTTAAGTGTAAATTGTCATGAAACCTCCAATGTGATAAGAAATATGCAGAAAAATCTCATGTGTTAAGAAATGGGCATTAAAAGTTTAAAACCCGTCTATTTTTTTAAACCCAACAAGAAACTATCATGTATTAACAAAATAGGAAAAAACTCCATATGTTCTAAAAACTTGTGCTAAACTCCCCGTGTTTATAATTTATAAATATAGGCAATATATTCTTGAAGTCTGCACGAAACTCCTGATATGTTAAAAAATAGGTAAAAAAAACCCATCTATTTTCTCAAACATTGAATGAAATTTCACTCCTTTACAAACTAATAAATTTTATTTAATATCGTTAAGCTATATATAAACATATATATAATATACATGAGCTTGTTTTCATAAAACATGCATATATATTTATATATAACTTTTTTTTGAAAACATGTTTGTGAAGAAGAGGGAGTTTCGTGCAGCGTTTATGAAAATAGAGAGTTTTTATTGCCTATATTTATAAACAATATGGGTTTCATACGGGGTTTAAGAAAATAGTGAGGTTTTTTTGCCTATTTTCTTTAACACATTGAGGTTTCATGCATTTTCACCGTAACACATAGGTGTTTTGTGCAATTTACTCATCTTTTAAGTGCATATATAGAAATTTAAAATATAACTGAGAGTGAATTAATAATATTAAAGTATTGTACAATTTTAATTTTAAAGTTTTGCACAATTATGAACAATTATTTATCAGAATGTATTTTGCTCATGTGTTCCCTTACAAAGTATTGTACCTTGTGCATAACTCCTTGTACATATTTTATTTTTTGCCATGGATAATAATTAGAAATACGCTATTATTCCTTTGATTGGAGCCAAGCTACCGATGAAGCGATGTTAGGGTTTAGATGTTCCCCAATCCTCCAATTCCCCTCCAGATTCAATACCCTAACAACGATTCTTCCACCTCAAATCCCTAACATCCCTTCACTGTCAACATTAAATCTGAAAACCAGAAAACAATTCCGAATTTATGCAGAAAACGAAAAAAATGGGGACAAGAAAAAAGAGGACAGCAGTGGGCTTCCAACCGAAAAATCGAGCAACGGGGAGGAAGGGAAGGTGAATAATGAGCTACCCAGATTCAATTTGAGGTGGGCGGATCTGCTGCTGGATCCGAATCCGGACAACATCGTGGCCGTTGGATTGACGGGGCTGCTGACGTGGGCCAGCGTGCAGGTTTTGTGGCAGCTCTTTGTGATATCGGCGGCCATTTTGATCGCCGCTCTCAAGTATACACTCGTTGCTGCTCTTCTCATCTTCGTTCTCATTACCCTGCTTTGATTTTCATTTACACTTTTTTTTTTCTTTTGTAAGAAGGTTAATTGTCAGCAAAATATATTGTGTGTCATGTCATTTTACATGTGATTATATATTTTTGAATATCCTAAGAACTCGTGCTTAGCGCAAAACATTTAGCTCCTCCTCGTACTAACAAAAAAGAATGTTTTTACTTCAATAAATACAAATCAAAACCAATTACTTCAAAATTCTTATGATTCGATCACCCCTTACAAGTGAGGTGAAAATGTTTTAAATCGATATACGCATTATTACACTAAAAACTGTGAACTTTGGACCATAACCATTAAATAGTTATACAACCTTCAAATAGAATCTGAGCTGTTTGAAATTCCAACACTTCCAATATAAGAAACAAAAGAAGCTTGTCTCATCCAACATAACAAAATGGGAAGTTAAATAAACAGCACGCCCATAAGCTTTCATTTGTTCTTGGATGAGATGGGAATCAGCTTCGGAGTACATCCGACAAAGGTTGCGATGACGATAAAAAATAGGCTCACGATACCTATTCTAAATCAAACTTAATCTTCTTTGGAACGCTATGGATGCCAGCCACCTGCAACGAGATAAGTTGAATAATTAACGTGATAGTTGAGAGTTTATTAATGTTCTCATGCCAGTAAACTCTTACAATTTCTGGACACTCGTAATCAATACCAGCAGCCTCGATCCGCTTTTGTCTTTTCTTTTCTCTTTTCAGTATTCCCTCCACCAATTTTTGCTGCTGTTCAAAAGTTCTCTCCTGGATATTGTAGGGAATTCAAGAAAAATAGATTCAGATTAGACGTATTTCGTGTAAGACTTGTGTTTTCACCAACTTTATATCGATCATAATGTAGTATGTTCAAAGTTCGAACTAGACCTTATCTTGACGTTTCCGCTCAATTTGAACCCAATCCAAGGGTCTGTAAAGGTGGTTCACACCTTTCCATCTGAAAAAGCCGAGTCATATTGAATCACCAATTCAGAAAGCATTCAAGGTTTAAGGTTTACATCTTTTACTAGTATAAGGATGTATTATTTAAGTGTTAACCCATCCTAAGATCAGTTCAATTCCAAGATCATGCCAATGTTATCATATACTACAGGGTTGATTAATAATTTATTCAAAAGTAAAAAATAAGATTTAAAATATACTCAATTATGGTTTTCAGTGGAAATTACCTCCAACATCATCATCACTGCAACCAGAAAATGAGATGACTAGGCAATTTATAACTAGGGGTTTGTGATGGTAAAAAAAATATTGCTTACAATTTTGGACGGACACGATCCGGAGGAACAAGACTCAAGTGCAACAAGTGCTCGTACAATAAATAATTATGCATGCATTCGGCAACAACTTTGGCAACCTGCAGATGAGAACAAAAGAATGGAGACTCAGAGAAAGCAAAGCGCATTCAGAAGCATGTAAAGTTATAATATATTTGCACGAATTCAACCTCGGGAGACTCGAATTCAATGAATCCAAAATGCTTTGATTTTCCGGTCTGTAAATAACACATAAGATTAAAAAATAGAAATCAATAATAGAATTGATAGCCTACAGACATAAAATGCTCGTTTTTGACATGCAACATTACCAACAAAGCTAAAAAACTGACGAAGAAGTATGTGCTGGACTCAGTTTCAGACCTGCAAAAGTAAAAACGAAATACAGCAAATAAAAAATACCTTTTTATTCCTTGCAATTCTAAGCCGCTTGACAGAACCAAACTGCTTAAAAAAACCTGAAAATCGACGCTTAAGATGAATAATGCACTCACAAAAAAACACTGCTGAATTACATTCAAGAACTAAACAAATAATTCTGCCAAAAAAACAACACCTTCCATCTCATTCTCATAAAATCCATGGGGGATTCTCCCAATATACAGGACAGTTGTTTTGTTCTCTTCATCTTTAATTTTCACAAGATCCCTTGCTGGACCGCCCTCTAATGGCTAATTTTTCAAAACAAAAAAGTTCAAAAATATAAGTATAACCCAACTTACTGACCAAATGTAATAAACTGACAGATAGTAGCATACCAGGAAATCTTTTGTTTCCTTTTTTGAATCAGAGAGACGAGCAGAGGCCTTCTTCAAATTCTTCGCCATCATTTTCTTCTTAGCTTTTGCCCCCATGTTTCTTCAGATTAGCGTGAATATAATTGTTAATTGAATCTATTCAAATTAATGAGCAGTTTATAGCAACAGGCAAGAAGAATTAACCCCCTGTTTGGCAGCCCAATATTTCATAGGGCTTGAGGAGATTTGGAAATAAAAGTAAATCAATTAATAAATCAGATCCTAGAGGAAACCTGCAATTAACCAGCATGCATTTAATTTTGGCTAAACTTTTAAGTTTTTACTATGTTTTGCTTGTCTTGATTCTCCCAGTTAATTCTCCACTGCATTCAGATACCATACTAGGTAAATAATATTGGTAATCGATTTCAAAGAACTGCATCCTCTGAGCATATTCTCTTAAAAAAATAATGCAGCCACCTCTTAAAAAAGCGGAATTAACCTGATTCACCCTTTGCTGCTGTTACCACCGGATTCACAGAGTGATATTTCGATCATGACATAGTACAGCAATAGCAAGATTCAAAATGAAGAGCTCTACTATGCCTAATTACATTACTACTGCTATTTAATTCCAAACGCAAAAAACTTATCAAAACTTTCCTCAAAATCTTCTCCAATTATCAGTTCCCCATTAACTTATGATAGAACTTGATGAATTTTACCTCAAGCTTCAATCTAGTGTGTGCCTTTCAACTTGATTCCACAAATTTCTGCTTATGCTACTTGAATCTCTTCTCCAGATACTTCCACTGCGCTGGGAAAGGTCGGTGAGGGTTCTTGAACCGAGCTTTTTGAGCAAAGCAGTTCGACGGCGATGGGACGCTGAGGGCTTTTATTCAGTTCAGATGGCCCATTGGGCATTGTAATGTTTGATGAATTTGTTTGGTTTATTGTTTTCAATTTAGGAGAAATAATTTTGTGGCATCCGTTTTTAAAGGACAAATTTTAAAATTAGTGTTGTAGGATATGAGTCTAATCAAAATTGGTTATATATGATATGAATTTAATCAATAGTAGTTAGTCTCAAACGTTTAGCACTAACCAAAATTGATCATACATAAATTATATTTTACCAAAAGTGGTCTTATAATTGAAATGAGCTTTGAGACCACTTTTTATAGACATATATCCTCTGTAACCAATTTTGATTAGTCTTAAATATTTGAGACTACTATTGATTAAACCCATATCCTATTGACTAATGTTGATTAATCATAAATATTTGGGATCACTATTGGTTAAACTCATATCCTATCCTATGAGAGTAATTTTGAAATTTTCTCGTTTTTTAATTTCGAAAGTAATGTTTGCTTTGAAAGTAATAAAAATATATGAAAATACATTGATGATTTTATTGTAGAATGTGAAATATGTTTTTTTTTTGGTGATATGTATAGTTGAAGTGAGGTGATTATTTACATGTCTCCTTATAATATATTATAATAAAGAACATTACGTCAAAAATATAGTATGAGGGAGCGGTGAGAACTTCTTGTGAGCCTTCGAAGATGATTGAGAACACACAACATTTTATAAACTATCTATGAACTATAACATAAGGGGCAGCTATTTCTCAAAAAATTTATTAGTAAAAAAAACACATTCATTTGTACAGTGTTTGTGGAAAATTAATCCACCGGCCAACAGAATCTTGAATTGGGTTAATGCAATTCATTAAGACTTGTGACTTATTGATTCAAGATTTTATTTGTTAATCTGAAACTCGGGCTTTACGGCATTCTTTCTTGTTCACGGCAATTTGTAATTTTGAATCCTTCTTGATCGTGGAATTGGATTGGTTAAATTCATAACAATATATGTATATACATGCAATACCACTGTAAAGTACATTGATAGATTACATCCTTTATTGTTACCCATCTGTGTAAGCATCTGTATTCTTGAAAAATGGCTCAGTTGTGAGCATAACATGAAAAATCTGAACTATGGAAAAAATTGGAACTTTTTATGACCCCAACTATCAACAGAATAATCATGCTCTCTATCAATTATGTGCCTGCCGCTCATGTTAACTGGCTACTCAAGTTAATGGGGAGAGGATGAACAAATGAATGGGTAAATAATTTTGTTAGCTGTGATATCTAGTCCTATTTTATCAGGTTTTGTCTTCTCTTAGGGCTGATACAGGTTACCAACTTGAATTTGCATCTTACCCCATAGCATACACTATCACTGCTCATTGGGCTTTAACCATCTTACTTGCAGGGTGATGCAATCTGGAACTTAGAGGTCTTGGCGCTCGACTTCTCTGGTCAAATCCTCTGACACAAACGAACCCTGAGATGCATTTTGAATTACATCTATTAGTGGAAAAATCAGCGCAATTATCTGCATGGAACTAATATGAACTAGATGTTCAATGACATCAATATAACAGAGTTGGGTAGGATACATCATGTGGTTTATACCTTTCCAGAAGCAGTATTGGATACCTTCAGTTGTCAGGCCTGGCAAGCATCATAGTATTTCTGTAAGCCAAAGTTAATATTATATTTCATTTATAATCATAAGAAATTTTATTTACCTTTGAAAATGGATGTGACAGAGGTCCCAAAGAACACTGTCCGTCTTGACAGGTTCCATAACAAACTTGTCGGAACAACAATAGGATTCATACTGGATTCGTGATCCGCAAAAACCTGGGTACAATTCAATAATATGTTATCTCCAATTTGCATAAATGAATTCACTACCTGGGTACAGTTTAATAACATGTTATCTCCAATTTGCAGAAATGGATTCACTTTCATCTTCACGAAGATAAATACTAAATCCTCTTGTGCAGTTTACAAATAGAGAACATTTCTCCAGAGTTATATGCATAGAGCTCTTAAGTATCAGAATTATTTTACCTCATTGACCTGGAAATATGTGCCATTGAGGGGGAAACTTCCTCTCATTGCTGTCCTGCAAGGTATCTACGAGGAGGTAGGTGATTCAGAAAAAATGGATAGAAAAAAGGGAACATAATGGCTTATAATTTGTTTGATTACTGATAATTATCTCAGATTTGCGCTCACCAGAATTGTGGCTCTGACTGTTTGAGCTTGTGCTTCTCTTGTGCTGCTGCAAGAAAAGCATGTGTTCTTGTCGCACACGCTACCTCCTTCCTGAAACCCGCATTTACTTTCAGGAGGTTTAACTGAATCCGATGTCTCACCTGGTTAAGATGAAGTTGATTTAGGCATGGTAAGCAGGTTTGTTGAGAAAAAAGCCACAATATACTCAAGTTATAGTTCTCTGCCTCTATAATATCACTCTTCTTTTTTTTATCTGAGGCTCATTTATTTTTTTTCTGTGTCAGCGTGAGGAAAAGGGAGGGAAAGGAATTGACATAAGTTTACTCTATAATAATTGTAAATTGTAAATAAAAATTTTATCATCCAGAGGCAAGAAATGCCTTTCGTATTTTCATACAGGCATGCTTGAAATGTATAAAGTGATCAAGTCATACTAGGTACCTGGTGTCCATATAGCAAGAAGGTATGGACTTGGATCATCAGGTTCTCTCTTATCCAGCTAAACATTTAAAATTTGTGGTCAGCAGGAGTCAAGCTGCATATGTCCAAATCTTCAAAATTAAACCAAGACAAGAAATAACTAACCCCTTCCAGTATGAGATGTGAATCTGGGAGTTCATAGCTGCAGGAATATGAATCATTAGAAACTGAAATTTCGTATTATATTTGATATCTAGTACTTAAAATGCTTGATGTGGTCGTGATGCTTAAAGGAGTAATGGGTGTACTAATTCCTGAGTTCCTCATATGATAACCGATAAATGGGAACTTTAACTCAGTCACCTCTCACTGCTTTTAATTTAAAAGAAAAAGAACTTTGATATGTTTAGTGCTCTTTCTAATTTTTGAATGGGGTATGTTATTTGCCTACGTTTTAGTTGCTTTACCCAGCCTATGACTTGGGATCACATGTTTTGACTCGACAAATTTTACACATCATGTAAAATTTTCCTCTATTCGATGTCCAACAGTTTTCATCCTTTTCTATATTTTAGAAAGAGAATAGTACTTACACTTGATGCTCTGTCCGCAGTCGACTCACATTCTTCAGTCTGGGCATTGGAATAGAAGCAAGTTCTGGACTCAGAATAACTAAGGCCTTGGACATGTCTCCTTGCATTTCCTTTTGCTCTTGCATAAAGCTCTGCAATGTTGTAGTAAATTCTTCTAAGTTGAGATTTATGACTGGGATTTCATCAGGAACCTCATAATACGCATCCTCAATGTCTCTTTCTGTCACTTCAGTGGGTGGCTCTGGAGTTTTTGGTTCCTCAATGATTGGTTCACTGTTTCTCATCGAATCCGCCCCTCTCCCCAAATTGTCCTTAGCCGGAGGAAGTGGCATAGGCTTCATTATCATGTCAAACATTTGGTTAGCACTTGGTGCGGATGAAATGACTACTTGTCTCCCCTCAGGCACTGGAAGAGCAAGTCTTGCGCTGCACCAATGCATCCGCCAATCAATATTAGATTACTAACATGTAGTCATCATTTATTGTGCATACATTTGAGAAATATTAGATTACTAACCTTGCATAAGCACTTGCAAAATGTCGGCACTCACCCCTCATTGGACACGCATTGCAGTTTGGGTCTCTCTTTGTGCAGAAAACCTGTACCCAAAAATAAGAAAATAATCCTTTAAGAAGCCTTTAATAACGTGGTTAGCATGCATTATGATCACCAAGTGGGAATGCCAATCAATTCTGAAAGATAGGATCTCACCTTTCCAAAAGTTATCATTTGGTAATGCAGCTCGTACCTGTGATTCGACAACCGAAAATCAGTTGATAATCTTGGGTTTGCAAATATAGTTATAAAGTCCTAATTTAATAAGTTATTAAGCTTGGTAAAATTACAAGGTTCCTTGATCTAGATGGCAGAGTCTGGGCCAGAGATATTTCTGGATTGATTCCAACACTGGATATCTGCTTAAGGAAACACAATTAGAGGAACCCACAATTCCAACACTGATTCCACAAGCTCTTATACAGATTGCTTAATGTATACTTACAGTTCAAGCAGATGTAATTGGAGGGACTCAGGAAGAGGTCGGAGAGGAACCCAACCAAGTCGCACAGCAATTCGTCCAACATTTGTGTCAACCTGACATGGCGAATAATCAGAAGAATATTTATTTTGTTTTCCCTTTATATATGATATGTACAGACAAGTGCACTTACTGGAAAAGCAACATTATGAAGTGTTAATAAGCGTACACATTCGACACTCTTCAAGCCCAATCCTCGGATGCTTAATAGATAATCCCTTCAGGACAAATTGTTACCAAAGTGAGTATGATTTAAAAGAGGAATATTTGACATGCCTTCTGCTATATACTTTTCGAGATAGATGATTGGATAAGCATTTTAAGGAGACTTACTTGACTTTGTCTGGTTGAACATCTCTCAGCCATTCAAGGTCAATATTTTCATGTTCCTGAACGAGTCGATTGAGAAAATCCTGCAGAATATCCAACAAATGCAGATTTCTTTAAGGTCTGAGATGCACTTTGTTAATAATTTTTTATAATATATATTCCATAAATACCTTAATTCGCTCTGCTAGCATATTGTTCATTCCCCTTTCCTTGATTGTTTCAGATATCTCACGAACATCAGCGTTTCGTAATGCTTCATAATCTATAGAGTCCATTGTGTCCGTGCTTCTGGCTCTCATTCCAGTTTCTGATTGCACCTCCTTTCTTAAGGCGTCTCTGTTGAATGAGTCTGTCTTTTCCTTCACAGCCTTTTGCTTGCTTACATGTGAAATTTTGGTGCCAATCTCCCTGGATGGACTGCTGGAAGAATGTACCATATCTGGAAAAGGATTTTGTCCACACATTGGATTAGTGCATGCATTTTCATTACTGGTCATCCAAGGATTTTGTCCATATATTGAATTTTCAAATTGGTGATGACCAGGCATGGGTCTCGTACTTGGAAACGAACATCCGATGGCTTGTAACTGATATTGCTCGAATGCAGCAATTCTTTCAGCCTGTTCATAAAAACTTGAAGGACCATAGTTTTTGCTGAAATTTTCCCCAGTTACTTGATCTTCTGTGTCTGAATGTGATCCTGAACTGGATCTGATGTCTTCAGAGGCTTGCAAAATAACAGATTCTGATGAACTTTGTGATGAAATCATGTCTTCCTCAACTTTTCTGGTGCGATAATTTAATATATAGGGTCTTCTGGTTGTAAATATTTCTGCCCCGCATTCAGAAGATTTGTTGGAGGTCACAGAGCTGGGGTTATATACTGGTTCCTTAATCATTCTATGATCATAAGACGTCCCATCTGGATATAATATGCGAACTTTTTGTAGTTCAATCAGTGGACTTCGTCCATTTTGGCAGCATGATTCTCTTATAGCTGTTGGTTTTATTGGGAACTTGGCTGCTAGATGCATGAAAGCAGAGCTGCAAGCAAGAGACATTATGTAAATGTGATTGGCTCCTGTTATCTTGTAAGGCTCTGAAGCTTCTATCTAGGAAATCGATTTTACCTTGAAAGGTGATCTGAAACATTTTGTGTGAGAAACACTCCTATAACCGAGTCAACGACTGATCCTTTCCATTTGGAGAATCGTCTGTCTCCTGTGAAGATGCAATTTTAATCGATGTTATACCAAAACATGGATTCATAAATTTGATCAGGTAAATCCAAAAAATATTGGTCCTTGCCGGGATGACTTTCTGATCAAATTATTTTGTTTTACATAACAAAACTGGAATATTAGTATATAATTTACTATTTATTGTGTTGTTTGTTCTTGATAAAAATGGTTGACTGACCTAAACAAAAGGTACATTAGATCCAAGCTACAAGAGTAGGAGTTAACTTTTGATAGATCTGTTACATTTTTCGCAAAAGGTCTTTCCTCCATATTCAACTCACATTACATAGTTTCGTAAGGGGAACTGTGAACCCATCATTGAGGGAACAAAATCACCCAAAATTGCAGGACTAAAGTTGTATAATTGTTACTATAATAGCGCAAATTGATCAGGGTGAGTTTGAAATTTCCCTAGATAAAAATCATTTTTAAACAACTAAAATGTATTTATAATTATGAACTTGACATTCATGATTTCAAATGACTTAATCTAAACTCATCCTAAAATACTTCAATATATTTGTTATTTATTAGCACTCGTGTGACATGTGGTAGTTTAAAACAACAATGTAAACAAATAAATATGTCCTGGATTGTTTATGTTGTATTTTTGTCTCTTGGTAATTACTTAACATCATCTTATGGATTACTTATGCATTAACAATTATATTGATGCAGTGGTTTGGAAGCTATTACCTTGAACTAGATGCATCCTCGCCATGAATGAGTCTGCCCGATTACGGAGGACTTTTCGTTCTTTTTCCCACCATTTTTGTTTATCATCCCCCATTGTTTCTGCACTTTCACTTCCTTCCTTACCAATTAAAAGGTTCCACAGCCTATTTGTCTCTGGATCAAGATCCACTTTAGGCCGTGGTCGACGTTTTTTTATTGGATCAAATGCCTCGTAAGAAACAATAGCACCATCTCCTCTATATGGAACAAGTGCACTTCGCTCTTCCTGATCAACTTCCTTGCCGTTGTTATTGATGTTTAGACCTTTCATACGGTCTATGATATAATCAACTGGAAACAAATTTCTCAACGGTTCTTGTGACCCTGCTCAGAAAATAACAGTTTTAGTTTAAAGAGCATGTTCAGCTTTAGTTATGGGGATAACTTACGGAAAAGATGGGTACCTGTGAATGTCTTGGGTGGACGTCCACGACCTCTTGAGGGCGTGATCAATTGCTGAAACACCTTATTTATACTGGACGATTTGTCAGATGCTTGTCCAGCAGTCTGTCTCTTAATTGACACACGAGTTTGATAATTTACTACTTCAGTTCCTTGAGTAGTAGGATCTCTTTGGGATGGAGACTCCAGATTCCAGTTTCTCACTGTAGCAAGGGAATCGGTGCTTTGTGCTTGAGTGAGATGATCGAATGTTTTCTGTGCCATTTCTTGTTGCTGAAGCTTACAGTCAAAATCTTTGGACTTCATGTACCAGTTGCAACTGACCTTGTTGAATTCATTATTTGGATATTTGGAGGTGCACTGTCCTTTAATGTCAAAATTTGGTAATCCATCATTCAGGTACACTGCGGAGCTCCGTGCATGGGGACTCTTACACTTTGTGCTTTCTATTCGTCCTGTGTAATCTTCAACAGTTGTAATACTAGAAGACATGCTGGATGTGATTCCACGAATTATGTCCTCAATCTTCCTTTTTTTGATAGTTTCTGAAACATTTAGCCACATTTTGCTGCTATCACTGCTAGCATTACTCGTGTTAGAAGACTGCAGCTGAGATCCCATCAAGGTGACAGTTTGAGGTTGTCTCAGTTCTGTGTGGGAATAATCTCTCTTGCATCCCTGATTCTCTTTGGCAACCACCAAATCTTCCAGAAGTTGAAGGTTTGGTTGCCTCAGTCTGTCTAGCTTTGGTTCGTTGGAATTTGCCTCTATGACAAGCTGAACAAGGTCTCCACTCGGAAGTTGATTCAAGTGACTGTATCTATTTTGGCTACCAATTTGGTCGGCATTAGCATTTAGTGCATTTAAACTCCTTGCTATGACATTTAAAGTATGGCCCTTTGAGGCAGGTGGTAAAGGTGAAGACGAAAGTGGCGAAGACGCTGGAGGTGGGATATGATTTACTGATTGGACACAATTGTATAAATTCTCTATTATATGCCGTGTAGATGTGGGTGGCTTGTTCACTTCTGTAACCATTTCTGTATTATGAGAATCCAAGTTCAAATTTAAAGGAACCTTGCTTCTTTCATCATTCTGAGCCTGGGTCCCAACTTCTGTTGCCCTGCTTTCCTTTTCTATTCCGTTTTCTATGTTAAAGTTTAGCGCTCTCCTGCATGATTTTACTCCGAACCCAACATTAGATGCTTCAACGTCCTTTGCAACATCAGTTAACGGAGTTGTTGAAGCACCGGTGTCCTTTCTGCGTACGTACTTTCTTTTTTCTTTAGGATTTTTATCTGCGTTTCTATTCCTTGGAGCAGCAGACTTAGGAGTTCTTTTGGCTTTCCCTTCCACTATTACTTTTGGTCTATGTTTTTTTCTCTTGGGTAGTATTTGCTGCGGTGTCTTGTTCAGATCAATTCCTCCATTTCCCCCATCAGAATGAATCTTTTCATTTGGTGTTGTCAAAATGGCTGTAGATGATGTGCTTGGACTTCTGTCCAATTCATCATGCTTTCTCTCAATTGTATCTTTCTTATTTTTTTCTTGAGTCAAAATATCATTTGCAAAGAACTCTGCTACTTGCATGGGGGGGTTGTTTTTCATCTGCTTTTGCAGATCCGGTGAGGCTGGCTTGAACTGGAAGGGCACCGTTCCACTTGAGGATGCCCCTTTTTTAGATAAGGTTAGGTGACAGTCAGCATGGTAAGGGACTGGAAACGTATCTGCAAAATGAAGCATTCTAATTGTCAGTGTGATTTTTTGAGTTCTTAAAAACAATAAATAAACATTTCTACATGAAGTGGATACATTTTTATTTGTTTCACTAATTGAAATAGAAGCTAAGGGTCATAGTTCATATGCAGTCGTCGAGTGAGAAAGATAATCTACCAAAGGGAATGTATAAGAAATATTGTCTTGTCATTATCCGCAGTTATTGGCCAAGAGTTTGGAAACATATACGAAGTTTATTACTTAGAAAGTTAATATAGATCATCCGGCTATCACCAATGGCAATCAGACTAAGATTATCTGTTTATTTTTTTATATTTATTTTTTTGGCTTTAGTCAACCAAAGAAACAGATTCATAAAAAAGAACAAACTCAAAACATATATCCAACGAATAATGTACTTACCGGTCGAAACTTCTTGTAGGTTGTGACTACCAAAATGCCAGTTTTCATGCAAGACGTGATTCTGCGGGAGCATTGAACTGCTCGACCCATACATCTTCCCATTGCTTCTGACGAGAGACTGTTGATTGAAAATGGTGGAATTGCCTATGATACTTGTCCTTCTGTTAGATGGGCTATTTGTGAGAGTGGCACGTGAATGTTTGTTTGTCCCCATCAATTCTGCCAAAGAATCAACTTTCTGAGGATGAACAACATCTAAATTATGCACGTAAGAGCTGGCGGTTCCTCCATTTTGATTCAAGATTCTGAAATTCTCAACTGGTGCGACATCTGGAAGACTATGCTTCAGAGCCCATCGGTTCTGCCCTACAAAACTGGTGGGATTCAAATCCTGATGAATCCTATTACAAGTCTCAACAAAGGTAAGATCTTGTATGTTACACGCCTCCTGATTCAAATCTATAAAACTGGTTGCATTTAAGTTCAGGGGCAACCCATTGCAGATATCAATGGGAGCAACATCTTGAGTAAGTTCCCCACGATTTAGCCCGACACGACGACATGGATCGAATCCTGGAGGCATCCCATTACTAGTTTCATTCTGCAGAAGATCGGTGTAAATTCCCAGCAAATCGTTCCAATTTTCTTCTCCTATCGGGTTCTGCTGCCTTTCAGCAATAACATAACTTGATCTCTGCACAACCGGCTTTTCTGGTGTTGGAGGAACCCAACTCTCTCCAATTTTCAGTACTTCGTTCTCAAGGGGGATTGGCATTCCCCATCCCAGGTTCATACTCGAACTCACTGGTTCAATTTTCTAGAACACACTTGCCTACTATGTTGTGTATATTTGTGACACATTTAGCATCCCTATCTGAAATTCAAACCAATTTATCACCAAAACACGCAGGGATTCACATGTGAAAAAGAATGTATTACCCTCAAATTAAGATCAATTTAATAAATGTTATCTAATTCATTTCCAAAAATTCACATTTTTTCCTCTTTAAATGCCTTCTATTATATGCGTGTATCTGTATGCTCTATGTATGCAATTTCCAGGTTTCACAGACCCAGCTAGCTGAATTATGTAGCTTTATTAGGAAATGCACGTTTGAATTAAAATTAAAATACGAACTCAAATAGAAAGATTGAATCAAAACCAGGAAATCAGATACCACTATAAATTGGCGAATCAGAATAAATTGGAAGATTTAATTCCAAAATTAAAACATACCCAGGTGTAAAAATCTAAGTAATAATTCTCCCAGGTGATGATTCATGATTCTGAGTAAAAATGCCATCACACACTGATATGGGGTTCTTTACACCCAACATCAAAGCATGATAATCTAGTTAAAAATGTGTGGCACAATAATTTAGAAAAAAATTGAAGTTCTATTACATATAATTAAACTCACCGATCTCACCGTATATATCTGTGATGCATGTATGTGAGCGTGTGTGTGTGTGCCTGAATCAATGCCGGAGAGCCAAGTCAGGTTTCCTTACAACAAGGAGAGTTTTAGAGAGAGAAACAAGAGAACAGTAGAGAGAGAAAGTAATAAATGGTAGAAGAGTGAACCATCCTTCAATAATAATAATAATAACAAAGAAATGTGGTTAGGCATATTGGGAAACATCTGAAGTAATTTCGATTGTTGGTTTCGATCTCGAGACTCTTCGATCCTAGCCGGATGATAAAGACTCATATATTTTTTTTGGATCGACTCGGTTCGAGTCTAAACAATGACCTAAAAATCTTTAAAAATCCCAAAGATCTTGATTGCGTTATGAGTTTGAAGGTTCTTTTTGTTTTTTTTCCTCATTTGGTGGTTATTGATATTTTTATTTAAATGTATGAAATTTGGATAACTGTTGGTGATTTTTTTTTTATGTTTCTTGATATATACATCACTTAGATAAAGGGCATATAAAATTAAAACTTTTTTTTTACAATTGGACAACATTTAAATAGTATCACAATATTGAGGAGATGAACTGTCACAATGGAGTGCATAAAGATGGTACTATTTGGATTTAGATCTGGAAAAAAAATATAGTCGAAAGGTCCTTGTGGCATAGTTGGCACCAGCTCAATTAAGAGAGCTCGAGGTCTCGGGTTCGAGCTTCATCCCCCTCTCCTTTCCTTGTAATATTTTTTTAATAAAGTTATATTTATCTACTAAAATACAAAAAGTATTACCTATTTATAAATTTTAAAATTTTGGGTAATTTATGCAAAATAAACAACAAACCTGTAATTTTAATTCAGTCAATACAACAATGAATAAACATAATTAAAAACTAGGAATGTGATTCTTTGCTTCACACAAAGATAGTACGTTCGTTGATTATTGAGTTCCCAAAATATTGGAACAATGTTTAAAAGAAAAATGAACTGTTTTTTGTAATAATTGCTTTTTATTTTTTATTATTTTTAATGTGTTCACTTTAACCTAGGGCATTATGGTCGAATACAGGATTAGGAACGGCTTGACAAAAGTACAAAATAGGACCAAAATCACATTAATTGTACCTTTTAGTTTTATTTTTTTTAAAGAGAAATTGTAATTTTTAGTTTTGGTAAGTAGATAAGTTGTCTTAGTGTGACCTGTAACCAATTTGTGCATTAAATTGAGGGCCAATATTGTCAATTCCATACCCTTGCCACTTGTCACGGGATGAGAGCTCTCACCCAAATTTTCTCGAACCTGTGCGATTCTTGACTAGTAACCTCGCGTTGCTAGCAAGTCAGTCCTTCCTCCTGAGTTGGTTGCTAAAGTGCTAGAAAGATAAAGAACACAAATAGAGCTTGAGAGAATACTTTGAAGAGTATATTGCTTGACTACTTGATTGAAAACTTGATGTTGCGATATTACCCGTGCACTATAGTTATTGGTAAAGCGGTAAGCGGCTCGATCCTACAATTGGATCAGATCCAAGGTCGCGTGTTTGATTCCCATGAGTTGCAATTATTGGGGGAGAGATTATTGGAGAGAATCGTGAACCTTACACGGACTATGACCCAAATCCACACACCGGATTTGATATTTTATTATTTTTCAAAAAAATAAATTTAGATCAAATTTTAACACCATTAATCTTTTTTAGCAAAAAACGTATATAATAAATAAAAATCAGCAAACTATATCAACAATATAATTTAAATAATACCACTTAATAATCCAATATTCGTTTGATTTTGATCTTTCTTTAAAAAAAATTTGCAAAAGTTATTTAAACGCGTACAAAAAATAAAGATGTGAGCATATCGACCATCGACGTTACCGTTTTTATGAGAAGTATCAAATTAACCTCAAGACCCCGTGTATGTAATTCTTCATCGAATAATGACAAATAGTTCTTTACAATTGATTTCGATTATTTCTCCACAGATTTCTTTTCTTTTTCTTTTTTTGTAATTTTAATGACACATCTATAAATTTATTGAAAAATATTAAAATGTTTATTATTTTATGTCTAAAAAATAGTGGTGCCGTCATATATCTCAAAAAAAAAAAACACTGACAAATATTTTAATTTTTAGTGTGCATACATATAATAATTATCTTATGAATTTTATGTGTAGACAAAAGAAAGTTTAAACTGATATATATTATTAAACAAAACCAATAAAATAACTGTTATGTAAAATATATATTAAATTAAAAAGGAAAAAAAATGTATTTTCTCGTAGTTCAGAGTGGATAAGTCAGACAAAATTCCACTCAAAACCATTGTAATGATTTTAATATGTTTGGCACAATCTGAAGGGACAGATACCTTTTTTTCTGAACAATTGGAGTGAATTTATTACACGAGGAATCATGTAATCAAACGATATTGTAGGGTTCATTGATTTCGTCCTAAGGACGTAACATATCTCGTGATATGTGTTTTTTTTTTATTTAAAAAAAATATGTATCACAAGATTTTACGGGGAATATCATAGAACAACCAACTTTTTCATAATAGTCCAAAAATTCACTTTTTATATTTTAAATAATAAAATTTTAAAACTAACAATATATCTACGATAAATTGACACTAAATCTATTTTCACAAGTTCAACTTTATGTTTATGTGTTAGCAAGATATCATTTAAACTCTCTACTTCAATGGTTTTGTTTGGATTTAATTCTCAATATTCAACAATGACTAAAATGCACATTCATAATTACAAATCCTTTTTTTCTTGTTTTCTCTTCTTATTCCATTATATTTACTTCATCATTATTATTTGCTACAATTTCACTTTACTTTTGCCCGGTTCTCTGGATAACGAAGAGAAATGATGTGGAAGCGGATAATGCGGAAGCCATTTTCATATGAGTCGAACAGAAAGCTCACAAAATCGAAAGCTTATTCAAATGAGTTTTTCGATTAATTGCAAAAATGAAAACTATTTATTTTCTTTTTTTTTTTGCAAAAAAAGGGTATATGTAGTTGAAAAACTCAAAACCTTGGTGCTTCATAATTTGGAATTGATAAGTCAAAGCCAAAAAATCTCGATCAGTGTTTTCGTTTCTTTTTTCTTCACAAATTCACCTTTATTGTTTGCTACAAATTTTTTGTTTTTGTTTTTTTTTTTTTTGCAAAAAAGGTATACATAGTTGAAAAACCCAAAATTAGCTTCTATAGTATCATAAATTAGCTTATATAGTACTATAAACTAGTTTATGTAGTACCACAAATTAGCTATAGTACCACAAATTGCTTACGTAGTTCCACAAATTAGCTTATGTAATACGGCGGTTAGATTATATAGTACCAGAAACTAGATAATATAGTACCACAATTTAGTTAATCTAGTATCACAAACGTAGTACCAAATATTAGCTTATGTAATATCACGAACTAGATTACATAGTACCACAAATTAGCTTATATAGTACCACAAATTAGTTAATGTAGTACCACAAATCAGTATATTTAGTACACAAATTAGTTTATATAGTACCACAAATTATGGTATTTAGTACTACAAATTAGCTTAGATAACACCCCAAATTATATTATTAGTACCAAAAAATGCTAGTTCAATAATTTAGCTTATATAGTACCACAAATCAGTATAATTTAGTATCACAGAGGAAAAAAAGATTTACGGTAGCAGCATAAATATGACAACTTATTGGCATGAATACACCAAGGATACTGAAATTTGAGTTTTTGACAGAAATAGTGGCGTATTTATGCCACTTGAGCTGCGTAAATCACCAGCTGCACAACGAAACTTTAACCTAACTTTTTACTTGGACCGCATATTATCTTATATAATACCACAAATCAATATATTTGGTACCACAAATCAGTATATTTAGTAACACAGAGTGGCTTATGTAGCACCACAAATTATGCTATTTAGTATGAAAAATATGCTATTTAGTACCACATATTTGCTTATATAGTACTACAAATAAGTATATTTGGTACCACAAATCAGTATATTTGGTACCACAGATTATGTTACTAGTACAAAAAGTATGTTATTTGGTACCACATATTAGCTTATATAGTACCACAAATCAGTATATTTGGTACCAAAAAAATGTATATTTAGTACCACATAGTAGTTTGTATAGTACCATGAATTGTGTTATTTAGTATTAAAAATATGTTATTTAGTACCACAAATCAGTATATTTATTACCACATATTAGCTTATATAGTACCACAAATCAGTATATTTAGTACCAAAGATTAACTTAGATGTGAACTATCTATTTCGTATGTTATATACAAATCTATGACATGTTATATATGACCTATTTGTAAATATACCAAGTTATATGTATCATTGTCATATATTAAGTGTATGATAATGTGGTACTAAGTAAGCTAAGATATGAACTATGTATTTCGCATGTTATATAACATAAAATGACATGTTATATATAAATCTATTTGCACGTATATCAAGTTATAAATATCATTACTATATATTAAATGTATGATAATTTGCTACGAAGTAAGTTTAGATATGAACTATTTATTTCACATGTTATATATCTGATGTTTAGTGCCACAAATTAATTTATATCATTATTATATGTCATAAATGCATGATAAAGTGGTACTAAATAAGCTAAGATGTGAACTAAATATCTATTTCATATGTTATATACATATCTATTTGTAAACATATGAAATTATATTTATCATTACTATATGCACTAAATGTTTGATAAAGTGGTACTAAATAAGCTAGTTTGTGGTACTATATAACATAATTTGTTGTACTATATAACTAATTTGCCATACTAGATAACATAATTCATGGTAATAGTTAAGCTAATATGTGGTACTATATATACTGATTTGTGGTACTATATAAGCTAATTTGTGGTACTTAATAGCATAATTTGTTGTACTATATAAGCTAATTTGAGGTATTTGACATAATTTGTTGTGCGATATATACTTATTTGTGGTACTATATAAGCTAATTTGTGGTACTAAATAATATAATTTATTGTACTATATAAGCTAATTTGATGTACTAGATAACATAGTTTGTTGTACTATATAAACTAATTTATGGTATTATATAAACTGATTTGTTGTACTAAATAACATTATGTGTTGTACTATATAAACTAATTTGTGGTACTAGATAACCTAAATTGTGACTCTATATAACATAATTTGTTAACTTGCATATACTATATATATGATTTGATATGTTTACAAATAGATTTGTATATAACATTTGTGTTCCACCTTTTTTACGCTATTTTTTTTATCCCAAACAAGCAACTAAGATATCATTACAAAAAATTTTGTTACTTGGTATCACAAAAATAAGAAAGCCATTACAAAAAAGTTAATCATATATTAATGCTCGATAAAAGGTCTGACCATATATAAGTTGTGACAAAATAATTCCACAAAAATAAGATAGCCATTACAAAATGGTACCAAATATGAGTGCTAATAGTACCACAAAAATATATGATAAGTACTACATTCATATATATTTAGTACTACACTAGGTCAACTATAGTTTCTTTGTATACTAGAAGGCTCAAGATTGCATATCAAATGACTGAACTTAGTCAATGTCAACATCTCTATATGATTGAGGGCTTAAGTTTGCAAATCATTAAGCAAGCACATGCCTAAAAATGCACAATTCAATTAAGAATAATTGAATATTCTTTCGGTATTAATCACAATTCCACGTTTCTGTGTTGCATCTTCTGTATAGTACACATAGATATACAAAAACATACTCACAGCTGCACATTAGGAATTAAAGAAAGAGTGCATGTAGAAAACAGGGGAGGAAAAACCAATGGGGAGGAGACCGTGTCGAAAATGAAAATAAACGTAAAGTGAGATGAGGGTAATTAGAAACTAAAAGTCATTCCAAAGCTTTACTAGGAGTGGTGTAGAATTTTTAACTTTTTTGGGATGTACATGGGGCATCAAAGTCTGTACCTAAAGATTCAACAGAAGTCATTAAAAGTCTATAAAATTTTGGATACCTATAGAGTTTTATAGAGTTTTAAAAAGTTAAGTTTGAATACCACCTGACTTTTAAAACTCCACGAAAGTCTGTTTTGAATATCACTAGACTTTTATGGAGTATATAAAAGTCTGGATTGAATACCTCTAGACTTTTAAACTCCATAAAAGTTATTAAAAGTTAATAAAAATATATAACCAATACACCCCTTTAATAAAAACACTGTCGACTATTGATACAGAGCTTCTAAGAGGAAAGCTTCATTTCTCTCTCTAATTTCCTTCCCATGTGGATTTTCGGGTTTTCTTCCCCTTTCATGGCTCTTGGCTTCTTCGGTTGGTGTTTGGGATATGTTCCCTTGTTGGGTTGTGGTGGAGGTCTAGGTGGGGAGGCGATTTGGCAGTTATTAGTGGTGGCTGCGGTGTTTTGGTCGCTGCAAGTGGTGGTGGTCGACTCAATGGTGGTTTTGGTGTAGGTCTTGGTTTTGGTAGGGGGTTTGGTGGAGGTGTTATTGACGGAGCTACTGGCGGAGGGTGTAGTCATGGTGGACAGGTAGAAGAGGCTGTTGTTGGCAGGCTCTATCTCGGTGGGGACCTCGGTTGGGTTGGGGTTTTCGTTGGTGGATCAGTTTCGAAGGTGGGCTTGGTGGCGTTGATAGTGTCGTTTTTGGTCACTTTCTCAGTTTTGTTGGTGGTAGGGGTGGTGGAGGACTAGCTATCGGTGGCTGTCTTGGGGGTGAAGCCGGGATAGTCAGGTTTTCCGATGGTAGTGGCATTCAGGGGTGGACTCGATCTCTATTCTATTTTGGTTGTGGTTGCGAGGCAATCTTGCTACGCGGGGTAAGTCCCCTTCATTGGTATGTGCCGGAATGGAAGCCCCGTGCATTATTTTGTGTGCGACTGGCTAGTCACGAGAACTCTCCCTTTTTGATGCTTTTATATCATTATTTACTCTATTTTTGTATCATTTTGGTATTGTCTTGTATATATGTGTTCGTTGTAGTTATCTTGTGATGTCTGTCTTTGGTTACTTTTGTGCCACTATTTTGTTTACTATATGGTGGTTGGGTGGCTCTGATTCACTGATGGGGCGAAGCCTAACTCAAACTCCTTGTCATTTTGGTTTCGTGCGCCATATTGCAATGTCTATGGGTTGGTGGCTTTCAGTAAGGACTTTAGGAGACCTGGATTGGCTCTAGAGGTCCCGTGGCCAAGACCTTGTGCTGCTTTGGTGATCTACGTTACCACTACACCATAGTCCGTTCATTACTATTTATGTATCTGTTTAGTTTGTATGTTTTGTTGTTATTAGATTGTTTAGTCGTGTATTGGGTGATTGTGGCCGGATTTTCGTTGTACTTGTTTGTTTTATTAATACTAGCTGCCGACGCACACACGTTGCGTTTGTAATGAAATTTTAAATTTTATATTTGAAATATCTGATTTAAATATGATATTTTATGGGGAAAAGAGAAAACCGTCGCATATATTTTCGGAAGGCAAAAAAATGGTGAAAAATTGTGAATTAAGTTGGGAAGTTAATATGCGATCTTCCGATATTATCATTTATCTCATTGTCTCATGGCTATTACTAAAGTAATTAGAGTATATTTTTGAAATTTCACAATTGACATACCAAAGTGGTTACTCTAAGGTGCTAACACATTATAATATAGTATAGATAATCCATGATTTGTTAAAAAAAATAAAACAAAATAAAATAATGCTTAGCGAAATTTAAATCGAGTGGATGGCATGAATTAAGCAGTTGAAAATTTAAATCGTCGTTTGTAATCAAATATTCTAAAATACTAGTTTCCACATTGGCTCAATCTTTTTCAAATAACACTATATTTCAATAATTCTATAGATACTCTTTACCCACACAGGTTTGAAAATGCACAATAAAACTTTGGGATCAAGGAAAAGTAAAAGAAAAGGTTACTTACAAAACTCAGCAAAACAGTAACAAAGTACCAAAAACAAAATGAAACCTTGAACCTAAGTTAAGGAAAGCTGCATGGAAAATAATACAACCACACAATCGAGACGTGATGGGCTAAGCTCAATGTTCTTACTTTAATGGAGCACCGCTGTATTATTTGTATGGTGAAGTGAAGAGCAGTCTCAGGTCGACAGAAGAAACTGTGTATCACCTCGTTTGTTGACAGATATGCAGTAACAATAATTGAAACATGTTTATCTTCAGTAATATACCCACTAATTCTTATGTGCCCTGTAAGATTCTGAGAGGTGGACAGTCCATTGCATAACAAACCTGACATATCAGCCCTCATGTAGTACAAGCCCTTATGTCCATCTGTCGCTTAGTACGTGGCTTTACGTTGTCACTATAAGAAAATAAAATTATATCTCTGCTACCAGCTATAACTTGTAGCAAAGTGGTAAGCATTTGATTATAACAAATGGTATTAGAGCGATGTCATGGGTTTGAGCATATCTAGAAACAATTTATGGGGATTAGTATGGGGGAATGTTGGGACGTTGGTACGGCATGTCTCATATGTGCTCATAGACGAAGTGTCACCCAGGAAGTAATTTCTGGGTGGATTGTTGGAATTGATATATCCAATAATTTTCATGTGTGCTTGGAGAGGTAGATCATCTGTGGGATAACAAACATAACCCATCGACACCCACGTTGTGCAGTCTCACATGTCCACGTGTTGTTTTGTATGAGACTTTACGCTGTCATTATAAGGAAACAAAGTTGCGCATCTGATATCACCAAGAGCTTTTTAATAAAATAGTAAGCGCTTAATCCTAACACCATTAAATTTTTTTCCCCGAAAAATCAAACAAGATAAGCTGTTTTTTATGGTATATGGTTGTTAATGAAATCAGTCACACAAATCACACATTATTAACATCTGCTACATCGAATAATTATATTAAAATAAACATGTTTTCTTAAAGTAAACTGAGTGAAATTGGACTTTATTTTTCAACAATCCTAGGTTAGAAAGAAAATACAATCGTTTCCAAAATAAAAAAAAGAAAACAAAATCAAAATAATTATCTTAAACCTTATGATATATTTTTATCATGCTTATTTTTTTTTTAACAAAAAGCTGAAATTATATTAAAAAAACCACAGTTACAACAATGGTTCAGCGAATACCCACAATACATGATGAAACCAATGAAAACAACACCAAACATATGTGTCAAATAAAAACAATAACAAAAATACACCGGGCAACAAATCTCGAGTGTATGGGGGCACGGGTGAGTAAATGTGGTTTGGTTTGGTTTGATTTGATTTTTGGTAAAAAGTCGAACCAAATCAAGTTTATCGATTTTATTAAATAACAAATCAAATCAAATCAAATCATTAATAATTAAAAACAAAATCTATGTTTTTTATTTGATTTGGATTTTTAAAATCTAAACTGTTAGCCAAATAAATTAATTTAGACCGATTGATATTAAAATCGCTTCAAACCGGAAAAATGGTCTGGTTTTTGTAGAAAGCCGAGGGTGCTGGTGACGACGTAACGCAATAAATGTTCCTCTCTCACACACACACATATATATCTATACTATATTATACCGTATAAACCTCTTATAATAACTACTTTGGTTCGTCCTAAATAAACCAACGTGAAATTACTTATATGTTCAAACAAATTACTTGGCTTTTTATTATTAAGGGACAAAAAGGTAAAGCAAAAAACATCACATCTCTTCCTCAATATACCGAAACTGCTTGAATTTTTTTTTTAAAAGGAATCATTTCATCTGTTTTAAAAAGTGTGATATGATGCGCAAAGTATTACACATATCCAATACAAAATATTTATTTATTACGTTACACACGCAACGCGTGTGCATCGTCCGCTAGTATATATATATATAAACGTTTCATATAAGTATTTTCCAAATCGTTCCCATATGTTCCACCCGGTTTCTCAACACTCCCCAATTTTCTGCTAATTTATTGCATGTGTCCTCCCCCTCTACCTTTCCGTTCTATTTTCCTTTTGTATGTTGCTTCGTTCTCTCTCTCTTCGCTAGGAAATATACGGCTCTCGTCTTTCACTGGCAGATTCGGTCCAATTTTTGTTTATTGCATAATAATCAGTGAGTTTTTGGTATGGGATTTCCCAGTACTTTGTTTTTTCCTGGTTGATTTTACGGTTTCTTGTTTTTGTTTTTGTCCTGATTTTGTGATCGAGATTTTAGTGTTTTATAGTTTATGGTTGTTGTCGTGCTGTGAAAATGCAAAGGAAGACAGTTTGTCGACAAGATTTCGAAGTAGGCAGCAGTTTAAAGCTAGTTTTGAAGTGTTCTTTTTGCTGATATTTGAAAGATTCTTTTTTTAAAAAAATTAAATCTGATACTGGGTGATTCTCTTAACAATCTGATCTGGGATTATTTATTCTTTCCTGTCTTAGATATTTTTTCATGAATTTATAAGTCTTCTGTGGTGTTGGGATATCAAATTCCAAGTTGAAAAAAAAATTATTGATCGATTTCATTTGTGCCTAGTTCCCTTTACATCGTTCAAGTTTCTCGAATAAGTTGCTTTTTCATTCACATAGTTTCATGAGATCTTCCGAGGACCAAATGAAAAGGCGAGAGTAAAGCAGAAATAGAAAGAAGGAATCTTAGGAAGGAGAAGATTATTTTCTGATTAAGGCACTATTGCTAATATGAGCGAAGTTTTATGCTATTTCATTTTTTGATCATATATTTCTGGTTAAGTTAAAATGAGTGTGAGATAGTATAGATTGCCCATCCTTTGGTTTTGATTTTTTTTTTTTGTATGAAATTTACAGTGCTTTTGTATTATGAGCGATTGATGTTGAGTATTTTCCATTCATCTTGCTACTATATGATGTGCAAATAAATGTCACTTTGATGAACTGGCATTTGTTACTTGTTCATCTTTACAAGAACAAGATTTGAATTGGTTTTAAGTAGCTTCTGTTTCTGTACAGCTTCTCTTTTACTCCAGAATCAAGAAAGTTAGCGCTGAAGTTTGATTTTAAAATCATTATTGTCGCAAACTCGGGACAACACTAGAAATGGTTGCTGAATCATGGTTTCGAAGTTTATGGAAGCCTTCGAAAAAGCATGACTCTCATGCTGAAAAGTTGCATATAGGAGTTCTGGCCATCGAAGCCGCCAGTTTGATGTCTAAGCTGCTTCATCTCTGGCAATCATTGACTGAGAAGCAAATCATGAGGCTGAGGGAGGAAATAGCAAATTCCATGGGTATTAAGAAGCTCGTATCGGAAAACGATGATTACATGGGAAAGATGATATGTGTAGAAATGACTGAAAACTTGTCAAATGTGGCAAGTTCCGTCGCAAGACTATCAAAGAAATGTTGTGATCCCTTGTTAAAGACTTTTGAGCAAGCATTCAATGATTTGATTAGCTTGTCTAATGATACGTATGGTTGTCAATTTTCGTGGAAGAAGATGGATAGGAAAGCCAAGAAATTGGAACGGTTGGTAATAGCAAATAATAAATTGTTTCAGGAAATGGAGACACTTGCCGATTTTGAACAAAGTTTGCGGAGAATGAAGGGGAGCGATAATGCAGATATCATAATCTTGGTTGAATATTAAAAGAAAGTCGCATGGAAACTACAAGAGGTGAGGCATCTTAAGGAGATTTTTCTTTGGAATCGAACTTATGATTACACGATTCTTCTTCTAGCAAGATCAATATTTACCATTTATTGTAGGATTGGACAAGTGTTTGGAACTAACCACGTGGCTGACTCGGGGGCTAAAGATTCTAGATTTGTAGATTCAAATAATAGCCGGAAGAGCCAATCAACGGTCTTCACGCAATCATCAGTTTACCCATCTGAAAATCGCATTCCGAGGTATTCTTCTGGCTCGGTAGGCAAGATGATATCCTTCTCGGGTCCAATTTCAAGAACAAGCAATATTGGCAATTTCTACTCAGGCCCTCTTCGAGATTCTGTAACTACATCAAGTCCGATTCCTGGAAGACATAATGATGTTAGCTTTTATTCTGGTCCTCTAGCAAGGTCAACAACGAAATCCAGCCCTCTCAAAAAGGCAAGCCGATTGTGGCGTTTTCGCGATATATCTCACTACAAAAAGGAGAAGATTCCAGGTAAGCAATATGATCAACTAACCACCTCGGTGCCTTTTACGAGGGGCATGGTCGGTGATAATTGTACTCCCACAAGCAATATCTCTGGGGATTTCTATTCTGGAGTTTTAAAAGGAACTAAAGATATTGATTTTTATGGCAACTCGAGTCAAGGAAACCAATCAGTTGGCTCTACGAACAAGCTGTTGAATGCTCCTCCTCCCGAAACTCTCGGTGCTGCTGCCTTGGCTCTGCATTACGCAAATGTTATCATATTTATCGAGAAAGTAGTGGCGGTGCCTCACTTGATTGGCAATGATGCAAGAGATGATTTATACAACATGCTACCTTCTAGCATCAGGGCTTCCCTAAGGGCGAAACTGAATCCATATGCCAATATCCTGACTTCGTCCGTATATGATTCGGTTCTTGCGGGAGAATGGAATGATGCGATGTCCTCGACACTCGAATGGCTTGCTGTAATACCCTTGTCCCACATTGGTTGTGGATAAAAATTTAAAGTGGTTTATAAAGGCTTACAATGGACTATTATAGCAACTTGGGTTAACCATTTTCGTAGAGCGAGGACGGATACGAAGTAGTTGCTATAGGAGCCCATTGTGCAGTCGCGCTTGCGCGGGCGTGGGCCCGGGGCGTGACAGAATGGTATCAGAGCCGGTCACCGGCAGGAAACACCGGGAGATATGTGAGGGCCCAATCCTAATAATGTGATTAATTATCACACAATGATAATTATAGTGTAAACAGCGGAAGATTTGTTTAACATTTATTAACATGTGGCCCTAAAAATTTCGGCATGACCTCGTCGCACGAGAAACATACCACCAGTACCAAGAGTCAAAATATATATAGATACCATCTGGTTCAACTCCATCAACACAAATCAAACTATGAAACACATATCCATACCGAGCAACATAAACTAAATATACATAAACTCCTTACACTCCAGGGACACACCCCTGGTACATATACGACTGGGATAAAAAGGAAAATAAACCTCTCAAGTGTGGCTCCCACCGGATGTACCTTGTCTGGGATCCTGACCACCTGTACTACCTGCCATTGTCCACACACAAAGACAACAACAGCCCCCCTTGGGGGTGAGCCAAAGCCCAATATGGAACGATCATAGAATATACAACATGTATCTAGAAAATGTGATATATGATGTAATGCAATGCAATGCAATGCATGTCGTGTTGGTATCAGGTCAATCACCCATCCACTGAGTGTATCAGAATCAATCAAATCGCTATCAAATCATCATAGCTCGAGCCTGCCAAGCATAAGGGATCATCAGTGATGCGTCGTCAAAGCGTCATCACATCCCAAGTCTCGACATAGTCAGGGACATACACAGGATGACATCAGCAAGGTGCCACCAATCCCTCGTCTCAACAAATCATGGTAATCAGAGGAGACCACGATTCCCTATACCTTTCGGGCCATTTAATGCCGGTCATAGTATCGCGGTACCAATCTCCAATGATTATCCCAGAATCCAGAAATAAACAGGGTATTTAAGGATCATAGCTCAACGTGCAATGTCATGCATCGATGTATGTATAAAACTGATGTGTGTTAACAAAACATTTAATTTCATACACCGATGTGCCAATTCATGAATGCTATGAATGCCACATAATTTCAATAAAATCACGTAGCCACATAATCTCACATAATTCACAGAAGTCAACAAATCATATATCAAATGATACAGATACCTGTCGTATGTTACCCGATCGCAACATACATTTACTTCCCGCTCTCTTTTCTCGGTACTTGCACTCCGATAGAATTTTGGTGTAGACTATTAAAGAAATCTACACAATTCCAAATATTTATTCAATCTTCAAAATAAATGGTATAATATTTAACTACATATTTCTCATACTTTCTTTCTATTTTCCAATACAAGAAAAAAAAATGGAATTGATTCATCGTTCCCCAACTGCTAGTCAATTTACATTATGATTATTATTATTATTTTTTTTACGAGAAATAACCTCAATTCAACCATAGTGGACTACTTGACACTTATGGCAATTAAACATACTATTTGATTTCATAACAGTATACGTATTCATTTAATCGAGGAATCTACAAAATTGAGTAATTAAAATCTTATAAGCTAATGAGTTTTCTAATTATTTTGTTTGTTTTCTTCATTCTCATCCTTTGATTTATTTTACCAATATTTTAACATGAAAGCATCAGATTTCAGTACAACCATATTAGTCAAATTATCACAGAAGCAATTCTTCATCTACCATTCCTTAAAATATTCTTGAAGAATTATCAGTCAAAACAGGGAATATATATATAAGTTCCACAATTTCTTCAATCATATAAAATTCCTTCATAAAACTATTAAAATTTGATTACCAACCAAGATAATCCAAATCCCATTATTGCACTCAGAAAACAATATAGATCACGTTTTCAGCCCAATTGAAAAATCAGTAGGGATATACTTACCTTTAAGCTAGCAAATCAAGAATGAATTTTGAGCAGCTAATACACGGCTTTGTCCTTCGCAGTACAAGAGAATCACGATTTTCTCTCTTTTTCCCCCTTTCTCGTTTGCTGAGTGTGTGTGTATTGTATAGGTGTCGCAATGGGTTTTTGAGAGAGACACGACATTACAGTTGAATACACTTCCTCAGATGTCATTGGAGATATTCTCGGTCAAATGGTTTTTTTTTTTTATATTATTATCTCAATTGATATACTCGATTCATGACATATATCTATATATATCAATATTATTTTAACATATTTTCTCAGAGTTAATTCGATTATTTCAAACAAAATACCATGTTATTCAAATTTTGAGGGTATTACAAGATAAGTGCTATGCGGGGCAAAGTGCTACGTGCGTGGGAGCCACCTCTTGAACCTAAAAGGGCAAAGTGCTATACGACGGGGGCCACCTCTTGAACCTGCGGGGCAAAGTGCCACGTGCGTGGGAGCCACCTCTTGAACCTGCGGGGCAAAGTGCTACATGACGGGAGCCACCTCTTGAACCTGTAGGAGCCACCTCTAGATTCCCGGTGCCGGTGGATCGATGAGTTAGGTCGCGACGAGGACGTCGCGTTCTGAAGGAGGGGTGATTGTAATACCCATGTCCCACATTGGTTGTGGATGAAAATTTAATGTGGTTTATAAAGGCTTACAATGGACTATTATAGCAACTTGGGTTAACCATTTTCGTAAAGCGAGGACGGATACGAAGTAGTTGCTATAAGAGCCCATTGTGCAGTCGCGTTTGCGCGGGCCTGGGCCCGGGGCGTGACACTTGCCCCACTTGCTCATAACATGATAAGATGGCAATCCGAGCGGAGCATTGAGCACCAGAGTTTAGTTTCCAGAACTAATGTGCTTCTAGTCCAAACCCTTTTCTTTGCGAATCAAGAAAAGACAGAAGTAGCCATAACCGAGCTTCTCATTGGACTGAACTATATATGGAGGTTCGGTCGAGAAATCAATGCAAATTCGCTTGCTGAGTTTGCTAGTGCCAGAAAAGTGAATGAGTACTTGGATCCATAACTGCATCACCTTCATACGCTTTTCATTTTGCTGAAGGGACAATAAGAATCATTCTTAATGTCAAAGATTCCTGATCCATTAGGCCCAAAAGTCGATACCCAGGAAAGGATTCCTTGAATGTTTTGTGAAATCTACAGCTCGTGGGATTTTATTGCCCCAGTCGTTGGATCTTACAACATAGATTCCAGGTTTGGGATGTAGAATCCAGTCGTGGGATTCTATTAGCTTGAAATTTTTACTTTGGCATATTTTTTTTGGGGGGGAAGTAAATAAAAATCTAAATTTCATGGGCTTTTATTAGTGATGTTTACATATGATCACTGTTGTCCATGCTTATGGTTACTCTTCTTTAAAAACAATAAAGGATCATGCCGCCTTGGGTTTCTATGAACATCAGTTACAACCATAGTTTACAGAAACGGTATCGGAACGGCCGGAACGCCCCCAACCTGTCCGGCGTTCCGGCATGTAAAGGTGTATGTCTTGTAAATGCGTTTTTCACCCTAAAATCGGTATCGAAACGGTTTTTTAGCTAGAGAACGGTAGAACGAAACGTTTTGCTTGCTCTGGAACGGCGGAACGGCCATTTTTGGGTGCATCCAATAAATATTTTTTTCTTAAAATATTCAATTTTTTTGATAATTTTTTTGAAAAATCCGTTCCGTTACCTTTCCGTGAAATGTTATTGGAACTGGAACGGAGGCCTTCGTTCCGGGCAATGTTCCCGCGACGGTGAACCATGGTTACAACTGATATTCAATACGATATAGATTGAAACGAGGGATTTTAAGTGATATATAATTTAAAATATTTGAATTTCATAGTTCAGAATTTCGTAATTTTGAGATAGCCAAGTGGAGGTGGTGGTGGTGGTTTGGAGTAGGAGCAACGATGATCCCTTAAGATTTTAATTGTTTCTGTATAAATTATAATAAATACATTATGTTATTTGAAACTTTGGTGTTGTTATTTGAAACTTTGGTGTAAATGATGCCAATAGCTCAAAGAACAATAGATTTACTATTTTCTTATATTCTTGTGGTTATAAGATAATGAAATTATTGTTGATTGCTAGAAAGTAGAAGTGAATATCTTGTCGGAATAAATCATGTTATTGAAGAACATAAACTATCTATATAACATATTTATACTTAGTTTGTGTGGTTCGGACTTTTTGTCATCTTGTATCGACATGCCACTTGCCAATATGTGACCATTACTCTTTTCAATTAGCTTGTAGTTGATTGGTCATTGCATCACCGAGATAGGAGTTATTCTTAGCTACCCTATGGGGTAGTCCCATCCATTAGATATATTTCTATCAACATTGGATAGAAATATACTCATTCAATGGATGAATCTATCATATAGGCACTGCCCCATGGAATAGCAAAGATCAATTCCCCGTATAGATCAGGCTTTTGACTCTTGTATTGTTTTGTTATTGGAAATCCCTATTAGAATGATGTTGTGAATGAGGAGATCAAGTTGAGAGTACTTCAGTAGATTATGCCAATAGACCGCTTCCACCGTGAACTTTAAACTTATCTTAATAATCATTACATTACTAATCAATCACAAACAATTATAAATGCGAGCACATGCTATTTCGTGTAAGCATAGTCTTATCAATGTCTGTTTAACCGTAGGACATACGACACCTCATGCTGTTTATATCTGACATAGTACTCATTATGCTTTGTCTATGATTTTATATAATTATGATTGTATTCGCTTCGAATAAGATCGGGATATATTGAGATCAGAGTAAATCTAGATCAGGTCAATCATAGGTTAGGTCGTGCTAGATCAGTTCAGTCATAGATTAGATCTTGCTAGATCGAATCAGTCACGGGTTAGGTCACGCTAGATTTTGTCAGCCATAGATTAGATCATGCTAGATCAGGTCGAGGTTATGTTAAACTGACTTGTCATGCCATTCATGATAAGCTCATATGAATGACTGAATTCGAAGTATATTTTAAGATTATTTGTTATATGTGAGTTTTACCAGATATAACACATTAGTTTGAAAAAACTTGTTGTTTTCTTCCTTCTTGGTATATCCATAGCGCTTCTGGAAAGCGTAACCCTGCCGGACCAGGACCGAGAATACCTTTCTGTTCGGCAAGATAGTCCTGAAGTTGGTTCAGTCTGCTCAATCTTCTCATCCTCTCGCCTACCAATCCCTTGCCGGTCTCTCTACGCCATTAAAAATAACCATGTTAGTACGAAAAAGAAAAAAATCTGACCATACAGAGTATGCATCAAAGGATTCAGGGCAAAGCTCAACTACATATTTGCTAAAAGTGAGGATTAATATTCCTCGATGCTATAACCAATTGCTGCTGAGAGCCAACTCTTGTCATATAATTCTTAATCATCAATCGTTGTTACTACACACCGGTAACTGATTCAGACACATAAAAAATGGGGATGAGGGGAAGAATATTAACTTTCAAGAGACAAGTGAAGGTTGGAAAAGAAGATCGATCTCAGCATAATACTTTGACTCAGCCTTTTGGCTTCTGTTTTCGCCAAAATCCCATTTAAATGAGCTCTGTGGGGGAACAGGAAGCTCTCTTCCAACCATAAGAAACTCCATAATTTGACACACAAAACATTTCGCCATCTCCACACTCAATTTAATCTCGAAACCTTATAATAAAATGATTATATTTCAATCCTTTAAATTTAATTTGCATGCCTTCGAAATTATTTCCCAACTATGCATGTTAATAATATAATGACTGGGAGATTTTCCTGTAGTATTCTGTTTGCATGTTATGGTCTTTGTGTGTGGATGACATTTATTTATAGCTTTTCATTTTTAGTGAGCGTTTGCAATCAGAAATGTTTATATGTTTTTCAGATAAAAAAATTAGATTTTCGGGTTTATTTCCTTACTTATGATATTGTTTCTCTCAATTCAATTCAGAAGATGTTTTGGCAGCTTTAAGCTGAGTGGTGACAATTTTGTAATTCATTAATCTTTTTTTTTTTACTTTAATTTTGTTTAAAAGCAACTTTAATCAAAAACAACATAGAAGTGTTTTGAACAAGTAACTACAAACATACTCTTAGTCTCGAGAATTCAATTAGCAAGATTTTCACCGGTTCTACACCTATTGTTTTATCATTATCTAAATTAAGGTAATTTAGATTGAAAAAATATTTTTAGATTTGATTTTTATGGGTTTTTAGGGGGAAAATAGAATCAATTTTACTACTTGGATACGATGAAATTATTATTATTTTTATTTTTAAAGAGGAATGAAAATAGAAGTTCAAAACTCATGTTTATGATTATTTCTGCTTCCGGCTTCCCTTCTTAGTAGGTGTTTGCAATTGCTTATGAAAACTGCTTATCTGTTTTTCAGATAAAAAAAGTAATTTTTGGGTGTTTTATTTGTTTGCTTCTGCTATTGCTTCTCTAAAAATAAGCAGAAAAAAGCAGAAGCAGAGAAGCAGGTCATGACATGCTTTTGACTGCTTTAAGTTGTTTTGTGGCAATTTCGTAATTAATTTAAGTTTATTAAGCTGCTTTTTTATTTAAATAACAAACACTCAATGCTTTTGCTTAAAATCAACTTTTTCCAACTTTAAGCAAAAGCAACATAGAAGTGCTTTGAATAAGCAATCGCAAACACACACTTAGCAAACTTTAGAAAGTGTTTATGAATCCAAACAAGTTTTTGTAAATTTGATTGAAGAGTTTATAATAAAAAGGAAAATTATACAAAACATCCTATAGTTTGTTCCAAATGTCATGTTGCAACCGTTGTTTGAAAAATTACAGTTTACATACTCAACTTACATGAATTGTAACATTTTGCATGATATTGACTCGATTTTGTATTATTATCGAAGATTTATAGTCGAATTCAATCATCACATAACATACTCAAACTTATATCCATTTAAGCTAGCTATTCCAAATGTTTAAAAAAACAAAAATAATATTTTTAGTATCGAAATTCTCTAGTTAACGATTACGAAAAATGAAATTTTGACACCCCCAGTATTAATTTTGATTTTTTAAAAATTTGCAATAACTTGTTTAAGTTGATCTAAGTTTGAATATGCAAGGCGGTGATGAAATACAGCGATAAATTTTCAATTAAAATATAAAATCGAGTCAAAATGATGCAAAGTGTTACAATTCATGAAAGTTGAGGATGTAAACTGTAATTGTTTAAACAATAGTTGTAAAGTGAAATTTGGATCAACCTGTAGAATGTTTTTGATAATTTTTCCTAATAATAATAATTATAGAAAATAGTAGGGTTTTAACTCTCACAAAAAATGGACAGCCCACACAAAAGCCCTGCTCCTCTTCCTCTCATGCTCGGGTAAAGTTTCCATATTTTCATATTTCTTAGAGAGAAATTTTCAAACTCTCAACGTTGCATTTGGTTGGAAAAATTTGATTTGAGAATAGATTTCAAATGACAACCCAAACAAGTGATGGAATTTGAAACCATCATTTCAAATCCATCAACCAGACACAACCTTAAAGATTTTGTTTCTTCGAGTTACTCTTTAGGCTGGTTTTTTTATACTGTAGGTAAAACCATTGGATTTAAAGTCGTTCTTGATTTTGCTTTCAGTTTTCTGCTGTTAGTTGCTGACATGAGGCAAAATTAACATTACTAAGGAAAATTGGCTATCTTTGTTGATGCTATTATATTATTTTGTTTTCTATTTTGGAGATTCTGCTATTCTGTGGATTTGAATTTTCCCGAATTGTCTGTTGATTGAAATTTATGCTAATGTACTGTTTTCTCCCTTTTTGCGCGTTGTATTTAACTCATGAATGAATTGTGGGATTTTGAAGTCACTCATTTTTTAAATTATCTGTGAACTAATTCGATTCTTTAGCAATAATTCGTTCGTTAGAAAGAATATTTATCCGATTTCTGTTTGTGATTTTGTGCTAGCACACATATGCCATGTTTCTGCACACATGGATATACACACTCCGTAGATGAACTTTTGTTGAAGCTCTAATTTTTCTTCATGCTGTAGATTTGGGTCTTTAGCCTTGCTAAACCTTATATAGGCCATGCATGCAATTAAGGGTGGCTGGGTTGGACAGACATTTGCCCTTGCTACGAGCAATGACTCGGGGAGAAAGAAGTCGCGGAATAGGCGCTCCAAAGAAGAGCGGAAGGATATGGTTGAATCTTACATAAAGAAGTAATCTCTCTATGCTTATTGTTTATTCCTACAACTTCTTATTTTGCCATCATATATATAGAAAAGAACCCGTGCATCATTTATTATCCAATTCTTTCTATATTCTCTTTATATCCTGTCCCGCTTCATATCACATGAGGAAAAGGAATGTTACTTGATAGTCATATATAAGCTTGAAGTTTGCTTCGGTCAAGGCTTCCTTGGCCGTTGGATGGAATGTGAATGATACTAATTCCCTTTGCTCAAGCAAGTTATAATCTGTTTCATTGGTAGTGAGAGGGGATTTCTTAGTACATGCAAGAGCTTTATTTGCATGAGGGAGGATCGTGTATTCTATTTTTGTTCACTTTTTGTTGAAGTAGATGCTTGCAGTTCTACTAACAGTGGGGTGCCTCAAGTCAATATTCCCGCTGTTAGTATGAGTCTGATATTGTATTGCTTGACAATCCCACTAAAAAACTCGCGTAAAAGCTTAGTACTTGTAAACATCTGAAGTTGAATTTTGTCTTCAAGAGATGCTTAGTGTTTGGATAAAGGTTTTCATTTTCTTAGTTCCAATATCATCTTTTTTATTTACATTTTATCTACTGATAAGTGACAACCATCTATTTCTCGGTTTAATGATAGATGGGGGTTTTCCATGTTTATGCTTATTCTTGTTTGGAGGTGGAAAAACGGATGGGTATGATTGCCATTCAATTTTCATTGCTAAGTTGATGCTTCTCATATATTTTTATTATATTCGTGATGCACTTTAAGTTTGTCTCCTTTAGTTTGGCCTTTCTTGAATGCAGTCACATTTAGTTATATGTTCTTATCGTAACTGCTTGCAGATATCAAAAATCAAATAACGGGAATTTTCCTTCACTCAATCTTACGCACAAAGAAGTCGGTGGCTCTTTCTATACAGTGCGAGAAATTGTTCGGGAGATTATTCAAGAAAATAGAGTATTAGCTCCACCTAAAGTGTCTGTGAACGAACATGACCGTTCTGGTTTTATCAAACAACACCCACTAGGATCTTTATCTATCGAACCCGAAACTGATTCGTCAGTATTAGCCAATGCTGTTAATGGGAGCGAGGTGCGTGAAAAAAATCAAGAATTTGATCCACAGCCCCAACATGTTGTAATTGATGCCGTTCCCGTTCATCATCAAGCCTGTGGTGAAGAGAGTACCCTTCCATCTGGCCATAAATTTGGTGGACCGGAAAGTCAGAGTCTTAGCAGTAAACAATATGTTAATAGCGATGATGAGAGCGTCGAAGGAGAAATAGTCAAAGAGTTCAGACAGCCAACATATACCGAGTCAGTGGCTATGTTGATTCCGGATAGAGAGAAAGATAGTGACAAAGTAGAAACATCTCAAGCTGTAACATCTCATATCAAGTCTAATGTTGTCGTGGAGAAGTTTCCACTAAGGCCTATTTTCCTGACAATTCATGATATGGTTGGAGAATCTGGTGTAGTGTATGAGACAACGGAAATGTTGGAAGATCAAGCAATACAACAACAGAAAATGTCATCCATGCAAAGTTCGAAGTCTCTGGTTATTGAGAAGGATATGAAAAGGAATCAAGATTTGGAACCGGGATTGAATAATAAATATGGGGAGGAGAACGTGGAGCTAAATCTCCAAAACCCGTCTTTAGAAATTTCAAATTCATCTACTTTTGGAACTGGTGTGCTTGATATGGGTGAGGTCAAGGATGCTGAATCCAACGACTCCTTGCCTGATGGAACTAAGGTTAAGTCTTCATCTAAAATGGAAAATTCATTCTTTTTTCAGTCTCATGGTAATTTATGACCTCCGGACATTTAGTAAAGATCCCTGTTCATCTATCAATATTTGTTGTCCTACAAATTTAATGTTCCATTCAATTGCATTCATAACATAACTATTCATCAGGTTCTCGATTGTCGCATTTCGACTTTCTTATTCAATCTTTGGGGCGTTCATACTCTTAAATAATCATGTCTTTAAATTTTAGTTAATTACTGTAGCTAATATCATCTGCTTTAACTTGGTAAATTTTCTTGTCAAATTGCTTGAACATTTTTTCACATTCTTAATTCTGCAGGATGTCAACTCCGCTAAAAGCTTCATTACAAAAGACTCGACTTCAATCAAAAGAGAGTCGATTGATTGCAAAAGTACCGATTTACAGGAAGGAAGCAACCCAATTCTGGACAGAATCGATAAGTGTGTCTCAGCATTCCACTTGCGTTCACCTCTCGTGTTAAGTATTTAACTTGTAGGCTTTTAACTTTATCTTATGAAGTTTCGATTTCATGGGCAGTGAAACTCAGGAAGACGCATCCGAGAAATCCATTCAACGTGAAAAAAACACCGTCTTGGCATTAATCAAGACCTTTATTTCTGCATTTGTGAGGTTTTGGACTGAATAAGATTCTTTGTATTTCTGCTCTTAGAATAGGTTTTAAGTTTTCTTCTGTTCAATGCTTTGTGAACCCGAAAATTGAACTTTCACCCTTATATCATAATTTTAAATATTTCTAAGTCATGATTTATGTGTATCGAGTCAATTAATTGAGGTAAGCTACACATATTCATTAAAAAATTAAGTCGTTATAAATAGTGTTTCAAAACCGGATTGGACTGGCCGGTTCAATTGGTGATCGCTGTCATATTGGTTCGGTTGGCCTTCTAAAATCACCGTGCTAAAAAATGGTGAGCTGTTTGACCGGTGAACCGCGGTTTTTTCTTCTGTTTTTTATAAGATAAAATCGGCCGTGTTGAGGATTCTACAGAATCCATTCCATAATTATCATATTTGCACTTATCTTTTATATTTGTATACATTATCTTGTAAATATGTTTATATGGATAGAATATATTAGTTGGGATCTTTAGGGGTTTTGGTTGATTTGTAAACATCAGTATTATGATATCTATATATATGAAATTACATCTCCACCACATTGTGAGTGGATCCAAACACCTACATGGTATCAGCCATCTCCCAGGTTTAAACCCTAGAAAAATCGATCCACATCGCCACCTTCACCATCGACAACTCCTCTCCTTTTAACACCATGATCCATATGATCACCATCAAGCTATCTTCATCTAATTATTTACCATGGAAGAGTCAACTCCTTCCTCTCGTAGGTTGTCAAAACCTTCTTGGTTATATTGATGGTTCTCTTCCTTCACCATCTCTTGACACCCGTTGTAACACCCCAAAAATCTCAATTACAAAATTAGACAAAATAAGTGAAGCTATCTAAAATAACCCTTAAAATATGCATAATATTAAAATAATAATAATAATAAATCCATAATGGTAAAATATTGAAACAAAATTCTTTAGGCATCAAAATACTATTTATCACACTAAATTCAAATATATATTTAAATCATAGAAATAATAATAATAATAATAATTCAAAAAAAAATGTATATATCATTTTGAATTAATTTAAAAACTTAATATTTAGCAACTTACCCCAACACTTATCAACACTTCAACACCCTAACACATGCACAAAACCCCTATAAATACCCCCCATTTCATCAGATTTAATTCACAAATTCAAGAGCAAGTTTGAGAGAGAGTGTGTAGGAAATAGGTAGAAAATATGGTGGAAATAAAAAAATTATGAGAAAAACTACCAAATCTCCTCCAAAAAATCCGAAAATTTCATACAACATTCATTATATACCCAGAAAATATTTAGTATAGGAGGTGTTCAAAATTCAGTATCCAAATTCGTCCAGAAAATCAAAATCGCGAAGAACTGTGAGCTGTCCAAAGCCCAGAAAACCCATTTCAAGGTATTGGTTTCAAGCTACGATTTCGTGCCTTTATCGAACGATTTTTAAACTTGGAGTCTAAATGAAAGTTGTTCAAAATGTGTTAAGGCTTGTGGGTAGGTCGACCGATGGCCCAAACGGCCGCCGTACGAACTGATTTCCGGCGACCAAAACACCTCGTTAATCATTTCGAAAAATAGAATTCTGGGCAAAATCGGTTTGGAATTTCAAAATGGTTTCTAAATGAAAATGGTAGATCTCGTCGCGGCGAGAACGACTGTAAATTTTCAGCCGCGCGTGGAAGCTGGAGCTTCTACACGCGCCGTCACGGTGGCGCGTGCACTTCACGCGCCTCGTCGATGTCGACTTTTTTGATGGACGAACATTTATGGACTGATTTTAGGCATTTCTGGAAAGTTTCGCGATTTTTCGACTTATGGTTGAATTATCGTGAAGTTTTAAAGTCTTATTCAAAATTACCCGGACAAGTTTTGTACAAAAATGATTTGCAGAAGATTCAACAACATATTGGGTCGCTAATCACCAAAAATTACTTATATTATGTTTATAGGAATTTATTTGACATCTGGGTTCAAAATCGAGCCAATCCTGTAAAACATCAAATAGTGAGGTGATGTGTATTACCGATTTCTTTCTATATAGCCTCTTTGGCATTTGGCCTGGAACTTACTGTAAATGTTTATTCAATATCGTACCTTCCATTTATGTTATCATGTTGTTCATTATAATGTTTCATTGATCATATTGTCTGCATATAGTGAGGTGTACTACCGAATTCTTGTTATATAGCTCTTTTGGCATTTGGCCTGGAATTTACAATATCTTGTTATTCATTATCTCACCTTTTATATATTGTCATCATATTGCACATTATCACGTTCCATTGGTCATCTTGATCTGCATGTTTATTTATCTTGAATGTTATCGATTACTATCGATCCTTTGATTGAACGAATCCTTTGACTGGACGACTGAATGAATGGAGCCATGGATATTTATCCAATGGACAACGCGGCTTCGGCCCGGAAAGTGAGTCCAATGAACAACGGATGACAGTCCGGGTATATGTTCATCTGAACAACGCGCACCGTTTTACGGTCCGGAGAATGGTTCACCTTGGCTCGTAAATGACTGAATGTACAGATCCCATCTGAATATGAGGGGAAAAGTGATACACCGAACTGTTCGGTGGGAGCCACCTCTTTAGCCCACGATATTCACTCTGAAATCCTAAATCATCACTGTTCATTATGGACAATTACTTGACTGCAAGATCTTTGTTTCATGACATATCATATTGAGACATTGCACTGTTTGATAATTACATATATTAAAGCCAATGTTATTCCATCACTAAGTCCCCAAAGACTTAATCTCTGTTTCCTTGTTATTTATTGTGAGTTCCAGATACAGGAGTACCGGAGCCAGAACCGGAGGAAAATTAGGAAAAATGGAAATGTTGTATTTTCTCTTTTATTAAGTGTCGGACCGTTATGGGGAGTTTGTATTGTGATGTATTTTGTTACTAATTAGAATGTATAAACGCTTCCGCTACTAAAAATGAATGTTGGACTAAACGCTTCCGCTATTTCTGAAAAGGTTTTAAAACCCTCGTGCGTAATGTTCTTAGAGAATGTGGTACCGGATAAGGGATAAGTAATATGTGCCCGACTCGGGTCCCACAGAGGTGGTATCAGAGCTCAGGCTCCCAGTCTATTATGAAATATCTTTGGGTAATAGAATAAACTTCATAAGAATTTTATGCTTTGGGTTGTAAGATATTGATGAAGTTGACTGGTTTATTTCAGGGTAAAAGTCTCTAGTGCTCATACAGGAATGCTGAGAACACCTCGGTAAGAAAGATCAACCACATATTAGTAACCTAAAGAGTTAGGTGCATAGGCAAAGCTCGAAAAAGTTTCCCCTATTGAGACTATTATGATTGACATTCAGATCGAGTAAACTCGGAACAACCAATGAGGATTGATAGTATATCACCAAACTTTATTTTTCCACAATTGTCACTATTTCAAATAATGGTGACTTTACCTTACTCTAGTTAATTAATTTTGTGCATTACGCATTATTAATATTAACTCCCGATTTAAAAGAAATATGTTTTAAATCGCCACTTTCTCATAAATTTGATGATGTCGTCAAGAAATAATTCACGAGCTAGGATGTCGTCGTCACTTGGTGGTAGCTCTCACACGAGAAATCAAGGAAATGAGAGAAATTCTTCTGAGGAAGTACGTAACCCAAGAAGGAATGACGAGCAAGAAGAACAACATCCTCGACAAGAGCTACCCAACAGGAATGCGATGGAAATTTTACTACAGTTCATGCAATTCTGTCAACAAAATCCACCACGAAATGTCATGAGGAATGAAGAACCATTAGATAGAGCACTTGAACGATTTCTGAGGTTCCACCCATCTAAATTCTACGGAACCTCTAATGCCCATCATGCAGAAGAATGGTTGCTTAAAGTTGAGAGAATTTTTACTGTTCTCAACTATTCTGATGAACAGAAGGTCAGCTTTGCTGTCTATCAATTTGAATATGCGGCTCATCATTGGTGGAGAGTCATAGATAACCAATGGAAAATAAATCAAACCCCGAGGACCTGGACTAATTTTGTACGCGCATTCGAGGAGAAATATGTTACGCAGGTAATACTGAACACCCGTGAACGAGAGTTTATGGATTTGGTACAAGGAAGACATATTGTAGCTGAATACGAGGCCGAATTCCACCGACTAATTCACTATGCTCCACATTATATGGATGATGAACCAAGGAAAACTAAGAAATTCATTCAAGGCTTAAATCTTGATATCCGTTGGGCCACACTATCCACCAAATCCACTAATTATCTTTCTGCAGTCAACCAAGCGTTACGAGTTGAATCCGATATCAAATCATTGATCCAAAGATAGCAGAGGGAAAAGAGGCTCTATAACCCAAATTTGACAGACACAAGCAACAAGAAGAGGAATCTTGGAAATGAAATGATTGGAGAACCAACTAGACAGAAACCACAAAGAGACTTGGGTAATGTTAATGCACCGAAATGTGGATATTGCAAGATGCCCACTCACAAGGAAGAGAACTGCTGGAGAAAGAACGGAAAATGTCTGGTCTGTGGAAGTGAACAACACCGCATCCAGGATTGCCCAAAAAGGACCCAGAAGATACCACCGCCACAAAAACCAAAAATCCCAGCAAGGGCTTATGCCTTAATGGGAAATGATGAAGTTGACCCGATCGTTGTGGTTGAAGGTACCGTTATTTCACTTTCAAAAGTTGACTAAATTTTGTTTGACCCTAGAGCTACACATTCTTTTGTTATACTGATAACAATTGGCATATCATCTAAAAATCAGTTTTACCAATAAGATTGAAGTAACCACCGACATCGTCTATAAGAATTACCCACTATAATTCTAAGAACTAGAATATCTGGCAAATTTAATCAAGCTACATACATACATGATTACGATATTATACTGAGCATGGACTAGTTGTTCAAACATCAAGCTCGCGTAAACTGCTACACCAAGGAAGTGACTTTACCAGGTGCGACTACACCAGCTACCAAAGATGCCAGCAATCATAAATGATAGATGTAGGTAATATCTACATTGGAATCAAGAACAGATATAAGAGATGAGAAACTAAAACCGAGGTAAATATAGCTACCAGAGAGAAAGTCTCAGCAAAATCATTACCTAAGGTTGGATTTGACCCTAACCTTTTTCCTCCTTTTTTAAAATCGCTCACTCTTTCAGCCATAGAACCTTTTTGCGGACATACACTACTCCACCTAGTTTCTTTGTCATTTCAAATCCGGTCATGGATTAATTACGACTTGATATCAAAAGTTTGATGTTGATATTGACATTTTCTTTGAATACCTACACCCTGCATTCATTCCAGGGTAGTGGAATAAAATATATTTTTTTCTCTCTCTCAATCATGTGCTTCTTCTTCTACTTCTTGATTCTTATCCAAATACTAAAGGGATCGTTATTCACAAACTCAGAGAGTCATAGTAGACCATGCTGCTCACCAGAAATGGAAAACCACGAGTGTAGTTTTCTCGACTTGACAACAACAAGAAGATCCCTAGAAAAGCGTTGATTGAAGAAAGAACCACTCTGCGTCAACTACAAAAATCATGTCAAAGGAAGCTAGGACATTGAAGTAAAGACTACTGAAGATTTCAACTTAAGGCTTCAGAGTTTTGCGATGACAATGATGGAATCTGGGGACCAGATTCCTTGAAGGATGGGAGATTGTAACACCCCAAAAATCTCAATTTCAAAATTAGACAAAATAAGTGAAGCTATCTAAAATAACCCTTAAAATATGCATAATATTAAAATAATAATAATAATAAATCCATAATGGTAAAATATTGAAACAAAATTCTTTAGGCATCAAAATACCATTTATCACACTAAATTCAAATATATATTTAAATCATAGAAATAATAATAATAATAATTCAAAAAAAAATGTATATGTCATTTTGAATTAATTTTAAAAACTTAATATTTGGCAACTTACCACAACACTTGTCAACACTTCAACACCCTAGCACATGCACAAAACCCCTATAAATACCCCCATTTCATCAGATTTAATTCAAAAATTCAAGAGCAAGTTTGAGAGAGTGTGTGTAGGAAAGGTAGAAAATATGGTGGAATAAGAAAATTATGAGGAAAACTACCAAATCTCTTCCACAAAATCCAAAAATTTCACACAACATTCATTATATACCCAGAAAATATTTAGTATAGGAGGTGTTCAAAATTCAGTATCCAAATTCGTCCAGAAAATCAAAATCGCGAAGAACTGTGAGCTGTCCAAAGCCCAAAAAACCCATTTCAAGGTATTGGTTTCAAGCTACGATTTCGTGCCTTTATCAAACGATTTTTAAACTTGGATTCTAAATGAAAGTTGTTCAAAATGTGTTAAGGCTATGTCGGCCGATGGCCCAAACGGCCGCCGTACCAACTGATTTTCGGCGACCAAAACACCTCGTTAATCATTTCAAAAAATAGAATGCTGGGCAAAATCGGTTTGGAATTTCAAAATGGTTTCTAAATGAAAATGGTAGATCTCGTCGCGGCGGGAACGACTGTAAATTTTCAGTCGCGCGTGGAAGCCGAAGCTTCTACACGCGCCGTCACGGTGGCGCGTGCACTTCACGCGCCACCTCGATATCGACTTTTCTGATGGCCAAACATTTATGGACTGATTTTAGGCATTTCTGGAAAGTTTCGTGATTTTTCGACTTATGGTTGAATTATCGTGAATTTTTAAAGTCTTATTCAAAATTACCCGGACAAGTTTTGTACAAAAATGATTTGCAGAAGATTCAACAACATATCTGGGTCGTTAATCACCAAAAATTACTTATATTATGTTTATAGGAATTTATTTGACATCTGGGTTCAAAATAGAGCCAATCCAGTAAAACATCAAATAGTGAGGTGATGTGTATTACCGATTTCTTTCTATATAGCCTCTTTGGCATTTGGCCTGGAACTTACTATAAATGTTTATTCAATATCGTACCTTCCATTTATGTTATCATGTTGTTCATTATATTGTTTCATTGATCATATTGTCTGCATATAGTGAGATGTACTACCGAATTCTTGTTATATAGCCCTTTTGGCATTTGGCCTGGAATTTACAGTATCTTGTTATTCATTATCTCACCTTTTATATATTGTCATCCTATTGCACATTATCTCGTTCCATTGGTCATCTTGATCTGCATGTTTATTTCTCTTGAATGTTATCGATTACTAATCGATCCTTTGATTGAACGAATCCTTTGACTGAACGACAGTATGAATGGAGCCATGGATATTTATCCAATGGACAACGCGGCTTCGGCCCGGAAAGTGAGTCCAATGAACAACGGATGACAGTACGGGTATATAGTTCATCTGAACAACGTGCACGATTTTACGGTCCGGAGAATGGTTCACCTTGGCTCGTAAAATGACTGAATGTACAGATCCCATCTGAATATGTGGGGAAAAGTGCTACACCGAACTGTCCGATGGGAGCCACCTCTTTAGCCCACGATATTCACTCTGAAATCCTAAATCATCACTGTTCATTATTGACAATTACTTGACTGCAAGATCTTTGTTACATGACATATCATATTGAGACATTGCACTGTTTGATAATTACATATATTAAAGCCAATGTTATTCCCTCACTAAGTCCCCAAAGACTTAATCTCTGTTTTTCTTGTTATTTATTGTGAGTTCCAGATACAGGAGTACCGGAGCCAGAACCGGAGGAAAATTAGGAAAAATGGAAATGTTGGCTTACCGAGACTGTTATAGTATTTTCTCTTTTATTAAGTGTCGGACCGTTATGAGGAGTTTGTACTGTGATGTATTTTGTTACTAATTAGAATGTATAAACGCTTCCGCTACTAAAAATGAATGTTTGACTAAACGCTTCCGCTATTTTTGAAAAGGTTTTAAAACCCTCGTGCGTAATGTTCTTAGAGAATGTGGTACCGGATAAGGGATAAGTAATATGTGCCCGAGTCGGGTCCCACACCCGTGAAGGCTCTGCCAGTATTCCTAATCCCAAATACACTGAGTGGCATCTCCAAGATCAGTGTTTGCTTAGTCTTCTTCTTTCCTCTCTAACTGAAGAAGCAATGGCATAGGTCAATGGTTGCACATCCTATCTTGCGGTCTGGCTCGCTCTTGAGTCCAATTTCAGTCATGGTTCTAAATCCCGTGAACTTCGTCTCAAGGATGATCTTCAGTTAATGAAGAAAGGTAGCCGAAGTCTCTCTGAATATGCCCGTCAATTCAAAGCTCTTTGTGATCAACTTACCGCCATTGGACGTCCCGTGCAGGACACGGACAAAGCACAATGGTTCCTTCGTGGTTTGGGGCCGAATTACTCCAGTTTTGATGCTGCTCAAATGGCTCTTACTCCCCTTCCTGCCTTTCATGATCTTGTCCCAAAGACTGAGAGCTTCGATATATTCCAGCAATCCTTGGACAGCAGTGCATCCCTTCCTGTGGCCTTTGTCGCCAATTCCAATCGTCGAGATAGTGCTCTTAACAACAACAATAATCGTGGCACATGTTGTGGTCGACATGGCCGTGGTCCTCAGTATAGCCAAAATCGATTTGATGGCAACAGACGACTTCCTCGATGTCAAATCTTTGGCATTGAAGGGCATACCGTTGAACGCTGCAGGAAACATTATGAACGCCCTGATGATACTACCCATCTTTCTCAAGCATTAAATTCTTGCTCCATCTCGCAAGGAAACACATCAGATTGGTACCTTGACATTGGTGCATCTGCACATATGACATTTGACTCTTCATTGTTGGACGTTGTCCAACCATATCAGGGTAAGAACACGGTTGTCGTTGGTAATGGTGCATCTCTTTTCCCATTACTCACACTGGTTCTTCATTTATTTCGCTTGATATAAATTTACTAAACGTCTTTGTTGTGCCACATCTCACCAAGAACCTCATGTCTATTAGCAAACTCACCACCGACTATCTTGTTAATGTTGTCTTTACTGATGATTCATTTCGTATTCATAATCGATTAACATGCAAGCTTCTGGAAATCGGGCATCTCAATAATGGTTATATGTGCTCGAAAAAGGACATTCAACTCTTCTCTCTGCTATTCATAATAAAGATTTAAAGGCTTCCGTTGAACTGTGGCATGCTCGACTGGGTCATGTTGCATCTAGTACTATTTTTTTGCCATGTAATAAGGGACATCTATCTGTTACTTTTCTATTTCCAAAACCTTCGATTTGCAATAGTCGTCAGTTAGCAAAAAGCCACAAGTTACCATTTATTCTCAGCAATAAACGTGCATCTCATGTTTTGGATCTTATTCATTGTGATATTTGGGGCTTTGCACCCGTTTCCTCTTCTGCTGGTTATTCATATTATGTGGTGTTTATTGATAATTTTTCAAGATTCTGTTGGTTATATCCTATGAAATTCAAATCGGACGTTTTTCATGTGTTTCTTAAATTTCAAAAGTTTGTGGAAAATCAACATTCTCATAACCAAAGTGATGGTGGCGCGAAATTTATGAGCACTCGGTTTCAATCTCATCTTTGTTCTTATGGGATTCATCATCAACTCTCATGTCCCTACACACCGGCTCAAAATGGCCCTGCTGAACGGAAACATCGACACATCACCGAGACTGGTTTGGCACTTTTATTTCACTCCCATGTCACATTACATTTATGGGTTGAAGCTTTCAGTACTGCCATTTATATTATAAATAGTTTGCCCTCCTCTGTTTTTCAAGGTATATCACCCTTTGAAGTACTTTATCGAATTGCTCGGAACTATGCTAACTTCCGCCCCTTTGGCTGTCGGGTTTATCCCTGCCTTCGGGACTATGCCACCAACAAGTTCTCTTCTCGAAGCCCAGCGTGCATCTTCATTGGCTATCACAGTAGTTATAAAGGCTTTCGCTGCCTTGATCACAGCTCGGGACGTGTTTTTCTCACTCGCAAGGCTCAAGTTTGATGAATTTATCATCTCATTTTCTAGGAATCATACTGAATCTACTGCTGACTCGCTTGAACTTTCAAGCTACCGAGATCCTGCTCCATTTTTGCAACAGGCTACTGACCCCACACCTGTTTCGGCTGGCCATCCTCACACTACCTGTCGTGTTTGTCCCAGCGAATCAACCACTTCCAAAAATATTACATTCCTGCCAGCACCTTCCACCACCATCTCCACCACCATCGAGGTTCCACCAGCTCCTCCCGTCGCAACCACTCAAATTCTACAAGAACCTACCTCGGTTGCTTCGTCCCATCCGATGGTTACACGTTCCCAAGCATGTATTTTCAAGCCACGCCATCCCGCTAACTTAGTTGTTATTCATCCTACAGGCCTTATCCACTCATTACTCACCACTACTGAACCCAAGGGATTCAAATCCGCTGCTAAGAACCCGGGTTGGATCGTTGCTATGGATGATGAAATGTCAGCTCTCCGATCCAATCACACTTGGGATCTTGTTCGTCGTCCCCCAAATATGAATATTGTCGGCTCTAAATGGGTGTTTCGCACCATATTTCTTTCTGATGGTTCTATTGTGCGACTCAAAGCTCGCTTGGTAGCTAAAGGCTTCACTCAGGTGCCCGGTCTTGTTATACAACTACTTTCATCCCTGTCATAAAATCTGCCACTGTTCGTGTGGTTCTTTCTCTTGCTGTCATGCATCGCTAACCTTTGCATCAACTTGATGTCAAAAATGCATTTCTCAACAGGTTACTCACTGAGACTGTTTTTATGGAGCAACCTCCGGGATATGTTGACCCTCGTTTTCCTCATCATGTATGTAGATTAAAAAAAGTCGTCTATGGACTCAAATAAGCACCACATGCTTGGTTTCAACGTTTTAGTTATTTTCTTCTCAAGCTTGGTTTTCTTTGCTGTCGGGCCGACACATCTTTATTTGTCTATAGTCGTGGAAATGATCTTCTTTATCTCCTCCTTTACGTGGATGACATTATCATTACAGGCAATAGTTCTTCCTTATTACAGAGATTCACTCTGCACCTTAATAGTCAATTTGATACCAAAGACCTTGGCAAGCTCAGCTGTTTCCTAAGTTTGGAGGTTATTCACACTTCTGATGGTTTGTTCCTTAGTCAAACCAAGTATGCTCGTGATATCTCGCTCGTGTTGAATTACTTGATAGTAAACCTGTTGATACACCCATGGTAGTCGGCCAACGCCTTCACTTGGATGGACCAACCTTTCCTAATGCCTCGCTTTATCGTTCCTTAGTTGGTGCTTGCAATATCTCACTATTACTCATCGGATCTTGCCTATGATGTGAACTCTGTCAGCCAATACCTTCACTCCCCTATTGATGAACATTTTCAGGCTGTGAAGCGTATTTTACGGTATGTGAAGGGCACTATCAATTTTGGACTTTGCTTCAATCATACCTCATCTCCTAGTCTCATTGCTTACTCTGATGCTGATTGGGCAAGTTGTCCTTACACTCGTCGCTCCACCTCCGGTTACTCATTTTTTTCTTGGGGAGAATTTAGTTTCTTGGAGTTCTAAAAAGCAACCCACTATATCTCGCTCTAGTTGTGAAGCTGAATATCGAGCCCTTGCTCTTGCAGCTGCAGAGGTTGTTTGGCTCTCCCATTTGCTTCGTGATTTGCATGTCAAAACATATCATCGTCTGCTGCTCTTATGTGACAATCGTAGTGCAGTCGTTGAGGATTCTACAGAATCCATTCCATAATTATTAGATTTGCACTTACCTTTTATATTTGTATACATTATCTTGTAAATCTATTTATATGGATAGAATATATTAGTTAGGATCTTTAGGGGTTTTATTTGATTTGTAAACGTCTGTATTGTGACATCTATACATATGAAATCACATCTCCACAACATTTGTGAGTGGATCCAAACATCTACAGGCCGGTAAAGCAAACATCTTTAGAAAGACTTATTATTATCATTATTATTATTATTATTATTATTATTATTATATATATATATAGAAGTATTTTAAATAAATTGGCCGTATATATCTGCTCTGGTTGATGATGACCCGAAATTGTGTAATAAAATGAAAATGAAGTAAATGGATTAAGAGAGTTCAATTGGAGGTTGGATATTTGGTAAACCAAACAAAAAACTTTACTCAATTTTTATTTATTAGCCATGTTCCACTCTCTACCTCATAGTATACGTACTTGGTGGAGATTATCACAAAAAAACATTGTAAATTTTGTGTTTATTACAATTACAAATATATTCAAATGAGAGTTTATGTTTCTTTTGGGTAGAATTATGGTCCAAAGTGTGTTTCAAGCTTGCTAGTTTTTCATCTCCCGATCAACAACACACTGGAAAAAAATAAATGAAAGACAATATTTCAAATATTTTTCATAATGAACAAAACTAGTAAATAATAGTTTCAGCATGGAAATATTTTTTTTAAAAAAATCTCAAATATCATATATGTTCATAAAAATATTCTCTGGATGTATCGGATGATAGCAAGCAAAAGTAACAAATGCCAAAATGGATTGAATGTCGAGGCAAGTGTTGACTCTTTGTCCTTGAAACAATATTGTCCTGCTATGATGCTTACGGTACAACGGCAATTCGTTCCAAGATACGACTTTTATGATTCATGAAAGAAGCACTTCAAATCATAAATCCATAAATCACAAAGGTTTAAATACACTCAAACTTTGATCAAGAAAGATGATGAACAAGATGCACATATTTTTGCTTCTTAATCTTGCGTTTTTTATATGAAAATTGTGTATTTAATTCATTTTGTTCAATATATACTAATCCAAAAGATATCATCAAAGGTCATCATTTGGAAGAACAAATTCACGAAAAAAACTCATCACATCGCAATGGGACGCACCCGACTGGAAAAAACGTGTCGCCTACTTTTCCAACACCCTGCCAGCAGCGATCGAGCGCTGCCTCCGACATTTAATACGTTGCAATACTAGGAAGCGATCATCGCGATCGCTTCTTGTAGGTAGCGATCAATCACTGCCTCCAGTGTCTGAATTTCTTCCTCTTTTTTTCTTTCATTCGTTTTTTTCGATGCTTAATTACAATTCACTCATTTTTTTCAATGCTTGCAATTAACTAAGAATTTTCTAACAAAAAAGAACTTAGTAGTATCAAGTATGTATAATGTATTCACATACACAACAATGTGTGCGACCGTGTGACGGTGGTGTGGTGCCATATTTATATTAACACTTTTAGGCCTTTTGGAAAATCGTTCCTTTTAAAAATCCTCATGCACAAATCCACAAAAGTGAATATATATAGCATAACTGTCTGCAAAAGCTATTGTCCCCTTTAGATATGAGAAATTAGATCATAGCATGAGTGTATTATCTTTATTCTATATCAGATGATTTAAATTTGATTTGGGTATGTATGGTATACTGACTCAAATTCCAAATTAAATCTTGATCATTGGATCTAATATTATAGCATTGCTGAGCTCGTGGGCTTAGTCCACATGGTTAGAGCTTATCTCCTCCTTTGAAAGCAACTCGAGTTCGAGTCTCGTCGAGCGCGGAGAAAATGTTTGCCCCTCTCTTACTCAAAAAAAATATATATTATAGCATTGCTTTTATTATGCTATGTTGAATTCATATTATTAGCTGATACCAGTTTAACATATAACATGTACGTTCTTACTCTAAAACTATTTTTTTTTTAAATAATAATACAAGTGTCATAAATTTATATAATAATAATATATTTAAAACAGAGAATTAATTGTCTTATCTAAACGGAAAACTTTCAAGTTGAAAAAAATTATATGATCTATGGATTTGCAAATTTTTTATTTTTTTTGCCTAATCAGTTTGTCACCGGTAGACCATTATTTGGACTATTAATAGTTAGTAGTTATTAATTAATATCTTAGCTGTATGGATTAAATGTGACAACTCATGTATTCAATATATATCTTAATTGCATTTAAAAAACAAAGGGAATAATCAGAATAATATGAGCAAGAATGATAAACAATCTTTTTGGCTGAATCCATAGCATCTTATGTTGTATTAAACGGGGAGGGAGTGACTAGGTTTAATCTCACTGAAGTCAATCATAAATTGTGCATTACATGTGGATTTTACATGTTTATCCAATAAGAATGCAAAATTTAGGGTAGACTCTAGTATGGTTAACTCTAGCCCTCCCTTCCCGTGCCACACCGATCTCACCTCCTAAATTTTATTACATTATTATAATATATACGTAATTACCAAGTATACTAGTAAATTCTTATTAAATATGTGTTTTATTTATATTTTATAAGAAAAATCTTCATTTTCAGACAAATATCTATACTAGAGCGGAGTCATAATTAAAATTTGGTGGTGGTAGAAAACAATTTTTTTAAAAAGATTAAGGGTAATTTTTTTTTTTGGGATAAAAAATTATAAAATATATTTAAAAAAAACTAGGGGCTGCACAACACACCCCCATCCCTCCGTCACTGGCCATCTATGTTGCACGGATATTGATACGCGGATACAGGTACGACTGCACGGGATTTTTGAAATTTGTAGGATACGATACGTCCGGATACAGCAAATTTTATTAATTTATTTATATATATATAAATATATAATTAATAATATTTGTAAGAAATCAAGTTTCAAGCATATGATCAACATTAAACACATTATAAATCAGAATAAAGTTGCAAACTCACCAACTTCACGACAAATGGTAAAATATTAATCCAGGACATCTAAAAGTTTCAAGCATATAATCGACATAAACACATTAAAGTTGTTAGGAAATAGGGATTTAGTTAAATAAGTTAATTTTAATTATAGTTTCAACCCTATTTTTTTAAAAAAATTCGAAAGTTTCCGTATCTAACCCGTGTCGGATACGGTCAGCGGCGTATCTTGACCGTATCCGAAACGTATCCGAAATAAAAACTTATTTTTTTGTCCCCAGATACGCCACGTGGCGTATCCGATATGTATCGGTCCCGTATCCGAGCGAATCCGTATCCCAGAAGTATCCGATACTTGACCGTGAAATTTTTGGAGTATCGGTGCAACATAGCTGGGCATATATCAAGCATAGTTGGAAATAAATATTAATGCACTCTCTTATTCAAAATATGAAGATTATCATTTATTTGTGTAACGTCAACTATCAATAATAAATTGCAATATTCCACATAAATCATTAATTAAAATCATAACGTGACAATACTGATCTATAATAATTATTATTATTATTTCTAATAGTGGCAATATAAAGAATTTTTTTTTTTAAAAAAATGGTAATATAAAATTTTGTGCGGATACAAATGCAAACAAATCTTTATGATCATGGCATTATTTTTGCTCGTTTTCAAAGCAACCAAGTTAATTATTAATGCTAAAAGAAATTCTGAAGAGGCTAAAAACATGAGAAAATGGTGTGTAATAAAAGCCAGATATTTGTGAAAAAAGAAGCAAGCACAGAAATAGATGCAAGAAAACAAACAAGTTGGTGACGTGGACATCATCAGCATAATGTTCATTTTGTTGAAAAAATAAGTAAAATTATTGTATGCACACGGTCCTGTCATATACCAACACACATAAATATGTATTTATATATATTTATATGTCACTATATACCTTGATATTTACAGGATCCGATCTATACAGAAATAACTTTAAAAATAAAGATATCTCAACCACCTTTTTCCTTCACTCACTCAATTACCTTCCATTGCACGCCACTCTCCCTACTCCAATCCTTCAATCCTATAAGTCAATTTTATAAAACTAATTTTACATATTACAATATTTCTTGCATACCCATCATTAAAATATAGATTATACTCGTTTTATTTTATATCTTTTAGTAAATTTTAAATTAAATTAACTTTATGTTGAATTATAATCATGTCCCTGCTTGCAGAACGATCAAAGCGTAATGTTTGAGTTGCTATACGTTTTAAAGATTATAGATCGTTACAACCGGCTATAACTTTTGGTAAAATGGTAAACATTTGATTTCTACAATTGATATTAGAGGTCATGTGTTTGATTCTCATAAGTTACAAAGTATTGCAATTATTGGAAGGGAGATTGTTGGAGTGCAAAATAGTTACCCTTTTTGGAGAGCGATCGAAATGTGTCACTTGAACTGCTATACAATTTAAATATTAGAGTTGCACTGTTGCCGTAAATTATAATTTTTTGATAAAACGGCAAACATTTTATCAACGCTTTGACATTATTAATTTGTTAGACTTCTCAATCATGATTTTTACCAAGTCATTTCTTTCTGCTATAATTGTAATGTTTTTTTTATAATGAATTATCATTAATCTGTCAAATTATAAAAGAAAATATTGACCATATTCCCCACCTTCCTCCATATATATATATATATACACCGCATTTTACCACCTTCACCATTTCTTGCCCATTTCTCAACCAAGAATCATGTCTACGGATCTTGAATTACACCTTCCTGCAGCGATCAAGATCAATCACACCCAGATTTCTGATAATTCTTCTGCTGCAAATGATGAAAACACCTTAGCTCAAAGCTGCGTCATCGATGAAGAAGAATGCCACACGCCAAGATCTCCGCGCCACACAATTCCGGAGATGCTCACCTGCCCACCGCCGCCCAAAAAGCCACGGCGGATGATGGCGGATTCATGCAGGAGAAAACGGTGTGGTTTGCAGTTTTTCGAGACCGTTGCCAGAGAAGAGATCGAATCTTTTTTCAGAACTGTCGAAGTCAATTATACGATCATCAATGCCGGATCCACGAAGAGGAAACTGTGTCTGATGTGAAGATTTACACGGGTTTGATTCGTGAATTATTGTGTATTAAAAAAATAATTTCTAAATATTTACACGTTTAATTCAGATGGAAATATTGTCTGGATTTTATATATAGAGGTTTGAAATATATATATATATATAAATCATTTGTATTATATATTGCTTATTTCTTTGTTGATTTAGATGATTATTATTTTATTTTTTTTGATAATTTTTAAATTAATTGAGGACGAACTTGAACTTAAGCTATTAAAAAAATGGTGACGATCACTGCCCGAGTCGTCATTTGTTTTTGAGTAAATAATAAATCTAATTCTTTGTTAAAATTTCTTGAAGTTTGACATTATTTGAGTGATTGACACGGCATTTTGATTGATAAGCTTGATTATTAATCGGCAGATGATTACGTATATTATATTATATTTTAAAGTTCTAATCTATAATTTAATTATATTACATATCATGTATTGAAATATGAAAACTTTATTACGTAAAAATATCAAATTACCAATAAATTATATTGGCTAAAAATTAAATAATATGATAGTGTAGTAAACGCAACATTAATTATTTTTTAGGGTCAAGGAGCATGATATAATTATCATTAGAGATGACAATATGCCCGGGACTGCCGGCCCTGCAAACCAACTTTTTTTCTTAAAAAAAATTATTAGCTAGAAATCAATTTTGAAGCACAAAAAATGAGTTTCGTGATTGATTTTCATGTGTAAAATTATATTTAAGCTACTAGATCTTTGTTAATTTGTTCACATTCTCATCAAAATGTCCAACTTCTATAATATGAACACATGGGTTTTGATATGAAATTAAATAATATCACATTTATGATTTAACCAAACAAGTGAAATATATTTTTTTTACATATTAATTTGGTGCGGATCTGTGCCGGTTTGACTAAACACAGGACCCGCCCGCCCTACTTCAAAACCCATTTGAACCGGGTATAAACCCGCCTTAGTGGCAGATTCAATATGTGTCCGGGTAAGACCCGGACCCATTGCCACCACTAATTATTATCCAAGTATTAAAGCTACGTATAATTATCTTTTATTTGATTCCTCAACAACTGGTAACCAAATAATTAAACAATCTTAATTTCCATCAAATTCAATTTAATATATATATTTTTTTTTTTGCAAAAACAAAAACAGAGAATTCCTGTAATTGTACAATGCGTTATCAGGACAATTCAATAGCATGCTGACAAAATTAACTGACACATGGTATAATCAATATTTGATTTTAGTTATCTCATATTTGATGCATTGAAGCAAACTATGTGCAATGTGGTACACAGTACTATATTTAAAACAACATTTAATTTTGAGCTTTCGCTTTTGTCGGTTTGGTAAAAGCTCACTCTTCCTTCTGGGAAGATTCGTGTTCGAGTCCTACGGTTTGTGGAAATAATTCAGCCTCTCCCCCTATAAAAAAAAATCATTTAAATTTATCTATTTAAATTAATGGTATATGCTTAAAGTATACACAAAATAAAATATCTAGATTTAATAAATAATATGAATTTTTCGCATGATGTATCACATATACATTTGCTTATTAGATACAACAACAAATATTTTAATCTCAATAGACTGTAATAGATCACATGAACATAGAAGGGCTCAAGTTGTATCGCACATGCGTTGATTTTCTCTAAAAGCTTCATTCGATCAGAATATACTCGTTAGTCTATTTGAACTCCAAATCTTGAAAAAACTCTTTATTATATGCACATTAAGAATTTTTGATAAAGTCGAAGAAAAACGACATGACGAGCTGACAATAAAGTTGAATGAAATGTACGAAAACTTGGAAATTGGTTGTGAAATTTAACCTTCAACCAACCTAAATAATAGTACATGTGTTGATAATACAATCTGTAAATTTTTTTATAATTATCGTTTTAGCCTCTCTAATTTGAACAATACATCTACCTCCCTATAGTGTATATATCAAATCATAAGAGGTGTAGTTATAATTTTTCTTATATATTTACAAACTAAATGAGTGTTATTGTAATACAGTTATTTTATAAGGGAGACAAATTTAATTGTTCAAACTAGATGGGGGATTTTGTAAAATATTTATTATCCAAGGAAGGTATATGTAATTATCCTTAAAATAAATTAATCATGAAAAAAAAAATGTTAGTGATAATGCCAGAGCACTAATTGTTGGTTCCAGAGCAATCAAATTTAATTTCAAATTATACCCTTTTTCCAATTCTCCTGGCTTGTTTGACGACTTGAGTATCCTCAGCTTCTCCAACTCAACCATCTTCAACTCAACCATCTTCATCTGCTCCATACCTTCAAGGCCTCAACCTTCTTATATCACCCCAAACCTCTTAATCGCCTTGGCCGATCTTCCCATCCCTTCATCCCCTTCCTCTTCTGCCTCCACGCCCCTACCCTCGCTCCCCTCAGCTTCAGCCCCTTCAGATTCTCCATCATCATCATTATCATCTGCCGCCGTCGCCGCAGCAGCAGGGGGTTCCCGCAGTTGAGTTCTACGGACGGAGGTTCCCACGGTTCCGTCCACCACCTCCTGCAAGTCCTTCTGACGGAGGTTCCCACGGTTGAGTTCTACATAACGGCTACCCCAAGCTTCAACCAGAGTCCAGGTAGGCTCTTCTGTCCAACAATCCTCACGGAACGACGGTTGCCTCGTCGGCGGCGTCTGAAGAGTCGAAGATTCCGTTAAATCGCCAATATATCTAGATCCAGAGGTTGTGATTTATGCGTGAAGGACGAAATACATTGAGTAGAAAAGGCGGTAGGACAATGCAGGCCATCAGCGGCGACGACAGAGAAGGTAGAGGTGTAGATTAAGCCAGGAACCTGAAAAATCTCCGGTTTCGTTCGAGGGTTTTGCTCATCTCTTGATTTTCTAGCTCTGTCACTTTGGATCGTGTTTTAATGGCTAAATTCATGGCATTTTGATTTCTGGGTTTTGTGCAAATTTTTATGGTTGAATTATTTGTTTGAGCATTTTGATTCAGGGAATTTTTGTTTAACTTCAGGATTATGTAATTTAATTTTCTGGGTTTGTTCTTTGCTTGATTGCAATTTTAATTTTAGCCGTTCAACTCCAGTTTCCACTCCAGTCCCGTATTTTAAAACCATCTAGTTTTTAAAATTTCTTTTCACAACAAGGGGTAAAATTGAAATTTTACCTCATGTTGCTCTGGCAAAAACAATTGATGCTCTGACATTATCAGCTGCCAAAAAAAAATATGCAAACTGTCCTACGCACTTGATCCCAAAATAGAACAATGCAATCAACTTTAAAAAATGTGATCTAGCCTTTCGAAAAAATAACCAAAATACAAACCAATTTACCAAATAAAGTAACGTTGTGTTTGGATTGAGAGATTTGATTTGGACGAATGTATTTGATTTGAAGAGGGATTTGAATAATGGATTTAAAATGACATCCACCTTGAGTGTATTTCAAATCCATCATAATTATCATATCTACATAAATTAAGAAAGGGGTGGATTTGACCTAAATTCTCCAAACAATCAAATAGATTTTAAATCATGGATTTGAAATCAATGGCTTCAAATCTCTCAATATAAAATAGACCCTAAATCAAACAAAACCGAAGTTCCTAATTAAAACAATTTTGTTTAGTACTTCATTTTAACTGAAGTTTTATTTGGATAGATGAATTTCATTTGATGGAGGGATCTGATTTGATAATCTATTTGAAACTTGGATTTAAAATGACACATATCTTAAGTCCATTTCAAATACATTACAATTACCATTACATTTACATAAACCAGTAAAGAGATGAATTTGAAATACACCAAATATAAATTCATACAAAAAATTAAATAGAACCATGATTTTAAATATCTCGATCCAAATGCAAAACATAATTGGTTTCTGCTGTCCTTGATTCATATTTACGCACTATATAATTTGTCGTGCAACTCAAATAATTTCAAACAATACATCAGTGCAAACAGTATGCTTGATCATTGATGAGTCGAAGCAATTACTAACAATATAGACCCAACGAACCGCCTAGCAATTGCATATCAGGAACAAGACCGTAGGTGTCGTGCCAATTTTCAGATTGAGAGAGTACTTATTAAAGATATTGATGATAATAATTAGGGGTGGACGTCCGGTCGGGTATTCCGATAACCGAACCGACCCGATCGGAAATACCAGACACTTATAAAAAAAATGGGGAAAAATTCGTGTTCGGACAATACCCGATTCCCGACCCGAGTAATTCGGAGCGGGAATCGTATAATTTTTTGGACCCGAACAGCATTCGGGTACCTGATCGGGTCGGGAAAAAAAACTACGCTTTTTTTGTAGAAGGCAGAACAGAAAAGGAAAAAAAAACCAAATAATAGGGTCCCCGAACAATTCGGGTCGGGAATCGGTTAGGCAGTGGGTACCCGAACCAAATTTCCCGATTCCGATATACACAACCCGATCCCACTCCTAGAATAACCTTTTACGACTTGACTATAACGTTCAACTGCTTCATCGACAAAGAATAGAAGGGCAATAATGCTAAATTTTCTTAAATAAAGAATATAAACAACAGCTACACAAATCCTCGTCTCTTCCTTTGCAACTAAGACCGTTCTTCCTTTTTCTATACATTTGAATCTATAGCACTATGTTTAGAGTATGGAATAAGCTCTAATCACCTCAACTATGGGTGCTCGACACAACGGACATTTTCCTCCTCCACGAACAAGCTCGCCTGCACATTTAGAGCACGTACACATGTGCCCGCATCTGTATAGGGGAGGGAGAGGAGAACAGGGAAAAGATGGATATGTCAGCACAAATTTACTAGCCAAGTAAAATTCATAGTAATAGCTGCTTATTCTGTAAACGTAACAAGTGTTCGTTCATATTGGAGCAAGCAATGGACGAACTCTTTTTTACAGTATTTGAATTTGGTTCACATTTAAGAAATGTGATCCAGCTATGAAACATTAGTATGATATAATTTTGCATAATCTTTCATTAGACAACTAAAAGATAGCATAAATAGTTCAATAAAGTCATAATGAGAATATTGTCGGAAAAACAGTAGCATGCATATTGTAAAATACTCCGAAGACATCACACAAATATAGGATCAATAGTATGTTCAGTATCTCCAAATAGGCTTGGATCTCCCATCGGTCACAAATTCCTTTTTTGATGGGATCAATTTTGAATCAAGAATCGACCAATAGGCACCCCTAAGTTCCAATAACAATGTCATAATGCAAATTTGTAATTGTCAGCAACAATACCTGTACAATACGGAATCAATGTGATTATCACAGCATACACAGCAGGTACCATTCTTAACAAGACCCCATCTTGACCCATCCACAGACGTCTCAGCACCCCCTGCATAACCACTGATAAAGCTCAATTTCAACTGAGAAAAGAAAGAAAGAAAAAAACAGAAAAACAATATTTTGCAGTCTCACAACACACACGCCTACTAGCAGTGAGAATGCAAACAAACCTTGCTCACTAGTTGATCGGTTAAGAGCGGCTGAAACTTCTTGTCGAACTGAACGTTGGAGCTCCAATTGCATGTCCATGCAAGCCTCCAACATCCTTTGCATATTATTCATACCTTGCTGAAGCTTGGCTACATCAGCACTCAAATCATTGATCGTCTCCAACTCCTGCAAAAACAAACAAGAAAATGTTCAGTTCGACAAGGAAATTGTATTACCGCATTTTCAGACTTCTCTCAATGCAAAGCTATGAGATCGTGAAAAGTTGACAAATTGAAAAAATATCATAATGGCAAATAAAAGATTATGATTTTTGAAGGATCTAAACAATCTCACGTGACCATATTAAAGAGATCTACAAAATAAAAAGAACGTGCGGCGTCCAAGAACAGAAAAATTGGTCAACATGGGAAGTTATCCACCCATATGGTTAACCAAGACAATTTTTTCCATGCAGGCACCATGGAGATTCTTCTTGATGAATTATCATCTTTCAGAATGATCTTGAACAAAAGCCACTCAGCTAACACCAATAACTTTTTTCCTAAATGCAGTAACCAGGGAAAAGAACAGGCCATCCTTATCATTTATGTGGAACAATTCCAATATTATCATAATTAAATCGCTAACTTAATTAGGTCTCAAAATTTCAACCTTGCAACTTGTTATTCATTTGTCGATACCCAAGTTTCTAACCACAGATTGCAGAACCAAAAAAAAAGAAAAGAAGAAGAAGCAGAGTCTAATTTAACAAAAGAAAAATTGAGCGGAAAAAAATAAAACAGGTATTGTAATCAAGAAAACAAAATTTACTGCCAAATCAAGGTAATATTTCAATAAAGAGTAAACCCACAAGTTCAGAACGATGCACACTGCGATGAGACCAGACAGAGTGTCGCAAAGCCGGATGCCAAAGAGGCCGTGGAGGGGGGAGAGGAGGAGTTGGTAATCCTAGCGAAGGTCGTCTGATAGCATCATATCGGTCCTCATTCAGCTCATCACGTTGTTGGTACCGATCACTCACGGGTGATGCTGGATGAGGCAAATTTCCGCGGAGTTCCCAATCAATGCGAGCCCTACCTTGCCTTTGTACATATGATTGAATTAACTGATCCAGGCTCTCACGAAAACCACTATGAAGAAGATTAGAGACACTCCTCCTAAAATCTAAGATTAATAAGTTCAATGGAAAACTGAAATGTTAGAAAACTGAACCTCCAAGAAAAAATTGAGGCAATAACCTGCTTAGTAACTCCCTGAGCTCCATGCTGTACACATTATCATCATCAGGTGGTGGATTGAACCTGGTAACTCTTCTATAAGGAACCGAATTTTGCATTCTTAGAGGGTCTGAAGGCCCTCTTGACCAATTATCTACAGCATCTCTGGAACCATTGTCACGCCAAGCCTCTACTTCTAATCGATGTTGCCCTCCATCTTCAGTCACCAATGATTCAGATGCCCAATCGGATGCTGAATTTTGTTGCTGATTTTGATTTGAGATCTCTGAATTGTTTTGCGTCCAGACATAAGATGCAGCAGAGTGTACTGATTGGTTTGCTCTCTCATCTTCAAAAAGCCTGTTCTTGCCAACTGCCTCCTTGATTGGCAGCAACTTGGTTTGTAGTTTGGTCAGCTGTGCTGCTATCCAAATGCACCAAGTGATCTGATAATTGAGGGGTATTTCTTTCCTGGTTCGCAGGTTGACTCTCCTGTGAAGCATATCTTACTCTGATCATTTCTAGAATCATTATTACTTTTAAGTAAATGAAGTTTCAAGATGGTTGCTTACTTGATCACGATCAGTATTATCTAAGCTGGGGCCGAGCCCATCCCTGAATAAAATAAATTACCACGCATAAAATAAATATCAAATTTCTTGAGTAATGGTATAGTTCTTTACTCCGTAGCATATATTCTACATTTTACTTTCTCATGCATCTACGGAAAGCATGAAGCAAGAATGGTAGCAAGGAATTATCACCCTTTCGTTTTATATATAAGATCAAAATGTTTGAATTTATGTCAGTTCATTAATTTAGCTCACTCAATTGATTTGTTTATAAGATTACATCTGAAACAAGAATTGTATTGTTACAATTATCTAGTCTCATTGTCCTATTGCTCATTATCCATATAAGCATAAGAGAAAAATTCCAATCAGAAAGGGAGAAAGAAAAAAAAGGAAATTTTGAATTAGTGCAATCTAGTTCACATGCATTGTTTCAATTAGATCCATACCTCAACCCAGCGACTGTCAGTCTCTGTCTCAACTGCCTTAATTCACCAGTTGCCATCGAAGGCAGTCTCTCTTCCTCAACAGGCCTTTCATTCCTCAAGAATCTGCCTCTAAGTAGCGACTAAGAAATCGTATATAAATAAAAATTCTTCAGTAAAGATCCAGTGAATAACCATGTCGAGGAAAACAACTAGTTAAAACATGTTAGCAACACCATATATGTAAGAAATCTACTTGTTCAGTCTAATAGATCATGCAGGGTAAAACCAAACATTTAGCTACCAAAAAGAGCTTAATGAAGAGTAAATAAGCTTAATGAAGAATTACATTCAAATAACTTATAGGGGACTTTCCAACATTCAAATATAAAGAATTATATGTGCTCAAAGTAACTGTTCAAGATGTCAAATCAATATAAATCAAATGAGATTCAATCTCTCGGATTTGTAGTACAACAAGAACATATGGTAGACATGCCATGCTCCTCTAGACGTCAATCTTTTGATGAAGAAAACATCAAAACAGATAAGTTGAACCTTCACCCAACAAGCAATGCACCTATATTCGGGAAGTAACGACAAAGTCTAGTATCAGACATCGCATCTCAGCGGCACTTAAAGATCTAAAGTAACTGATACAATTGTACCCTGCACAAAAGAGGTGAACTACTGTTTAAAGTCATTAACACCTACCCACTTTACTACTTAAGCAACCATACTAACATATGTTCACCACTTCAACGACATGACAGCCAGCTCATTCACCTATGAGTAACGTCTCACTGGAATACATTCAGTGGTATTCTCTTGGTAAGCGAAACATTCAAATTAAACTCGTGCATTTACGCCAAAAACGATATGATGAGTCTGATAGTACTGAATCGTGCAGAAAACCAACACTTGTCATGCGAGATATTAAAATTTGAGAACCAAAACACTTAATTACCTGAATACGACTGCGATGTGCAAAATCTGAGACAGCACGACGTTCCAACAGACCCTGAAGTTCCCGCTGCCTTTCCCTTTCAATTCTTACCAGCAAATCAATTAGAGCTTGTCTTCCTCGCAATCTTAGCATGTCCGTGTGAGTATGATCTGTCTCACCTCCATCATGGTCAGAACCCAAACCTCTGTGAGAATGGTCAGGTCGAAGACCAAGATCATTATCTCGTTCCTCTCTGAGTCCACTGCGAGATCCTCTTTGCTGACTTGTCATTTGCACCCATTCTCTTACAAGTCTCACCCTCTCTCGCTCAGTCTCCCCAAGCCATTCAGCTCTAGGACTCTCATTCCTGTGCATAACATTCGATGATGGGTCACTAATACCACTCTCCATCCAGCAACGAACAATATGCCTCACTCTCTCCCTCTCAACTTCTCCAATATCAGGAGATTGTTCGCGACTAGAATTTTCATGCTCCCCGCTTTCATTCTGCTGGACCACCTGATCACAGGACCAAGCTGCATGGTTATTGTCACTCTCATTAGGATCCCTCAGACAACCCTGATTACCACTCTCCATGCTTTCTGACATATCTGAATATACATTTGTGTCAGAATCCACACTTCTCCACTGCCTCAGTCTCCCTCTTACTCTCTCGTGGGCACGATTCAAGGCATGCTCATCCTCCAATTCTCGCCACATCTGTAAAATAGATGAGTCTCGGGTGCTTAACCTCTCAACAGTGCCCTGACGTCTTGAAGTTGGGGACTGTGACTCCTGTAAAAACGATGAATCAAGCATGGAGACAGTATGCAAGCCTGCAAGAGCCATCAACTCATCCTCCTGATTCCTCCTCTCAATCGTAGTGATCATCTCCTGTGCCTGGCGTGCAGCCCACTGGGTCAAAATCCTAGAGTGGAGCCTTCTGGCAGCAGAAGACTCTGCCAAGTCATCACCAGCAAGATCAGACCTCCTCCTTCTGGCAAGCTGTTCTACCTCGTCCTCCTCTTCTTCAGTAGTAGTTGTTCTGGGTGAGCTGCAGGTTGCAAAGGAGATGCATTCATCATAACGCCCACACATCAACTCCTCCAATCCCCTCTCGAATTCAGATTGAGCATTACCCTCGGTGCTCTCGGGTTTCTGCTGCACTTGTTGCTGAGCCTGAGCCATACCTTACCCTCAAAACCTACCCCACTCAGCTACCACGGCAAAAAGTCCTATTTCTCAAATATGACCCCAAAAGGCACAAAACTCCAAGTTTTCCCCATAGTACCAACAATGCACAATTACTCACTCACACAGAAAAATCCAATTTCTAAAATCAAAACACAAACCTAACCCTAGGTCATCAACAATCCTCATGTCACAACTCACAATGGATTCCCAAACGATTATAATAACTGATCAACCTCGTAATATTACCTGATCAAACAAAATAAATTAAAATTTTCATTCCCAAAAACAATACAATCCAAACAAAAAAACACACTCAAAATGTAATTAAACTGCAATTAAGATCCAACCACATTTATAAATAGATAGAGGATCGCATATCGAAGTCAACAAATCATCATATTATCGAAACGTACCGCTGAAGCTGTGTGGTTTCCGCTTGTAGCCTAAAAATATAGAATACAACAAAGAAAAAAAAACCTAATTTATACCGTGTCTAGCATGGATTTGCGTAGTGTAGCGTGTATGAAAGAAGAAGGGAATTGATAAAAGGAAAAAAATCGTTTGGAAAATTTAGAAGCTTGACAATATAAAAAAATGGCAACTGAATTAGCCAATTCGCATTAACCGACTTTTTAAAATGATAATTTTTTATTAAATTGATGTAATTTTAATAACCTTTTTAGAATTATATATAATTATAAAAAAAAAATTATAGAATCTATAATTTTTATAACTTATAATTGATTTCTTTGAACTAACAATTGATCATAAATAATTTTTCAATTTATAATATTTTGTTACTATTAATGTAAACAAATTTTACTTATTTAACAGTCAAAAATGTGAAAAATAGTTATTCAATTATTTTGCATGGCAAAGATTGAACAACTTGTTTGCATCTTCAAGATGACGACCATGAGGATTCAGTCAATGTTGCTATATAATTGGAATCTATAATTTTGTGTAATAAAACAAAAGTTTTCTATTAAATAAAATTTTATAAACTTAAAATATTTTTTGATGATATTTGACTACTATAAAATTTCTTAAAACATATTTTTTTAAATTAAACATGATAATTTATATCTTTATAAATAACTTTTGTCTTAAAAAATATGTATTATAATTATTTATAGATATAGAGATATATAATCGTTTTAAAAATCTATCATCTAATATAAATCGAGCACAGTAACTTGTTATTTTATCAAAATACTTAATATTAGTATTATATTTGATAAAAAATAAGATGTGAAAAAAATAATAATTGAATATTCTTTCGATATTCATCACAATTCCACGTTTCTGTGTTGCATTTTCTATAAAGTACACATAGATATACAGAAACATACCTACATCTGCACATTAAGAATTAAAGAAAGGGTACGTGCAGAGCCATTGGAGGAAAAAACAATGGGGAGTTGACCGTGATGGAAATGAAAAAAACGTAAAGAGAGGTGAGGGTAATTATGAATTAAAAATCATTCCAAAGCTTTACTATGAGTGATGGAGAATTTTTAACTTTTTTGGGAGGTACATGGGCATTAAAAGTTTGTACCTAAAGATTTCAACAGAAGTCATTAAAAGTCTATGAAATTTTTGATACCTATAGACTTTTATAGAGTTTTAAAAAGTCAAGTTTGAATACCACCTGACTTTTAAAAACTCTAAGAATGTCTGTTTGAAATACCACTAGACTTTTGTGGAGTATATAAAAGTCTGGATTGAAACCTCTAGACTTTTAAACTCCATAAAAGTCATTAAAAATCAATAAAAGACTATAATCAATACACCCCCTACATCTAAAGGCACTTAACTTCCATATAATTTTTTTTATGAAACTCCGATGTGCCGCCTACTGTTGAATGACCCACTGCAGAACCACCGGTTGCGATCGTGTGGTTGATGGTGAGGAGTCATCATAAAATCTGGTGGGATATCCGACGGTTGTTATGTCAAAAATGTATACACCGTTTTGTCAAAAATTTATTGTAATACCGAAGCGAGATGTGTCTGCTATGATTTTAAGCAACTTTTTTAACTAAGGGTATACTAGTTTTAAAGTTGAAAATTTTAATATATTATAATGCATAAGCCCCTTATACTAACTACTTTGATATGAAAATTTTGAATTTACCAAACTACCACCTCCAATGGTTTGTTGTGTTTTTTTGTTGCATCTTTTGAATTGTAATATTAATCAATGTATATGTCTCATTTATTTTATTACACGTATCAATTTATATGCATTATATATTATATTATACACGTAACGTGTGTGCATCGTCTGCTAGTATGTATAATATTTCAATGTAAGTTCCCAAATATCAGATGTTTATTGCTCCGGAAGCGACATCACACGTGGCATAAAAAATTGACTACCGCCAAAAGCTGATAGATTCCCACGTAAAATTTCATCCCTCAATCAAACAGTCACGCATTTTCATGTTTAATCTGGAGCGTCAAAATAGACTTAATCAATAGATATTCTCTGCTATCCGTGTCACAATATATTAACCAATAACAAACTCACCTCAACATATATATATAACGATCTCTCAAGTAAATTCCAATAAAAATCGGAGAAGAAAAGCCAAAGCAAAATAATGGCAGGGAAAGCAGGGAAAAAGCTGGCCGAGAAGAAGCCCGTCGCCGAGAAAGCTCCTGCAGCGGAAAAAGCCCCGGCGGAGAAGAAGCCAAAGGCTGGGAAGAAGCTTCCGAAGGAAGGTGCTGCGGCGGGCGATAAGAAGAGGAAGAGGATGAAGAAGAGCGTGGAAACCTACAAGATCTATATCTTCAAAGTTTTGAAGCAGGTCCACCCTGACATCGGGATCTCAAGCAAGGCCATGGGGATAATGAACAGCTTCATAAACGATATTTTCGAGAAACTGGCGCAAGAGGCGTCTCGCCTGGCCAGGTACAACAAGAAGCCCACGATTACTTCTCGTGAGATCCAGACCGCAGTCAGGTTGGTTCTACCGGGTGAATTAGCGAAGCACGCCGTTTCTGAGGGGACGAAGGCCGTTACAAAATTCACCAGCTCTTGAAGAAATAGTTACTAGGGTTTATTTTTCTCTTGTCTTTTTGATTGACGAAAGCTACACATTTAGCTTTGTTTGGTTTAGTTATGTAAATCCAGTTTATTTCTGGTATGAATGAAATTGTCCGACAGCTTTTTATTATTTATGGTTATACTTGAGATTATTAAAACTTGGAAGCTCTGTTTTGTTGAAATACTTTGGAAAGTGTTTTCGATCATTGAATTAATTATGTTGGATCGATTTTCTTGTTACTCGGAATCCGGTGGTTGGTCCATAGGGACAGGACGGTTTTTGTGATGGAAGTTTTGAATCTAATTTTTGTTTGGTAATCCTTTTCTTGTTCAATTGCGTGCATGGGTATGTTAAGTCTCTTCATCAGTTTCATACAAATTTCTTGCTCCAACTCCAAAGTTTTATTTATTCGTCTTCTCTTTTAACAGATCATTTTTTGTTCTTTGAGGATAATAATCAGATAAGGAATGCATGTTTTTTGTTCAAATCTCTGTTGGTGCTGTATGGTTAGGCACGAAAATACTTTTATGGATCGGGTGTTTGTAAAGATCAATATACATAAAAATATGTTTGTATATGTGTTGATGTTTGTTAAACCAGGTATACAAATTTGGGACCTGGTTAGTCACGGACCCATGATTTCAGATTATAGGAAGGGATCTAATGAAATTTAAGTGTGGTGATAGATAACATGTAGTTATGATTGAAGTAGGCGATCTATTGAATGTGGTGAGTAATATATGAGCGATTCTGCCTTATGGCTCTGTAATTTGAATGTGAGAACTGAGAAGAGTAACATTACGGCAAACACCAAACGCCCGATCTTCCACAATGTACCAATAAAAAGAGCAAAATCCCTTTAGGTGCTTTTATGGAAAAATTATTTTAATAAATGCAATGAACAATGAACTTGTTCATTCAGTTTTAACCTGAAGGACACTGTCATCGTGGGCATCATCTACCATCCACGTGGAATCTTTTTTTCTTTTTAAAAACAAGATTCCAAATAAATAGTGATGATAAGGGTCTACTCTTAAGGACATCATCAAACAAACCTTCAAGCCACTCCAACATTACTAGCCTTTCTTAGAATACCAGTGAGAGGTGTAGGACTGCAAAATTCACGTGTAACTCAGAAATAATTCAGTGGTCTCAAGTCTTTTTCCCCCTAAAGTAAGTATTAATTATAGTCTTACTTCTTACTAAATCGATGTCAAAGGAAACCTTGAGGATTTATTCTATGCTATCACTGGGTAGCATAGAATAGAATGGTTGGATGTATCCCATGGGGTAGCATAGAATATTTCTGTCCAGAGAAGCTCTCAACTTGACAACTGCCATTGCTGTCCGTGATCGGTTCATCATGCCTTCTGCTGGTTGTAGTACTTGATTGGGACGACTGCTCAAGTGAGAAACAAGCATGGGATACATTGGCTTGGTTTGGGGTTCTAGACTTAGCTGCCATGGCAAGACAATTAACAACTCTCAGTATCATCAACATCTATCTATCCATTATATCATAATGCATGTGTTGGGGCTCTGCTCCGTGTTTCTTTCGCGGCATTTGGCATTCTAAAGCTTTCAGTTTGTTAGCTGCACTTGCTTTCGCATACAGTACCAATCTTTTCTTGCAATAACAAAGCACAGGTCAGGCCACTGTCTCTACTAGGAAGGTATTCTTGAGTTAATTTGAATGTTTCTTTTGCAACAACCTTTAAAATTCGGATCTTTGCTATCCAAAGAAACAGGTTTTTCTCACATGCATTTTGTGTCTTTGAAAATTCAATAGAAAGGTATAAAAACTTAAAATAGGTTGTGTTTTGGTGTTAAACTGTGAAGAAATCTAATCTTTTTACCCTAGGTATCACACAAGATGTCAAATTCCGTGATTAATTTTTAATATTTTCGGCTACATTCGGTCTGCTCATGTTATCAAGAATGTTAGGGTAAAACTTTCATCAATGTTACCGACATCACTAGAACGTACAAAAGATGGAGCGAAATCAAGGCATTTAATTCATTCATTCGTTCCCAAGTAATTTCGTACCGATTACAGAAACAAATTTCATTGATAGATAGTAAGCAATCAATCACCCATCGATTACATAAAATTCATCAATAAAACCCTAACTTCAACTATCAACCAGATAGCCTCTGAAAATTCATCGCGGATCACACCCAAAACCAGAAATTACCTTAGGAGCTGGTGAATTTAGTAACGGCCTTGGTCCCTTCGGAAACCGCATGTTTGGCAAGCTCACCAGGAAGCACCAACCTGACCGCAGTCTGGATCTCACGAGAGGTAATCGTCGGCTTCTTGTTGTAACGAGCGAGACGAGAAGCCTCATGCGCCAATTTCTCAAAAATATCATTGATGAAACTGTTCATAATACCCATGGCCTTGCTAGAGATTCCGATGTCTGGGTGAACCTGTTTAAGAACTTTGAATATGTAGATCTTGTAGGTCTCCACACTCTTCTTAATCCGCTTCTTCTTCTTATCGACCGAGGCGGCGGAACCACCTTCCTTGGGGAGCTTCTTCCCCGCCCTAGGCTTCTTCTCCGCCGGGGCCTTCTCGGCGGCAGGCTTTTTCTCCGCTGGTTTCTTCTCCGCCTTTGCTGCCATTTCGATTTTGTGTGAATTTGCGGAATCGTGATGAGAATTGATGCGGTGTGGTGGGTGCTTTTATATAGAGGTTGGGATAAGTTGTGATTGGTGGAGTCCGAGTGACAGGAATTGTGGATATGAACCGTTGATGGGACACTTTGATCTGTGGTGAAGATATTGTACACGTTTTTATTTTGTACCGGTCTAACAGCTGAGTGTATTACTATCTTATAATGGATAAGCACCTTAGTGTTATAACCCTTTTACAAATTCGAAAATACCGCTACTATTATGTGTTAAATGACCGAAAGACCCCTAATAATTTGGATAACCACATTAACATCAAAAAAATATTTGAAAAAGTAATAAACTACAAATTCAATTTAAAAAAAAAATATTACATCCCAAAAGCAAAATTAAAAATTAAATTTATAATTACCACCTCATTTTAAAAAAAACAAATATTGTATATGCACGCAACGTGTGCAACAGAACACTTTAATGATAATGTTACTACTACTAATATATATATATATAACATTTATTTGTAATGCATGCAGATAAAAAGAAATGTAAGGATGAAGATTGAAATTGATTGATTTAAATTAGTTAGAATAAAAAAGAATTATTTCGGGGGAAAATAAATAAATAAGCATGCCTAGCTAAAGTAACTTGTGTGGTGGTGTAAAGCGCCTTCATAAGTAATTAGAAACCTATCGATTATATTGAGTTGGTCTGGAGTTTTAAACTTCATAGGAATAAATGTAAAATTGATACAAGCTCAAATGAGATTGTAAATTTTTTAAACCCCATGAGATATATATACAAAATTAACCCTCAAATTATATAGTAAACAAATATGAGAAATTTATGAGAATTCAAGAAAATATGTAATCATGCAACGGTTATAATTTAAAATAATTATTTCAGAAGATAAAAATAATGTTCTACATGTTAAATTCAAAACATTTTGAAAGATATTCGGGCAAAATGTATTTTAAAACAATAAATAGATGTTTGCAAATATTTTGCAAACTCAGTTTTTCAGTAAATAAATAGATTTTGAATGATTTATTTGCTTGTTTCTACTATTGATTCTCTATGCATAAAAAAAACAGAAACAGAGAAGAAGGTAATAACATGTTCTAAGTTGTCTGATGACAATTTTGTAATTAATTGAATTTTATTAAAAGCTGTTTTTATTTTATTTTAATAGCAAACACTCAATGTTTTTACTTAAAAGCAACGTTTTTCAATTTTAAGCAAAACCAACAAAGAAGTGCTTTGAATAAGCAATCGCAAACATACCATAAATATCAAAACTATTACCAAGACATATATGCAACAGATTTTATATGTATTTTTTTTATAAAAAAAATATTACATTACATTCATAAAAAATCTCCAAAGCCGTCGAAGTTTTTTGAAAATTAAAAGTTAATAAGATAGTTTGATAATCCATATTTATTTATTATTAAGAGCATCACTATCAATTTTTATTCAGAGTTTTACTCGGGAAGAAAAAAGCGCATAGTCGACAGATTCTTGTTTCAGATGACGCTAAGCCACATAGGTCTCATTGCCTGATCTTTCCCATTGAGAAGGGAAACGACGATTAAAGCTAAAACGCTAGGTGCTGCGGGTAACTAGCCTTTCCTAGCCACGCCTCGTCTCATATCCCCGTTATCTTTAGTTAAGGAATCTACCTGGGATTGAAGAATGTTGATCATTGCTTGAGCTCTCATCACTTCAATCTTCAACGTCTCCCGCTCCATCGACACGTTCAGGATTTCATTCTCGAGGTTGCTGATAAACTTCAAGTACCCCGGAGGCACGGATTTCTCGAGGTTGGAGGAGTCAAGAGGGTTGATCACAGGACTGTTTTGTTGGCGTTCTATGGGTTCAAGTAGCGGAAACTCAAAAGGTCCTAAGGGAAAATTTGTCGTCATCATCATTGTTGGTTGATCTTGGGTCATTGTGGTTGAATCTTCGGATCCATTAGCATTGCTCGAGTTGGGGTCATTGAGTTTCGATCTTTTGCTCTGTGACAGAGAGAGTTCTTTGGGATCTTCTGATTTCTCCCTCTTGCACAATAACATAAGACTCTGTGACTCGACTGGATTTTCGATCTCAGGAGGAGCCATGGTGAGAGGCGTAGGATCCTGCAGCAGATAAAAAGCAACGAGATTAAAATCTGACATCAAATAAAAAATCATATGGCTCTCAAAAGTCAAGTTTGACAGCAAAAATTGTTCGAAACTGTCTGTTCAGAATCATAGTTTTGGCAAGAACTCCGGCATAATAGACTCGAATATTTTCTAGTCACACAACAATTAAGAGTTCCATATGGCGAAGATTATAAAAGGTAATCGTCAATGAATTCACATGCAAGAAAGATTTCAAGAAACTGAGTTAAATGCAATTCAGTACTAAATAGAAGGATTTGGTAAAAAAAATTCATCATACATCCAAGGTAATTAACTGGGATCGGTTGTCAAAATTTTCCTCATGTATCTCCAACTCTAGAACATTAAGTGTGGCCACCGCATGCCTGGGTGACAAAAGATGGACCAAAAACATACTGCAGTTTTCCTTTTGCATAAAAAAGTGGATCTCTGTTTAAAGAAGTCCATCTTATCGAACAGCATTTCCGGGCATGCGCTATCGAGCGAATCTTGAAATGAAGCCGTTAAACATAAAATATCCACAGCAAATTGATTGATGTTCTTCAAAAGAGTTCCATTCTCACTATGCTACTTTCATGTTTATATTTCTCACGTCTGCTTTGTCCTGGAATTGACCACCCAAGGATGAGAAATGCATATTTCTCCTTCCACCCAAGGAAATATTTTTATAAAATCAAGCTCATGGACAGATTCTTTGATGAAGGAAGCCCTGTGAAAAATGAGTTTCACCGTAGAATTTACAAAACTAACAGCTCTAGAAAATAAATCAAACAAATTTAATGTGCCGTTCTGGAAATATAATCCAATTCACAACCTGGTTTTTATATCACATCCACACATAGGAATGGTTGAATTCAATGATCAATAGAGCGAGGTATAGACAAGTTCTTCCACTTGCCGACGAAATTCAATGTGGCATAATACTTAACATCTACTAAAATCCATTTCAAAGGTATATATTCAGAAAAAAAGAGAATAAACAACCTGTCCAAGAAGAGTACACTCAACTCGTACTTCATCACCATTGGGCACATCATCATCATCTCCTCTAGGAATAACGAGCGCTGCATCATCGTCCCATTCCTCTTCAACAAAAGGGGCATAACGGTCCCCATTTGGAGGACCGAGGCCACTTTTCTGGAAGATTCTACATAGCACAAATGCATCCTTTCTTGCCGAAAACAACGAAATGATTGTAGGATTTATAACTTTCACATATAAATCAGAAATACATATACAAGAAACAAATAAAGCAAAGAGAGGAATCTCTGAAACCACATCCACACCTGCGTAACTCCAGCTCTTTGCAATTCCATATCACAAAGCCTATACTCATGCATTACCCAATTTGTTCTCTTCCCATCAGGAGCGCGCCCACTATGAAAAACAAGTGTTTTTTTCAATCCTATGGCCTGATTTTTATGATGCACGGGTCGGTCCTTCCCAGTTGCTTTCCAATATCCTTTGCCAGTGGCACGATTCAGGCGAGACCCATTACCATACTTCCTATCCACAGGGCTGAAAAAGTACCATTCTTGATCTCTAGTCTTCATAGATGAGTATTCTGTAAAGGCAAAAACACGACAATTCATTAGCGGATAAGAAACCATTCATGCATATCGAACAAGAGATATAAAAATGAAATCAGAAATACTGATACCAAGTACTTTAAAAGTAATTCTTCATCACCAACTTACACACAAAATGCATGTGAATATCGACACAACAACAATCTCTTTGTCGATTATTATCTTTTTTTCTTTCTTTCTTTCTAAATTCTCATTTTCATCAAATCCAGGTCAAAAAAATATAATCTTTTAAAATTTTATCCAATTCTTTAATGCTAATCTTCTTCCACTTCTCTTTATAGAAATTTAAAATCATAAAAACCATAGGCAGGAGTTTAATTGACCTAGGCGAGTTTAAGTATTTTGGAGGATAAAATTTGACTTTGAGAGAACATTTTAATTGGATTTATCATAACATCCGAAGCAACAATTTTTTTTCAACGAAACATATGCATACCATAATCCACAAACCGAAAGTTAAGTTACGCATGCACATTAATTAACACCAATAACAAAACTGGCAACAGTTAAATCCCATAAAACTACAAATCAGTTAAATTTTAATTCCATCGACTAAAGTTTACAACTTTACACTTAAACATCAAATAGATGAACCAAACACACAACTGAATCAAAGCAAAACAAGTAAACAAAGTGTAACAATTTCAGTTAACAACATACAAAAAAGTATTTTATTTCATTTACCAGCAAGCTCCCAGGGCTCAGATTTGTAAACATCAATTTCAATAACAGGTTGGAAACGAAAGGGCTTCCCACAAGCTTTCCTCCTCAAATAATACCTCACCAATTCTTCATCAGTTGGATGAAACCTGAACCCCGGCGCCATAGAATTCGGCGGCTCCGCCCCTTTCCCCGCCGCCACAACCACCTCCTGTCCCATCTCCAGTCCAAAAAACACAACGATTCCCACACCAAAAAAATGTAAAAGAATCCCGGAAATTCAGAACTTTCCCTCAGCTAATCTCAACACCAAAAGAAAAACCCAGATGCAATAAACCAGAAAAATCAAGAAATAACCTCCAAAAGAAGTTAGGTTTGAAAGAAGAGAAGAAATAGAAGAAGATTAGATGGCAAGCAAAGGTGATAATACAAGATTTAAGGTGATGGGGCGTTGGAAAGACGATTTTTAAGGGGTTTGGTTAATGGTTTTACCCATCGTTTAAGAAATGAGAGTGTGTGGTGTGTGGTTGGATGCTTGCTTGACACGGAAATCGAAAATCAAAGGGCACCATTTTGACAAGGGATCAAGTGCGTACGTCCAGCTGTTTCTCATTATTTTGTTCCATCTGCAGTTAATTTTTTATTTTAATTTGGTCGTAAATATTAGACTTTTAAAATTATTTTTTTCTAATTGTGGTATTTGTGTTTCTAATTTATCTTTTTCGTAAAATAAAGAACATTTTTCCTCGCTACTATAAATTAAATATTTTACTTATCTCAACTTTTAAAGTATTATTTTTTTAATCTCCGGGTTTTTTAATAAAATATTCGAAAGAATATAGTATATTAACAAACTAACCTATTTTGGGTTATTTTATTAAATTAACCAAAGTCGTCAACTCCGATGACGTCTTTAATTTTTTTTTAAAACATTATTGAATGCGCCATCTGAGATGACGCATTCAATATTAATTTTTTTTATATAGAAGGCGCCATCTGAGATGACTCATTCCATATAAATTCTGAGATATCAATTTAGGTTACTTTAATAAAATAACTCTTTAATGTGTTTTTTGTTCCGAATAATTTATTAAAAAACCCATAATCTCTGCCATCTAGAAAAGGGTTTTTAAATACCTTTTTGATATTATTCTTTAAAAAATGATTATGACTCTATCAAAACTCTTTCTTCAAATACAAGCAACAATTTTTTGTGTGTAAATTATTTCTACGTATTAATTTTAATAACGTGTTTGATTGATTAGAAAATCTAATCTATTAGAAATAAAATATTGGATTTATCTCATTCAAAATCTTCCTTCCACCAATAACCAATTTTATAACCTAAATAAGACATAAAGTTGATGTACTAATACAATTATTGAAATGATTTACTTGAATTTATTATCATTCTATTTGAATTCCTTTGAATGGTTTCGTTGGTCTTATCCCCTCAACTTGTGGATAATGACTCACAAAAGCTATTTTTATCGTTTGGACAATTTTTTGGTGAGGATGTGATTTTACTAATGACATTTAGCAAAATATGGTAAATTGTACGAATTCCCATGTGTTATACTAAAAATAAACGAAACTCATGTGTTACAAAATAGGCAAACATATCACTCTATTTTTTTAAATCCTGAACAAAAATATCATGTGTCAAACAAAATGCAAAAAAAACACATCTCTCTTTTAACCATGAACTCAACTCCCCCGAGTTGAAAAAAATTAGCCAAAAGAACCTATTTATTTTCCTAACCCTATACGAAACCCCTCTATTTTCATAAATTCTGCGCGAAACACATCTATTTTCCTAAAAGTGAGTTTCGTGCAATTTAACACATAGGAGTTTCGTATATATGATTGATTTTTTCTCTCTATTTTATTTATTTAGTGGCGATGATTAAAAATAAACAGTACTTTGGCCAGGGGCAGACGTACACAGGGGCAAGTGCCACCGGCCCAAAATAAACATTTACCTTAATTTTTTTAAAAAAACTTGCAATTTTACTCTAAAAAATTGTAGGTTACCCCTAAAAAATTACATTTTGTCTCCCCTTCAATTGTAGTTTGACCCCTAAAATTTTTGAATTTTTTTGCCTCACCTTCCTAAAAATCCTGCATATGCCACTGACATTTGGCTATGCCTAATTGGGTCGGTTAGTTATATGATTCCGGTCAATTTTTTTTATTTATAAATATAATAATTTAAAAAATAAATATTATAGAATTCATTTATTTATTAATAAAATAATTAACATAAAAAACATATACGTAACAATTTGTGCAATGAAATTTTAATATGTATAATATTGAAATGAGAGAAACGGTGATACATGAATGATTTATTTAGATTATTATATGAAAGTTCGTGTTCAATAACAACAATAACTAACTCAATGTAGTGTGGTAGACCACATGAATCATAGAAGAAATCAAGTCAGGTCACGCACACGCGTCAGCCTTCTCCATGTGCTTATTTTGTTCAAAATATCATTGTTGATCCATTTTGAATCCACATCTTTGTACATAACTGCGAATCATTTCTTATTTGGTCATTTTATTACTCTTGTGAAATGGCTAAAATCCATGAACTCTACCCGATGAACAAGTGCATTACTGAGCATATGTAGTACGTGACCAAAACCATCGTAAACAACTTTCTTGCATATTATCGTCTATACGAGTCATACATACTTCAGCTTGAATGTCTTCATTCTATTTTATCTATCCTAGTCTCAACATGCATGCAACTGAATATACACATCTCTGTCACACTCAGTTTTATTTTTAACCCCGTCAGTGATATATATCGTTGCTTGTCCCAAAACACGTAAGGAAGATGGTAACAATAGTCATGTGACAAACCAACTATAAAAAAATAGTCACATATCATGTCATAAACCATAATATGTTCAAAGAATAAACTTTCTTATGATTTGATCAGGATAAAATTGAAGTAAATCTTATCATACTTGTATTTATATAAGATTAAGATAATTTTTACGTATATATAATTATGACAACAAAGAGATAATTTAGAATAGGTTACGTCGGATTTGTTAAATTAATGAATAAATCTGGAAAATTTATTATATTATTATATTATAGTTATTTGTTACAGATTTTTACTAAAATAAAGAGAAATTTGAGTCGCACCTAAAATTATAATGAAATAAGGGTTTTTTTTAAAAAAAATAAATAACCTAAATTAAAAATTTGTTGAACAAAATAACCTGAAACATGAGGCTTTACAGAAGTAACCCAAGTCACAAACTAAATTGACGACTTCATCTTGAAGACGCCAACTGAATTGAAGACCATGAAAAAATTGGAGACGCCGATTCAATTGGCGTCTTCCATGAAAAAGTGTTAAATTAAAATCATAGATTTGTAATTATTGTTTTTTTATATAGGGGAGGGATATATTTTAAACAAGAAATTTGGGCCACCGTCCAAACTCAAACTCGAGTCGTCCGAAAAAAGACATGTTATCTACCGACTACGACCATATTATCAAAATTAGTAATTATTGTTGTGAGCATAGCTTCCGTCCCGTCTGGGTGGTGCCCTTCTTATTTTCAAATTATTGTCAAATGTGGCCCGAAATGAAAAACACACCTATAGGTGTATTTTTGCTCAACCGCCCCTATAGCCCGGTGCTCATGACGCGCTACAGAACCTCCACCGTGACGGGAGACCCTTATTCCGGTTGTAAAGCGGAAGAAGAGGGAGAATAGGCACAACCCCACCAGCAGCCCGCGTTTCCCACCCGAAAGTAATTTCAACTGAAAGAAGAATCTGCGTGCACTATCTATGGAGTGGAGTGACTATCCTTAATCTCCTCAGTATCCTACACTCTTTCTTTTTTTTGGCTCAAGAGGCATCGGGGCTAGAAGACTACTGTGATACAAAACCACTCAGAGGGCGGGCTAAGCGGAAATCATCTTTATCTTGTCTTGAATTTACCAAAATACAGGAAATTGTGCACCACAAATAGGAACTAATAAAGAGATCCGTGATCCCATAGAAAGACATCACGAGCCCTTATGAGCAAGACAAGTTTTGGATTTTATATCCCTTATCCTTCGAAAAAAATTAAAACTCATTCAAAACTTCAATCTTTATATAAAAATCCGCATGTAATGCTAAAATAAAAATTGAGAGCCAAACTTTCATATCAAAATAAAATTAAATAATATAGAGTATAGTATCGTAATTTTAATTTTATTTTAAATTATTGAAATTCTTCAAACATCAATCTCGAAAATTGTAGTAATAGATTTTGTGAGAAAGATGGAGTGACGATTTTAACTTAATAACCACTTCAACAATAATTACTAATCTTTTGATTTTAATTGGTATATTAATTAAAGAAAATAGTATATTGCTAAAGCTTTGGGACAACCTATGAAATTGACATATGCATATAAGTGAACATGCAAAAACAAAAATGTACATATAAATATAAATAAATAAATAAAAGTAATGACTACACGTAAAGTAATACATTGCCTGAAGGTTAGGAAATCTCTTTTGGGCTTTTAATTAATAATAAAAATAAATGTGTATTATATCTTTATTCTTTATTAAAAATAGTCATCCCTCCAACCAATAGTCATCCCTTCACACTTTCCGACTTGCATTAAATGATACGCTGGAGCATCCAAAATAAATAAATAAAATAAGAAAAAAAAAGGTTATCCAAAAGGGCCTGTTAATGCAATTAGCCATGTAGTTTTTTTAATAGACAATATATTATCAATGGGTGAATTGTCTAGTTATAAATTATATAGAGTAAACTGTCTATTATAGATACTGTAGTAATCTTAGTAATGATGTGTATCTTAGAAATAATAACAAGCAAAGTAACAATAGCTTTATGAATGTTTGTCGAGACGAGATTTGAAATATCTGTCTTGAAACGATATTGCCCCGTTATGGTGCTTACGGTTAGTAACAATCGTTTCCTAAGAGACAACAGCTATGACGTGATAGGAGCACTCCAAATCACAAGTTCTCAAACCAAAAAGGTTTAAAGACACTTCAATAAAAATAAGGATGAACAATATGAATATGCATAATTTTTGCCCTAAAAAATGACTTTGATCTTGCAAGAGAATTATTTAATTCATCAATGGGTTGTTCTTTTTATACTTAACCATAAGACATCATCAAATGACACCTTTTGGAAGTAAATTTTCATGAAAAAATGCATCTATATGCGAAAGGGCAAAATCCTTCATGAAAACCAAATTTGGCTATTTTTTGACAGAAAAGCAGGCGTTAGGGCGCCACTAAGCAGGCGCCCTAGCGCCTGCCTATACTGCCCGGGCTGTTTTCACCTGTTTTTTCCTACATTCGTATTTTTTCACTTTTCCATGCTTAATTTCAATTCATTAAGCACATTTTTTCAACAATCCCCCACATGAATTAAAATTAATGCATGAATGCAATGATCACCTTTAACGAATCGTTATAGCATCTGAAGAGGTAGCTTGCGGCTTTGAATCTTCCGTAGTAGTATTCAATTGAATTTACTGACTTAATAATGAACTTAAAGTCTTGAGCTATTTAGTCGTTTGTGTAAACCGAGACAATTGAACCCACACCATAACAACTTTAACCTTCGTATTGGTTTTTACGATTGTATCCATTTCGGCCATGGACCACGCTTGGTTTCATAAGTACTTTTGAATTTTGAAGCGGACACACTTTGCACTTACGTAGGTGATCTCCTATAAGAGTATCCCGCTAAACTCCAACATATTCTTATATGTCTTAGGAATCATTAAAGATATTTTGTCTATCCTCATACTATTTTGCAGGCTACACCCCTTATCATAGGAATGGGTTGGAGATTGATCTACAAGGTATTTATACAATCTCATAATTTAGTTGTCTATTTTGAACCTAGATCTTGGGATCTCCAGTCAACAAGGTGTGTATTCACTATGAGATTTTGATAATAGAGTTTTAACCACATTCCCCTCGATAAACTTTTACATGATCTATTGGTTAACCATTCATAAGCTGATCAGCGGTTTTCTCACATAACCAATTAAGGTTATGCATATAGAGATCATTACAATATGGACATATGGCTATGACTTTTATGTCGAGACTTACAATTATACATACTACCTTATGCTATTTCTAGAGCATATTGGTTGTTACAATGTATTATAATTGCAGGCACGTGCCAACATGGAATTTCTTCTAAGAAACCTTGAAGCCATCCGGTCTCTTCTCCCATTTTCTCCATTGCAATAAACTTGATTTCATTGTGGATCGAGATATATGTATGTTTGCTTTGAAGATTTTCACAACGTTGAGTCCTTTCCAATAGTAAACACATTACCATTTATGGATTTTGAGTCCTTTCATTATAGCGGTTTGGTATTACTTTGCCAACAAGAAATTTTCACTTAACAAAACATTGAAAGCCCTCCGGCTTCTTCTCCGCTTTATCCAGCTCTATGAATTCTCAATTCATATTGGATTGAGCATTACAATTTTTTGTTTAGATAATTTCCTGCGTGTCCTTTTTCATGACACAACATCATTACCAATGGTTAACACATAACCATTTATGCCAGATATCTAATATGTATTAGGATATCTCGAGTTTCAAATTCTAAGCGTTATATCTTACAAAATTTGAAACTATTATAACTTCTCGATTTTAATTCACAATTCAAATTTTAAGCATAATTTCTTTAAAATCCAAGTTCAAGATTTTATTTATTACAAACTAGAATTTTTAGCGCAAAGCTTAAAATTTTGAAACTAGAATTAAACATGAGAATTCGTCTTAGAAACTTCAATTCTAATTTGATGTTGCTGCATCAACTTCATCATGTCAAAATGTTTCATCAACATTTTCTTGTTTTGATGATCTCTATATTGTTTCTGATAATGAGCATATCATCAACATAAAATCATACTTAGATATGCTTCATGTGTCTCACTTTTATCACACTTGTTTTGACAACATAGTTTTGTCAAATTTCCATGTCATTATTTTGACACTTTACTTCAGTCAGGCACCCCACGCTTTCAATATTTATAGGAAACTTTGTCCTTAACTCATAAGGTTTTTTTTCCATCATTACCTAAGTGTGGTATTTAGAATATGTTGACCAATAGCATGGTCGCCCCCCCCACAATTTTGTGTAACCATTTAAGTTGAAAAACGCAGTCAGATGTTTGGGCAGTATAAATGATCAAGGGGTAGTAACTCATGTCACAGTTATCAAGATTTCATTGTGTTGAACTTCCAAGTTTCAAATTCTAAGCTTATAATTTATAAATCAGACTTCAAGATTTATATCTTGCAAACTTTAATTTAAACACGCTTGCTTACAAATTTTGAAACTTTTACCATCTCTCGAATAAAATTCATTATTTGCATTTTAAGCGTCCAAACTTATAAAACTCGAATTAAAGATTTTATGTCTTTGCAAGTTCGAGCTTTAAGCTTATAATGCTTAGAAAATTTAAATATAACCAATTTTAAGAGAGAACAACGCCTAGAAAACCAAATATGACATTCGATTCATCATTTGTATTTTAAACTTACAAATCTTAGGAAACTTGAATTCAAGATTTTAAAACATGAAAATTCAAGTCATAAGCATTAAATACTTAGACAATACGCATAGAATCAACCACAATTCTTCACTGCAAAACTCATTTGCTTACTTTGTTTTCAACCTCTTTCTCGTAGTGTTCAAACACTTATATAACATAGTCTTTGCTTCGGTCCTTCAGAGCAAATAGCCATAATAATATCTTGTCCAATAATCGATAAAGTAGTTTGCACAAACTTTAAATCACAAACATCAATGTGAAATGATTCTAGAGAGGTCTTTTTCTTTCATCTGAATGAATGACGGTTTTGTTAACTTATCTCACACAAGTCTCACACTCATGTTTTAAGTTAACATCCACTTAAAACAATAAATTTAACTTTACAAATTTGTGTTTATAATTCACATGACCACACGATTATCCATAAATCATAAAACTGCATCAAATGAGTATTAACATAAATTTTATTGGTTCAACGATTAATGAACAACCGTAATTACAATTATTTTGAAAGATGCTATTACATTCCCACAAACACCAAATTTGTATAATACAATCATTGTTAATCTAAAAATATTAATCAAGCTGCAAGCATATGATCATTCAAGTCGTTTGAGATCCGATAATCTTCGGTCATGTTGACTTGATCATTTGCCTTCCCACGATCGTCTTTGTTACGACAATTATTGGCCATGTGATTGGGTTTTTTCAGATTTGTAGCACTTTTCTTTGAACTTTTTTCGCATTTCCATTTTTGGAGGCCGTACCGTCAAACTTTGGCTTTGTTCCGGTACGCTGTTCAACCAAGTTCGCACGTGCTTCCATTTGGTATCTACCCGCCTTCCTCTCGGACATCTTGTTGTCCTCCTTGATTCTCAACCGAACCACAAGGTCTTCAACACTAATCTCTTTACGCTTATATTTGAGATAGTTCTTAAAGTCCTTCCACATATGAGGCAACTTCTCTATCATAGGGGCCACTTGGAATGAATCACTTATATCCATCCTCTCCGCATGGATATCATGCAAGATTACTTGTAAATCTTGCACTTGTGCCATCACCGGCTTGGTGTCAACCATTTTAGAATCCAGGAATTGTCCAACGATGAATTTTTTTATGCTGGCATCCTCGGATTTGTACATCTTTTCCAGAGATGCCCATAGTTCCTTTGATGTTTCAACAAGATAATAAACATTATATAATTTGTTGTCTAACCCGTTTAAGATGTACTTCTTGCAAAGGAAGTCGCTTTGGTTCCAAGCATCAATTGTAGCCCTCTTTTGGGAGTCGTCTTCTCCTTCTTCAACCGGAGGAATATCATCTGTTAAGAACCTTGCCAAACTCAAAGTGGTCAAGTAAACTACATCTTTTGTTGCCATCTTTTGAAGTCATTCCCATTGTATTTCTCTGGCCTTTCTCCATGATGAACAGAAGTCGTTGTTCCACCCGATGAAGCCATTTGTTACAGCTATCGTTTCAAGATTGTAGGAATCTTAGTAATGATGTGTATCTTAGGAATAATAGCAAGCACAATAACAATGGCTTTATGAATGTTTGTCAAGGCGAGATTTGAAATATATGTTCTTGAAACGATATTACCCCTGATGTCATATGACATATTGGCATTCTCGGGTAAAATCCCCTCAAGAATCGAACCGTCATATACCGAACAGAGTGGCACCAAATAGGATGAATATCGAGCACATGGTTTCTGAATAGCTGTTAAACCCTCCTCGGGATTCTAGTCAAAGATTAGTGGAAGACTCAGTGATAACCAACAAATTAACCGGCGGGGATAAATGTGCATTAATGAGGTGTGAATTTTTCGGACATACTCGCCACATTATCGCCACAATCAAAGGAGATGGGTTCCTATACTTTCCCGCCAAGTAAACAGAGGAATCGAACCTATAATTACCCGCTGAGAGTCACATTTAAAGGGTTGGACTTTTTATGCATAAGACTCCGAAGAGAGCATACTTATTCTGTTCGGTCATCTCTATTATTTTTTCAGATATTCTTGTGTAATAATTCTGTAGTCATTTATTTGTCAAAAGTCCTGTAACAAATCAAGATTGTGATATTACAAATTATACTGGACTAGGTCCCGTGGTTTTTCCTTCAATTCGAGGGTTTTCCACGTAAAAATCTTGGTGTCTTTCCTTTATTTTTCATTACACGACTATGACTTGTGATACAAGCACTCCAAATTACAAGTTCTCAAGCCACAAAGGTTTAAAGACACTTCAACAAGAACAAGGATGAACGATATGAATATGCAGAATTTTTGCTCAAAAAATGACGTTGATCTTGCAAAAGAATGATTTAATTCATCAATGGGTTGTTCCCTTTATGCTTAGCCATAAGACATCATCAAATGACACCTTCTGGAAGTAAATTTTCATGGAAAAAAGCATATATACGCGAAAGGGCACACAACCCTTCATGAAAAACCAAATTTGGCCATTTGGACAGAAAAGCAGGCGTTAGGGCGCCACTCAGCATGTGGTGACGAGTACTCCTTTGGGAAAGCTCTTGTCTAAGGCAAAAATATCGGGGCGAATGGTGAAATGGGTCACCGAACTGAGTGAATTTGACATTACTTATCAGTCTCGAACTACCATCAAATCTCAAGCCTTGTCAGATTTCTTAGTAGGGGTGACTCATACTCCTGAGGAGAAGGAGTGGAATTTGTTTGTGGATGGGTCATCCACTCAATTGGGAAGTGGTGCAGGAATTGTACTCATCAGTCCCGAAGGAGAAGAAATCAGGGTAGCCATCCAGTTCGGTTTTCATTACTCAAATAATGAAGCTGAATTTGAGGCTCTTATCTCGGGCTTTCGAGTAGCGTTAGATGCTGGAGTTCGAAAAATAAAGGCATTTTGGACTCAATGTTGGTTGTTCAACATGTGAATGAGATGTACAAAGTAAAAGAAGAAAAGTTGAAAAAATATGTGGAGGATGCTCGGGCGCTAATGACTCAATTCCAAGAGGTGGAACTAAGGCAGATACCGAGGGAAGAAAATGATCGAGCCGACGAACTTGCGAAATTGGCTAGTTCAATTCATGAGTGGAAGAACATGAATGTACTAGTGCAAGATCTTTTAATCTCCCATATAACTGTCAACAATATAATGAATCTGGAACCTTGTATTGTGTCTGATTGGCGAGAGCATAGTACTAATTCTTGAAGACAAAGGTTTTGCCATATGATCCGAAAGAGGCTGCTCAGGGTAGCGAGCTTGTTCGGAGTTTTAATGATTTACTCGTGGGATCGGGATGTTCGGTCCACGTTTAAACATAAAATTGCCTAAGTGATTGTGCTCGGGGTAGCGAGCTTGTTCGAAATTTTAATGATTTACTCGTGGGATCGGGATGTTTGGTCCACGCTTAAACATAAAATTGCCTAAGTGATTGTGCTTGGGGTAGCGAGCTTGTTCGGAATTTTAATGATTTACTCGTGGGATCAGGATGTTTGGTCCACGTTTAAATATGGTGTCACCGGTGTACTGGTGCATGTGCTCGGGGTAGCGAGCTTGTTCGAAATTTTAATGATTTACTTGTGGGATCAGGATGTTTGGTCCACGTTTAAACATAAAATTACCTAAGGGATTGTGCTCGGGGTAGCGAGCTTGTTCGGAATTTTAATGATTTACTCGTGCGATCGGGATGTTTGGTCCATATTTAAACATAAAATTGCCTATGGGATTATGCTCGGGGTATCGAGCTTGTTCGGAATTTTAATGATTTACTCGTGGGTCGGGATGTTTGGTTCACGTTTAAACATAAAATTGCCTAAGTGATTATGCTCGAGGTAGCGAGCTTGTTCGGAATTTTAATGATTTACTCGTGGGATCGGGATGTTTGGCCCACGTTCAAACATAAAATTGCCTAAGTGATTGTACTCGGAGTAGCGAGCTTGTTCGGAATTTTAATGATTTACTCGTGGGATCGGGATGTTTGGTCCACGTTTAAACATAAAATGGCCTAAGTGATTATGCTCGGGGTAGTGAGCTTGTTCGCTTTATTCATGGGATCGGGATGTTTGCTCCATTTTCCAAACTTAAATTTATAGAAGTATCGAGGATCGGGATTTTTGAATAGCAAAATGAATAAAGACATTTGTTATTCAATCAAAGAAATGTTACATCAGAATAAAAACAAGAAAATAAAAAAAAACATCCCTAATCTATGGCTGAAAGAATTTCTCAGGAAGGCTTTCCAGAGCAGCTTCAACATCAAAAAAATCCTTTGGAATTCCTTAAGGAGGGTAACCCTTTGCCTCAATTTGGCGGACACAGGCCCCAAACCCGTGATCAAAAAATTTTGTGGTGAGGTCCGCCACCATGTCGCTAAACTCTGAGGACTTCAAAAAGTCAGCCTCTTGGCAAGCCAAAACTCCTCCATCTGAACATCTAGCGAAGATTTCTCCTGGGCCAGTTGTTCGGATATGGATTTGTATTGCTCCGATAAAGTCTTATTGACGTCATCTACCTCAGTCGACTTCTTGCGCTCTCCCTCAAGAGCAGCCCGAGCCTCATCCTGAGACCATCATCATAGAATGCTGATCTTCAAGTAGCTTTATGGACCTCTTCAAATCATCGCCCATATTTTCAAGTTGATTGATTTGCTTCTGGTGATTAGCATCTTCTGATCGAACCGAATGGGATCGGGTGAGAAGTTCACTCGCCATCATGTTGGCCTGCATAAGAACGCAAGAAGTGAGTATACCGAAGATAAAGACTTAGAAAATTATCAATAAAGTTACCTGGGTGAAGGAAGTGGAGAATTCATTCACCAAACTACTGAAGGCCAACTCCCTGAGATATTTGCGGTCGGCGGAGTTGGGAGAGTGGCATACAATGGATTGGGAGGTCTTGGGTCTCGTTTCTTCAGGAGAGAGATATTGGGAGAATAGTTCCAGGGTGGTATGTGGTATCTCGAGGTGGGCCAAGAAGCCCTCGGACCACCTGGAGCAGGTTGAGAAGAAGCTCGGGATACAAGGGGAATGAGGGAAGAAGAGGTTTTCTTAAGAGGGGTGGTTTTCAAGGAAGAACCCTGGCCCTCGGGAATGGTCCTTTTTCGACGCTGAAGAGCCAGGGCCTCCTCAGGAGAAGCCCTCTCGTCGGATGGAGAGGTAGGCTCAACAGATGGATGAGGGGCAAGAGTAACAGCAGGTGCAGAAGCCTGGCCTTTCTGATATTTGGCTTTCAGCTTCTCTGCCATCTTGGCTTTCATCATTTTTGTTTCTGAAAAAAAAAATACAAAAATTAGGCGAAGGTTAGTCCAAGCATAACAAGCTGAATATACAATCAAATGAGAATGCTCAGAAGCACTCACCGAGGGGCATTTTCAAGGATGCACCCTTCGGGCTCAGCTGGAACAAGTATAACAGTCCGTCGTCAATCAGCTCCACTAGATTAAAACAATGATCGCCAAGCTTACGACAAACCAACAGATATGGTTCCTCCTCAAGGTACTCATCGGGAGATTTTCCCTCCACTCCATGGGGCAATCCCAAGGCTGGAGTGGACGAACAAAAAAGTATAATCTTTTCCAATTTTTTATTGACGAGGGGTAGTTCTTGAGGAAACCAGCCCCTGTTCGAGAAGAAAAATAAAAGAGCCCGACCTCTTTCTTAATTAATTGAAAAAAGCAATGAAAGAGCTCAGGATTAGGAGTAAAGCCTAAAAATGAGAGAACTATGAAGAAGCCTGCTAACAGTCTATAACTGTTGTGGAACAGTTGACTGAGAAAAATGGAGAAATATGACGCTACTTCGACAAAAAAAGGTGGGGATAGGAAAGCGAAGACCTCCTCGGAGTTGGTCTATATAAAAAGAAAAATAGCCCTTAGGGGGAAAATGGGGACGAGATTCCGAAGGAGGAGCAATAATAGAAGTCCCCTCAGAAATCTCCCACTTAGTACGAATGTTAGTCAAGTGCTGATTTGATTTAATCCCGGATTCAAAAATATAGAACCAAGGAACGTGAGCCTTCACTAAATCTTGCTCTGTAGCAGCTCGATGCTTGTCTTTACGAGCAGCTGAGGCATCAGAAGAGCTTAATGTCTCCTCGCTATCAGACTAGGAGGATGATCTAGGAGAGGGACTAATAACACCCTCCTCATTGAACTTTTCTATTAACTTTAATGAGGAGTCATCTGAAGAAGAAGTCATACTTGATATATAGAAGCTGGAGGTTATCAAAGACAAGTTGCTCAGCAAAGTGAAATAAATGAAAAGAGTGGGGGAGTATTTATAGATAGGACCACGTGAACAGTCGTTAAATCCACACCGTCCAAAATAATTGATTGGACGGTTATAAATATGCATCAGGAAACGAAACATCGCACGACATTTGAAATTTTTTAAGCGGGAAAAAAGAGCGGCAAAAATCCCCGAAAATGTCAAGATTAGGATTTTACCCGAAGACAACAAAACAAGGCTTCAATGACCTCGTTTTGCTTTACTTCAGGGGGTGAGGTGATGTCATATGACATATTGGCCTTCTCGGATAAAATTCCCTAGAGAACCGAACCGTCATATACCAAACAGAGTGGCACCGAACAGGATGAATACCAAGCACATGGTAGCCGAACAGCTGTTAAACCCTCATTGGGATTCTAGTCAAAGATTAGCGGAAGACTCGGTGATAACCAACAAATTAACCGGCGGAGATAAATGTGCATTAATGGGGTGCGGATTTTTTGGACATACTCGCCACATTATCGCCACAATCAAAGGAGACGGGTTCCTAAACTTTCCCACCAAGTAAACACAGGAATCAAACCTATAAATACCCGCTGAGAGTCTCATTTAAAGGGTTGGACTTTTTATGCATAAAAGACTCCGAAGAGAGCATACTTATTCTGTTCAGTCATCTCTATTATTTTTTCAGATATTCTTGTGTAATGATTCTCTAGTCATATATTGTGTCAAAAGTCCTGTAACAAATCAAGATTGTGATAGTACAAATTATACTGGTCTAGGTCTGGTGATTTTTCCTTCAATTCGAGGGTTTTCCACGTAAAAATCTTGGTGTCTTTCCTTTATTTTTTATAAACACTTAATTCTACCAAAGAAGTAAAAATAACGGATCACATCAGCCCCGCTCTGGTGCTTACGGTTAGTGGCAATCATTTCACAATATACAACGACTATGACTTGTGATAGAAGCACTCCAAATCACAAGTTCTCAAACCACAAAGTTTAAAGGCACTTCAACAAGAACAAGGATGAACGATATGAATATGCAGAATTTTTGCTCTAAAATGATGTTGATTTTGAAAAAGAATGATTTAATTCATCAATGAGTTGTTCCCTTTATACTTAACCATAAGACATCATCAAATGACACATTTTGGAAGTAAATTGTCATGGAAAAATACATATATACGCGAAAGGGCACACAACCCTTCATGAAAAATCGAATTTGGCCATTTGGACAGAAAAGCAGGCGTTAGGGCGCCACTCAATAGGTGACCTAGCGCCTGCCTATACTGCCCGGGTTTATCCTGGGCAGTGTTTTCTTGTCCGTTTTTGCCCGTGTTCAAGTATCAATATTTAACAAATGTCATATTTTCATATTTTTTTAAAATGGTCTTAAGCTAATTTTAAATTAAAAAGTAGTAACAAGTATCAATATTTAACAATAAAAATTTACAATATAAAAAAATTCATCCGAATACACTTGGCATTATATCTTACTAGAGTCTCATATCATCACATTAGGTTGAAGACCGAAAAAACAACTTTTTGTGACATGGTTTGATTGGTAGTTGCTTTAGTAACTATTATAGATTTTTTTATATGCAGCTTTATAATTTTAAAATAAGAAATAAACTGTCCCAAGTGTCCGATTTAGTACATTTTTTAAAATTTAAAAATGATATTTTTTAAATGTTCGTCCAAAGTAATCAAATAAAATTACACATAAATTATTTTAATAAAAATAGAATTATATAAATATTTTTAAAAAATTTAGTCCCACCAAAATTAATGTAGGATCGAACGCTTACCGTTTTAGCAATAACTATAGTTAAGGGTAATGTCTCTTCTAGGTGAGGGGTTGAGGACCTCCAGGCAGTGACCCGGTAAAATATTAGTATTAATAGTGTCTCTTCCTTTCGGGCAATATCAATATTTTCAACCATACATTGACACAAGCGCCACGTGTTCGATCGATCACAAATCAGAAGCAATTGTTGAACCCCAACAATCCCTCCCCAAATAATTGCAATATTTGCAACTCATGGGAATCGAACACGCAAGCTAGCTCTGATACCAATTGTAGGATCGAACGTTTACCGCTTTACCAATAACTATAGGTAAGGGTAATGACGCAACATCAATATTTTCAACCATATATTGGCACAAGCGCCACGTGTTCGATCGATCACAAAGTAGAGGCTATTGTTGAACCCCAACAATATCTCTCCCAATAATTGCACTCTCTGCAACTCATGGGAATCGAACACGCAACCTGACTTTGATATCAATTGTAGGATCGAGCGCTTCCCGCTTTACAAAGCGGATGTAATTGCTGAACCCCAACAATTAGTTTTTAATAAAAGTAATCTCATAATTGTATAAGGGAACTTTGAGGTCGTTTTTTTATTAAAAACAAAAGTTTGAGATTTGTATTGATTAAAAACAAAAGTTTGTGATTATTTTTGATTAAAAACAATTAGCATGATATTATATTTTATTACTTCCAAAAATTTGGAACTAGTATTGAAAAAATATTATTCCATGAGACCATTTTCTGAAATTTATCCTAAATTTTATTATTTAACAACAAGAAAATGATTCACATTCGGATTTCACTCATCGTAGGAGAGGTTAACAACAAGAAAATGATTCAAGTTCGGATTTCACTCATCGTAGGAGAGGTTAGCATCATTGGGATCATTAGGTCACTAGTCTTCACTTCTACACTGCAGGGTCTTCCTACCTTAACATCATATAATACACGTATAATGGACTGAACATGCATTCATAACCTCTTAAGGGTTCCGGTTGTAGCTTGAGCTAAGAAGATTATAGGCCAAAATAAAATTTCCAAAAGTTAATTAATTACATTCTCAATAATGAATGTTAAAGCTATAGGTTTACACTACTCCTAGAGTAGAGACTATCAAAATCCTGAATCATATATTCATCTTGCTCCTTTTAGCTCACCGCCTCAACCCGACCCTAGGCCTTTCGGTCCAAAAGTGTACCTACAGGGACAACACATCGTGAGCATATACATATTTACTTAACATCATATTAAAAGACATACAGTAAATGCATAACATCTTAGTTAAGTAAAAGTTATTGGTCGTTCTTCAACTTCTTTTGTTATCCCTGATTCTTGTTCATGTATAAGGGCATCTTACCCCATTGTATGGTATCTTACCATAACATAAACATCGTGTGGCATCTTACCACATGGGCATCTTACCCAATCGTATGGCGTCTTACCATATCATACACATCGTGTGGCATCTTACCACATGGGCGTCTTACCCAATCGTATGGCGTCTTACCATATCATAAACATTGTGTGGCATCTTACCACAAGGGCATCTTACCCAATCACATACATCGGGTGGCATCTTACCACATGGGCATCTTACCCAATCATATACATCGGGTGGCATCTTACCACATGGGCATCTTACCCTTTTATAAACATCATATGACCTTATCATAAACTTACTTATCATAAACATCATCATCATAAACATCATCATCATAACATCGTCATCATAACATCGTCATCATAAACATCATCATCATAACTTACTTATCAAAATCATCATCGTAAACATCATCATCATAAACGTCATCATCATAACTTGCTTATCAAAATCATCATTGTAAACATCATCATCATAAACATCGTCATTATAAACATCATATGTAGGAGTATGGTTTACCGTCCGATGCCCGTACGTTTCTTACGTACCTTAATTCCAAAAGTGGAGGAGTTGGAGGACTTTATCTCCTTGATGTTGTGGGTACCTGTGATGGTTCTACATAACCATACAAATTGATATTAGAAGCTAAACAATAGCCCAATACCAAAAATTCAACAAAAATCATCATTTTCCAACTTTTGAACAGTGGCGATCGATCGCTCAAAACATGGCGATCGATCGCCTGATTTTTCACTTCGCGGCGATCGATCGCTTAATATGAGGCGATCGATCGCCTGCTGCACAATTCGCTACTGGGCATTGGCGATCGATCGCGCCATTTGAGGCGATCGATCGCCCACCTTCATTTTGCCCACTGCCTCTCGGCGATTGATCGCTGCATTTGTAGCGATCGATCGCCACAACCAGTTGCCGCGATTTCACCATTTTTGTGTGCATTTCTCAAGCTCATCCTCATACCTTTCAAAACCAAACTTTCCTACAATATCAACTACATCATAACCCACTAAAACCCGCATAAAACACTTCAAAAATCATACCCCAAACATGTATAACATATACTCAAAACAAACCCACATAAATCACTTCAAAATCACCCCATTTCAAAACCAAACATCATAAAAGCTTTAGGAATGGTTCCATACCTCTTAGGGACTCCAAATCTCACAATAAATCTCACAAACAAAGGTTTTGTGAAGATTTCTTCTTCCTTCCTTGTTGAATCTCGAAAATGGGGAAGAGTGTAGGGTTTGAAAGTAATTTGGGGATTTAGAGGGAAAGGTAAAGTGAGGTAAAGTGTAGGAAAAAGGTGGTAATAATGGGGGTTAAAAGGGGTTGAGTAATTTTAATTAACATTTGTACCCCAAACTTAACATGATGTATAAAACACCCTAACATGGTATTTTAAAAGCATTTACAAAAAATGCATCAAACTTCCTATAAATTCACATCTTCCTCATAATTAATAATCAACACAATAAATCATGTTAACACCCCATACCCAACAATTAAATCAATTACCACATAATTCATCATATAAACATCATTAATGTCCAAATTGCATATAATTAATTTCGGGGCATCACATACACTAATTTAAAGTGAATGATAAATTTGTAGGATATGATAAGTGAATGATAAATTTGAATAATAATTTAAAGTGTTTGGTTGATTTGATTTTTGAAGAATGTGATTATAATGTCATATCATTTGCAATACATATTTTACCCCAATGTAAGAATCTCTTTTTCTTTTCTCTATCCCCGTTGTTGTCTTCGAACAAAGTTTTCAGCCTCACCAGCGGTAAAAAATGTGGGGAATCGAGGGTATCAACGTAAATTTGCACGACCATTGACTTTTGTTGACTTGCTTTAAAATTTTGGATTAGTAAAATTATGTCTTAATGGCAACTTTTTGGGGTTAAAAATCAAATCAAACACTAGATTACCAAATTTCATTTGATCAATCCTAGCTCATAACTCAAAACGACGGACCCTAATAGACACCAGTTTAAGAACAATTTATGCTACCCTACGGGCAGTACTCTTAGATAGCGCTTCCACCATCGATTCCAATTGATGTGGAATATTCCACATCAATGACAATGATATTCTGCCCTTGTGATAATATCAAACTAACCGTCGGTTCATGATACTAAAGAAACTTAAGATATATTACCCGTTGTAAAAAACCCCCCATCCCCATAATAATAATAAATAAAAAAACTTTAGATATATCGATTTATAATATCGAACTTTTCTATGGTAGACTATTTATAAACCAGTCAAGTTTGTCGTAAAGAGTTTTGGAAAGTTAATCAAATCCCTAAATTTTATTAAACTACTTGTAAAATATGTAGGGAGAGCCCATAATTTTTTTTAAAAAAGGGTTACCTTCATTTTTGGTTTGTTATTTTTGATGGAGGTCCATTAGAATTGATCAACTTTAAACAACAAATGTTGTCCAGTACAAGTCTAAAAATATGCAATAACGACTACTTGAAAGCTTTTTCCATAGAATTTTCAAATGTGATAAATAAATTATCCCTAGTCGCCTTCTAGTAGCCCTTAGGAAATTCTAAGGGTGATCTCGACTATCGTTTACGATAATACGTTAGAACACTTGTTGTAATAGTAGGGAGCTCTGAGTACTTATCGTGAGGCTTCGCCGATTGAGAATACTACAATATTATATTAACTATACTCAGATTCCATAATGGTTAATCATCTAGTCGAGGAACAGGTTTCAGAGGGACCATGGCCATCTTACTTGATCCCATCAGGTCCGAGTGTTTCTGCATAGGGTACTTGCTATTCGGCTAGTATATTTTTGACAAAAAAACAAAAAAGTCGAGAATTTATTTTTTCAATTTAAAATAACATATCTCTATTATTGAGCTGAGATCCTAGCTAGAGGCTAATTTAAAAAAAGAATACCAAATAAAAGAAATTATTAATTTTTTTAACCTTTATAAGGTGAAGCGCTCACAGTAAGAATCGCGAATCGTTCACGATTCTTACTGTTCACGAATATATTTTTTTACAAATTATTCAATTTGTTAAAAAAAAATTTGACGATACTACTTAGACTAGTATAAAAAGAACAACCTCTGAACAAATTAAGAGAAGATTTTCGAGAATCAAACACAAGATTAATGCAAAATTCTTGCCTCAACGTTTATCGTGTTAATTCATTTCATTTCTCGCTTGCCTTTCATACACATATAAGAAATATCTTGGCCAACATCCTTTAAATTTATATATATATATATATATATATATATATATATATAAATATATATATTATGTGTGTGTACCCCGCGTGTTCAACATTTCTACTGATACTTGAGAGGCTTGATGCATTGCTTTTAGTTGAGTAGATCAGTGAGGTTATTTCCATTATCTATTTAGTTGAATAATAATAGAGTGGATTATTTTCATTATACAACAAGCCAAAAAAAAAAAAAAACTTGATTAAGAGTATTTTTTTATTTTAAAAAAATTAGAATCCATAATCCCTACAGAAAAAATAGTATATGATATCACCAAAAAATAAAAATTGCACCTACTAAACCTAATATAAATAGATTACAAATATTGTTTTCTGATAAAAAAATATATTTTAGTGGGGATTATGTATTCTATTTTTTAAATAAAAAAAGCATTCTTAATCAAGCCTTTTTTTAGGCTTGTTTTATAACAAAATAATCCACTCCTATTGTTATTCAATTAATTAGATAATGGAAATAATCCCAGTGATCTACTCGACCAAAAGCAATGCATCAAACCTCCCAAGTATAGGTAGAAATGTTGAACACATATGGACAGATGAAGTCAATTGATTAATTTGGTAGCTAATATATATATATATATATATATATTTCTTGTATGTGTATGAAAGACAAGCGAGAAATGAAATTGATTAACACGAAGAAAGTCGAGGTGAGAATTTTGCTTTAATCTTGTGTTTGATTCTCGAAAATCTTCTATTAATTTGTTCAGATGTTGTTCTTTTTATACTAGTCCAAGTAGTATCATCAAATTTTTTTTAACAAATTGAATAATTTGAAAATAAAAATAAAAATCATGAACAGTAAAAATCGTGAACCGACTCACCGAGTTCGCGTTTCACCGTATAAAGGTTTAAAAAAAAAAAAATTTCAAATATTTTTTATTTGACATTATTTTTTAAATTTGCCCCTAGCTAGATGTTTAGTTTTATTTATTTGTAGCGGCACTTGCTCCTTTTTTTTTTTTTATGTACCCTAATATAAGTGAAATGATTTGAGCTTCACCTATCGAAAAACTCAATATGACTGGGCTAAAATGATTGTTATACTAGTATTCTTTTAGTAAAAGGTATTATGTTTTAATATTTAATTGATATATAAATGTGATCAAATTGGGCACGTAAAAGCCAAAGAAACTCATGCGACACAAGCACAAACATAAATATATTAATCCCGCCTAACAATTAATAAGCTGCCATAAATATATTTGTTAACTGTTAAAGCCATATAAATACATACATATATATTGGAAAAAAATGAATATAAAATAAAGATACCAAAAAACAAAACATTAATAAATGTAATTAAAATAATTGAAACAAAATAAATGTAAGAATTTGTTTGACTTAAAATAATAAAGAAAGAATTAATCATGGTGAATTGAATTCAATGTCTCTTAATTAACTTATGTTTTCATGTGGAAGATCAATGCATTAAAAAAAATAAAAGATTGAACCTTCCAAATCAATAATGGCAGCCGACAATGCTGTGAGCTGCAGACTAAATCAAACACCTTTTGCTTCATATTGCTGCCCACTTTCTCAACTTTTTTGTTGCTTCGAATCAAAGCCAAATCATCTTTGATGCTCGTCTTCCGGTGCCGGAAGATTAAGATCCAACGGCAACCCATTTTTGGGCTTGATTCCGAGCTCCAATTCGAACTCTTTGCTTTGAACTATAGGCATCGGAGGTTTTGATAATGGACTAATCGGCCCGCCAGCCCGGTGTCTCCTCATGTGGCCTCCTAGTGCCTGGCCTGATGAAAACTCTGCTCCGCAATACGAACACTCGTGGATCCGGGGAGACGCAGTGGCTGGCGCGGGAATGGTGTTCAGTTGCAGGGAAAGAGACATCCTGCTCTTGTACGACGAAATTGATGGGGATGGAAAATCTTCTTCATCAGACATGAATAAAGATGTTGACGATGATTTTTTCTCGTTTTTGGGCTTCTTGTGGCTGGCTCGGTGGCCGCCGAGGGCCTGAAACGAGGAGAAAACACGATCACACGTCTTGCATGCGTACATACCCGTGCCGCCTCCTGCAGCCACCTTGTTGCTCTTGTTGTTATTCTCTCTGATGGAGATTTGACGATGTTGATCATGACCTAGAGGCTTTTTGGTAGGGGAGAAATGGCCATTGGCTAAGAGGATAAGGCAGCGGGCCGTGTCTTCCTCCTCCGTGGTGGTGCTCTCCTCCGAGGAAGCGGCGAAAGGGCTGGGACAGTGGTGGTTGTTGGTGTTATCTTCAAGAAACGGAGGTGCAATGGTTAAGGGAATAGGGGATCGAGTCCTCAGCCTTTTGGTTCGTTTCCCCTTGGCAATGGAGGAAGAGTTTTCTTCGTTATATTCAATGGGCGGCCCCGCCGCTTCCGCCGTAGCCTCCATGTCTCTTCCCTACCATCACCATGCACAAGTGGTACAATTGTTTGTATTTTATATTTGCTTGAGAGAGAGAAAGGTGGAGAAGTTTGAGAAGAAGAGGATGGTGGTGATTATTATTATTTGAATAAATTAGTGAATGTTAAGAATTTTAGTTTAGAGAATTCAATTATATCTATCCATCCAATTTGCTAAATATAGAAATATTTTTATCCCCTTTTAGTGCCCAAATATTAATAAATACTCCATCCAACAAAACTAACCTAGTTAATTCATATAATAATTTTTTTTTTATGACGGGTAACCAAAACCTTACATTTTGGGTGTGTACTGGGCACAACCCTCGGTTTAATATAATAACCTGTAAGCCACATTAATCAGGTAAACTGCACTAGTGCGACATGCTCGATTGAGAAAGTGTTGGTAGAAAGAATTGAACTCGTGATCAAAAGTCTCCACGCTCACATACTCCACTAACTTGGTCACCCATGAGGAGCTAATTCACATAATATATTGAGTGTATGGCATGAGGAGTGAGCATTAGTGTTTGGTTACTCATAATCGAAATTTTTATAAGAAACTAAATCAACCGAATTGAAATAACAAGAATATTAATGAAACTAATTAAATCGAAATACACAACGCGATTTTCCTTCCTAATTGTTTATTAAATTTTGTATAATATTAATTTGAACTTGTTATTATATATAATTTAAATCCACGACTTCCGAAATAATGTATGGTACATACATCACGTAGTTTCAAGGGAAATGGAGTGGAGACTTTGTGGAGGGCAAAGTTCTTGAATCAAGGGAATCTGTATTATTGAAGGCGAATGTGTGTGCATTGTGCACGTAAGGAATGTCCTATTTTGGGCCAATCATATATTTTTTAAACATTTCTAACTATCTGCTGAGAGATTCGAACTTGAGTCATTATAAGAAAATCTAGATAACTAACCATTATGACACTACCATAGTTGTCGGGCCAAACATATTTATTAACTATAAAAAGAATTTCTTCATTACAAATAGAAATAAGTGATATTTTTTGCATTAAATTGTGTTAAGTCTTTTTTTTTTAAAAAAAAGGAAATCACTTACTGGCATATAATATATATTTAGTCATTAGACATCTATCATCATCAACGCTTCTTCACTTAGTGATATCTAGACCTGACCACAGTTTAGAATTATAGATTAGACGGTTCAGAATCATCAGTTCGACGGTTCAAAAGACCTCAACCCTAAACCTTAACCTTCCTTGATTGTTTCGATTACGGTTCATGAACCGCGGTTAAGCTTTCAATTACGGTTACGATTACGATAACTGTTTGATTGTGTTTTACTCCATTGATTAAATATAAAATAACGTGAAATAAATTCAAGTTCAAATAATCAAAATGTATAGGATATATTTGTTTGATTAATATATATAAATTATAACATTCTATTTATATCAACAAGGCTCTTATAGCTTAGTGGTTGAAGCTAATTATTTCAGGAGTCCAAATCTACATCATAACACATGCTTTAAATTTTAAAATGAAAAAATTTAAAATAAACACTTTGAATCGCCGGTTAACTGGCGGTAATTATGACCGTTAACCAGCTAGCCAACAGAAGGGCCGGTTAAGGGTCCGATCCTTCAAATCTTTGACCAGATTAACCGACTAATTGACTACGGTCCGGGTCCAGGCCGGTTATAACACCCTTGGTCGCGTCTAATGACATCACGTGTTCTTGCCCACTCTTCTTTTCTATTCCACAAACACGATCGATCTAATTATTTATTTTCACAACAGCTTGCAATAGAGATTATGCCTCCTTAATTTAAGTGCTTATAAATGCCGTTGTCTAATTCGACTAGCTGTCAAGACAAACTTACGAGCACACATCAAAATTTTAATTTTATTTCTATGAAAAATTTACTATATTCTTATGTCATATGTGGGTTTTTGACAACGAACCTCCTATGATTTTCTGAATAGGAATGATTTGAAAACAGAATGTTTACTAACCGTGATTACAAAATAGACAGTTTACCTCAATGTGGTTTGTGAATATGTGCAAAATACTCCCTCCATATATGACGTGCGAGAGAAACAATGTACTTTATTTTGCAAATCACATGTGGTAAAAATGACTATTTACAAACCACAGATGTGTAAAATGTCTATTAGCGATATCACATCGGGGTAAATGTACATATTTACAAACCACATGTGGTAAAATACCTATATACAAACCACATTGGGTAAAATTGTTATTAACGATACCACATGTGGTAAATTGACACTAACTCAACAATGTGGGAGAAAAGATGGTATTTGGCCCTCATGGGGTGGCCGGGTTGGTGGAGTATGTGGGTACGGAAACCTTTGGTCATGATTTCGATTCCCCTTAGTAACACTTTCTCGGTCGAGCCTATAGCACCGGGCTTGCCTAGTGCGGTCTATTGTATCAGCCCAAGAGTTTATCCATTATACATCAAAAGAGTAGCGGCTGTAATTGCTCAGTCATTAAAAAAAAAGATAGTATCTGTTTTTCGTCCGTCAACCCTCCAACTCCAGATGAATTGGAAAAATATATATATTTGGTAGCCAATGGAGCGACTCTACCTACTAGGATTTATAATAAAGATTGTTGTTTTAATATTTAACAGATGTTTTGATGAACTAAATTGTACAATATATTTTTCTTTCGGGAGTAGTTGTTTTCAATGTCTATGGAATAATAATAGCTACATTTTTATTCCCTTCCATGAAAAAAAGAAGAAGAGAAAAGCATATACAAGCGATGTTTACACAATGAACCACACTAGTAAATACGATATGATGATATTTATTATTTTAAAAAACATGAATTTATACTATTCAACATGATAAGACTCATATTTATACGAGAGCTCACGCTTTTATTGGATTTTTATCAGTTTATATTTCTTGTATTTTTTGGTTTATACCTTTAGATATCTTGGAATGTTGTTTCTTTGCTCTGGACTCTATGGTTTGAGGGGTTCTGTTTTGGCTTTGGTGGTCTATGCACTCGCTTGGTCAATATCTTGTACTTCTGCCGTGATTCATCACCATTACATTTTCTTATACGTTTGTTAATAGACGTGTTTTAGTCATTTTCCATGCCTGACAAATGTTTTTACTGTTGTCTCTGTTGTGTGTCGTTGTGTCTTGGTCGGTTTGTTTGGATCTTGATTGTATCTGTCTTTTCGTTTTAATATAATTTCCCTTCATGCTAAAAAAAAAAAGATTTGGAGAATAATTACTTAAAAAAATTCACATCCATTTTAAGGAAAAACAAAATAAGAAGGGGTACCCCTATATATTAAGCAAAATACCTTGAAGAAAGTAATTCCATATGCTAAATGTCTTGCATAAAATAGTGAACTTCTTAATAATATTATGAAGAAACAATTGTAAAATTGATAATGTAAGTTTGACCACTCATAATAAATGCTCAAATTACAATATTAAGTCGAACAGTTTATTTTTTGACTACCATACTGTGTTGATTCTTTAAAATTATTAGTATTTCCAAATACTAAGAATCCTATGATGTTTCTGAATTTTCTATGTCAATCTTATATTAAATGTAGTTAATTGACTAATTTTATTTCTATTCATATACATATAGGTAAATGAGTTATATTGATGTTATCCTTAATGATAGCACCATATTGTCCTAAAATAGTAATATGTGCCCTCATCCTATATATTTGTGTATATGAGATGTAGTCCGAGGCATTTTTATTTATTCTAAATCTAGTGGGACTTAGCCGTGTCATAGGGTAAGAGAGGATAACATCCACATAACAGGATGAATCACCACTTTTGATTGAAAATAAAAGTTTTGTGACTAGTATTGATTAAAACAAAAGCTTGAAACTATTTTTGATTAAAAACAATTAAGTGAGACTATATTTGATTAGTCCTAAAAGTTTGAGACTAATATTGCAAAGACCCTTATTCTATGAGACGCTTTTTAAAAAAATTTACCCTAATAAATATGGGTGCACTTCATATATACCCCCTATAGTTTTCATAATTGTCATTTTAGCCTCTCTAGTTTGAACAATAACATCTACCTCCCTTATAATGTATTTTGATGTCAAATCACATGGGAAGTAGTTGTAATTTTTCTTATATATTTACAAACTAGATAAGATGTTATTGTAATACAACTATTTTACAAGGTCACATATATAATTGTTTAAACTATAGAAGGAAATTTGTAAAACAGATATTCTATTATCCCAATAAATATTAGTGAACCTATAAGCCCAAACATTGCAATAATTAGAAGGATCACTAACTATAAGATTTCAAATCTCATTTAATTTCACAAATCTATTTCAAATTATCCCAATTTCATTTCTCAATAAAAATTTCAAGATTTCAGTTGCCCTTTTTGAGCATCGTAACCATGAAGCATAAATTACTGATTATCTTAATAATTACCAGTTTCTTCCGAGCAATGTCATTCGAAGAAAAAAGAATATTGTACCATATTCCTCAGAAAAAACACCATTACTGTCGTCAACCTTCTTCCCCAAAACACCCGAGAGTTGAGTGCCCATTGCGCGTCTAAAAATGACGAGATTTGGAACTCCACGATTCCTATAAATGAACATATTCAGTGGAGATTCTGCGGTACATTCTTTAAAAGGACCATTTTCTTCCGTCATTTTGTTTGGGGATCGAATGATGCGAGTTTCGAGGTTTTCAATTCTAAAACCTCGTATTTATGATGTGTGCTATTCATCTATAATAGCCAATAAGTATTCGTTGTAATGAACAAATGTTATCCATTTCCAGTAATTTTAGTCCAATATGTATATTATTCACTCCAGCTGTAGTCGTATAACGTAGAGCAGGCATTTAATTTTAACATAAAATAGAAGAATTTTATGGTGTACGGAAGTTTTTAACATTAAAATTGGTGCATTTATTTTCCATTTTAGTATGCAACTCCTTATGTATTACTATTCGTACAACTTAAATAATTTTTTTGTGGCCAAACCTTACTCAATTTCTGTGGAAATTTGAATTGAATTAAATGGTGTATCCATTTATATTATTGGGGTGTATTTTTTCATGATTGGATGATTCCAAATTAAATGGTGTGTCCATTCATGTTGGGGTGCAATTTTTCATGATTGGATGCTTCCAAATGGTGTCTCTTGATGACACCACTTGGTATACTATATAAGAAACAACCTTGAATGAATTAGACATGTAATTTCAAAATTCACATCATATTAGAAGATCAAAATTTGAGTAATTTTGTGAGCCTTCATCATTGTTACGATTGAGCGTTTTTAGACCTTTGTGGTTTAAATGATTTATGATTTGGAGTGATCCTATCACAAATCATAGTCGTTGTATCTTGGGAGACAAATTGCCAAAGTAAACTGTTAGCACCGTAGCGGGGTAATATTGTCTTAAGGACAGAGATTCCAAATCTTGCCTCGACATTTCTAATACAAAGCCATTTGTTATTTTGCTGGCTACTTTCCTAAGATACATACCCGTAAAATTTTGTACAACAATCTTAAGACAATATTAGCAACAAATGGCTTTGTCAAGTGCAACAACGACTCCAGTTCATCATGGTGAAATGCCTGAAAAGTTCAATGTGAACGATTTCAAGCGTTGACAACAAAAGATGTTGTTTTATTTGACAACCTTGGGGTTGGTAAGGTTCCTCAATGAGGATGCTCCTACTATATTATGGAGGATGAAATCGACAACCAAAAGAGGGCTGCGGTTGATGCGTGGAATCAAAGCGATTTCCTGTGCAAGATATATTGTTGTGACTTTTTTACTATGAAGCAAAAACAAGGCCAATGAGGTGTTTAAACACTTCAAGAATGAGAGTGCAATAAAATTTAGCAAATGAGTTTTGCTATGAGAAATTGTGAGTAGATTATACTTGTTTTGTCTAAGAATTTGAAGCTTAAGCTTGAATCTGCAAGACTATAAAATCTTGAAATCGAGTTTCTAAGCTTTGTACGCTTAAAACACAAGTGATAAATCAAACCACAAATTTTGATTAGGCGTTGTAATATCTCAAATTGGAATTGGAGCCTTTCTTTCTCCAATTTTTCTGAAACTTTACGTAACTATTTTCAAAAAATATTTCAAGACTTTAACTTCAATTTCCCATTGACTCGGAAGTTGAAATCATGAACCGAAAATTGTTGTGGACTCCCCTCGACGAGGCGAATCTAGTGGTGTGATCAGAAATAAATTTCGGACACTTTCATTTTTTGGGTATTTTCACGAACACCTGATACCAATTGTTGTGCCAAATACCCAAAATAAAGTGCAAACATCATACACACATACAAAAACATGAATATTTACGTGATTCGGCAATTGCATACGTCCACGGGAGACAAACACAATTTATTGGAAATTTCATACGAGAATTACAAACGCTCCAAGATCACCTCACAACTCATATATACTGGTACAGAAAGCTCAAAAGCTTATTATATGAAGAGATTACAGATTTGATGGATGATTTTCATATGTGAGTTTGAGAAGTATTTATAGGTGCAAAATCCTTCGATGGACAAGTTCATGGCAACTTCTTCTTCCTCCATTTTTGACTTCAAAGCCATCGAAGGAATAATATTCAACAGCCTCCATTTCAACAGTAATAGGAAAAGTAGCCACCGGCCACAGTCCAACAATAATTCTCACGAATATATATCTAGGAAATATCGGAAAAAATGTAAGACATGAAAAAGATTCACCGCAACAGCATAAGACCCTGACCATGAAAGTTCATAGACCCTTGAGCCAATTCAAGTCCCAGCAAACTATACAGGCTAGTGTATGGGCGGACTGCCTACCAATCTTGTGTACAAGTATTCCTCAATTCCCTTAAAAAAAAAAAAAGAAATGCACAAAAGGTGGCTATGCTCTCCATCGAAACCCGAGAACTCAAAAAAGGTTATCATAGTATTTAAAAAAAGAAAAAGAAAAAGGTTATCATATATGTAAATGCTAAAATATGGATTCTTGAATTGCAAACTCACCTCTTCTTGATAGTAGTAAGCCCAATAAGAGTGCTGCAATATTGTTCTTCCATCTTTCTCGAGTTGTTGGTTTGAATAGAAATATACCAGAAAAAGCAAAATGTATATGAGGTTGTCAGCTATACTTTCTTATAAGGTTTTGAGGTAGTATGCTACTTTTTTGTTTTGTTTTGATAAAGGGTATTTGAGTCTTGGTTAGTTACAAGACTCGAGTCAATCTCATTTTGGGGACGATGACAATCATTATACTTTACTTTTTGTTATAATAATAAATGGGACATATTGTAAATTATCTTTTTCATTAATATTATTTTGATGATCTACATTTTCAAGTTGAATTGTCTTTTTCATTAATATTATTTTGGCACTGGGTTGTGATATGATATTAGCATTTACTGTCATTTTTTTTCTTTCTTTCATCTTTATTTAATTGAATGCTATTTTGACATTGTTCACTTTTGTTATATTATTTATTTTTATATACCCAATAGCAAAAGATATTTGATCATAGTGTAATTGTTAAATTGTCATCTAAAAGCCCGAGCTTATATAGAGATTGAACACTTTATTATTATTCTCTAAGATTGTGTTTGGGTGGATGAATTTCATTTGAATCGATGGATTTGATTTGAGAATGAATTTGAAACTTGGATTTGAAATGACACATATCTTAGGTATATCTCAAATCCATCACAATTACCACTACATTTACATAAATTAGTAAATCGGTGGATTTAAAATACATACAATATAAATTTATCCAAACAATTAAATGTGTTTGAAATCAAGTATTTGAAATCCACAGCTTCAAATGCACCCTAAATTCCGAATTATTCGATTTATTGCTTTACAAGATTGTTTATATATGTAGATATCTTAGTTACATATTGGGATTGAATTAAATTTTTGAAGTCAATTCCATGAATTATAGCATTAATTGTAATTTTTATTTTGAACAACTATTACAACTACTGCTCGGTAGGGGACAAAGACTCGAACACGAGACAAATAAATTAGGGCCAATTATATTGTTTCTTTATATCATCTTGAGGAGGATAGTGGCCTGAGAAATATATGCCATCACCTCTAGCTTCATAATAGCAGTCACCATGCACACACCGGTTATCCATCCAGCCCGAATTATAAACGTCGAAAGCCAAAGTTTTATCCTTCCACCAAAGCCGACAGAAGAATAGTGTACTAAAAGGGTTTTCGCAATAACTGAAATCAAACATTTGATCTCTAGAAAGTGTATGATGTCCTAAATCATCGTTTTTAGACTGACAACGAAGGTCCAAGGTTGGAGCATCTGGAGGAAGTTTGTTTACTACATAAACATGATCTTTTCGGACCCAAAAACAGTTTGTCGAGGCTGTTATTCCATGAAGACTCGCAACTGAAAGTATGAGAAATAGTGATATATGATTCATGACATGCATTTGACAGAGAATATGGTTTTGTTTTTTGGCCTTGACAATGTTGATTATATATAGTAGAGAGGGGTTTATTCTTGGATTGGATAAACCTTTTCTTAGTCAATATTTTAGCTTTAATAAATTAATTATAAGAGTAAAAAAAAATGTCTTTGGAAATAAAATCATTAGATAACGATGATTTTTTCATAGATAATGATGCTTTCTTTTATGTTTTAAAAAAATCAAATCAAATTATGATGAATTACATGACAAAAGAATTAAAATCAAAGAAAATTGTACTAATTTGGTTAATCAAGAGTTGAGAGTAATATCATTTGATTATAAGTAGTAAATTAATTTATAGATAGTATTATTTACTAATCACACCGCATGTTTGTTTTTCGTGTTAATAATCGGGAAAAGTTGAAATAATATCAATTGCGATATTAACCGGATCAAACGCAAATCCACCATTGGTTTTTCTCAGGCACTAATTCACTATTTAATAACATTATTATTTTATTGTTTCAAGTCTGAACAATTTGTTCTTCTTATTGTTCATTTACAAATATTTAAAGAAAAAAAGTTGGGTTATCTTTAAAATTTTAAGAAATTGCGCATAAAATTAGTTTTGAACTTTTCCTTTCAACGATTACTTTAAATAAAGTAAGAAATGAAATAATTTAAGGGCGACTTGTTTAAAAATGAGGAAATTAGACATAAGTACAACTTGTCAAAACATCTTTCAACTAATCTACCAAAATATCTTCTTTTCAATTAAACACGGCAACACAGACACCACACGGCGACACGGATTTCCCAAAATTTACAGGATACGACATGGCTGGGACATGCATGTATATTTTTATATATATTATACATTTACTATATTATAAAATATTAAAAATAATATTTTTAAAATTCTAGAACCATTGTTAGGATCGGGGTAGTGTTTAGAAGGGGGAGTTGAATAAACACTAGGCTCAATTTCTCAATTCTTCAAGATACATCATATTGTTAAGTACTGCAGTAAGATCTCAATTGATTGCAAGACAGTAGACAACTAAAAATAGTACGGAATGTATCTACTGGACTTGTGAATTAAGAACTGATAGATAAAAGCAAAGAGACAGTAATGTAAGGTACTGAAAGTAAATGACACCAGAATTGTTTCTGGAAGTTCAAAGCACAAATGCTTTTATGTCCCACCTTCTTCATCTGCACGAACGTTACATTAGAAGACTTTGGTTTAAACTTTTCAGCATACAACCTACTTAAGCACCCACACAGATTTACCTGAACTCCTAACAACACAACAATCACAAAGATTACAAAGTGATTTTTACAACACTCTCACAAGATATAAACTCTGTTTTCCCCTGAGTGATATTGAGCAGTCTACTAAATGCTTAGATCTTCTCGATCTCAATAATGCTTGGATAATGCTATACAAAACTTCAGAATATTTTAATAAGTGTTTTGATTGCTTGTTTTCGAATGAAGTAGATTCAAGATTTTGAGTGTTGAGAGCTTTCTTCATTCTGCTCATCGACGTATTTATAGACTTGAAAGTCTAACTATAACTATTCTTTAAATGGAAAGATACGCGCAAAATCAGCTTCCTGATTTTCATCCAAATTCCTTTTGTCTTATTTCCAATTTCGTTAACCAACAGCTAGTTCATTCTGACTAAATTGGTGGCGCCGATATAGCAATACATCATTCTGTGGTACTATTGTCAGAGTGAATCTGTTAAAGTTTTGTCATATTGCCTTTTTACGTCTGTTGACTTCTCCTTAGTGATTTAGTATGCTGGACTACAACTAAGGTCTTGTAATGTCAGCTGGTATCTTCCAGTGAATACACCAGTGGACTTTGCAGTGAGCTATGATACTATGATCCAGTAGACTTCTATTTTCTGAATCCAGTAGGCGATGACTTCAACTCTTAGCACCCAGTAGACTCTATCTTCTAGTAGACCTTTGTAGAGTCAGTCTACAGACTTTTTGTCAGTAAGATTCTTCGATGCAATAGACACTTCAAGCACCGGTTCCGATTTCGAGCCGGAATGAGTCCGGTAGCACGAGAACCGGTGGTGCTACCGGTTTCAATCCTTTGAATCGCTCCGGCTTGGTATATTACCGGTTCCGAAGCGATCCGGAATCGGTTTGCCCTGTTTCGGTTTCGGGCAGGGTCCGGATTTACCCGGCCCGATAAGCAACCCTTCATTATAGTACCATATTTTTATGTATGATATCACATCTTTGCTTTAATAGTACCACATTTCTAGGTTAAAGATACCACGTTATTTAGATTCACTTTAACAACAATAGTAAGAGGTAAGAAGGATTCTACTCATCCATTATATGGCTCTGTCCAATTGAACTCTTGTAGATCAAATCAAATGACTTAACTACTGAAGTGCTCATAAATCTTGTGATGAACTAAAAGAAATACGAAGATAAACCAAATTTCTTGCTTATTTGATTCATCACATTCAACAAAATATGGAATTCATTTCTATTTCTAGATGATGACATGATGGTCGACGAGATCATGATAAAATCCCCACCACTAGGAGAATTTGTGTGGTCGCATTAACAAATCGGGAAATTGCAATTTTTACTCTTTATATTCGTCTTTTGACGATTTGGTAATATATAATTTTAGTTATTTTTTTTTCATGTTGTGCTCACGTAGCATCAATGTGTGTAGCTAAAAGGGCTTGATTAATTAATCCCACTCTGAATTAGTTTTCAGATCCTTAGTTCGTAACACAGGCTTTAATTTGTGGTAGTTATAGTTATTTAGTTATGGGGACGTACACTAACTGTTATGCGAGTCAATTTTACAGACAAGAATCTCGAGCAGAAGTTGGCGTGGCACTGTTAGTGGAGATTGCGACTGGTGGAATGTCCGTGGAGTTGAGCTGAGGGAGCGGATGTTTCCACCGGGGAAGTGGCCCCGCAAGGAGGAGAGTTTGGAGAAAGGGTCCCGCCTCCATTACTGCCTGCAAGAACTTACCGTTCTGTGGCAATGACTTGTCGCTTGGTGATGATGGTACCTTAGCAGATGACCATGTTGTCGACAAACTGTTGTCGTCACAATTTGAGGAGAAGTTCTCGTCGTCTGATGTTACACAGTTTGAGAGTTGTGTCTTCATTTGTACTTGTTGCAAGAGCTGTTGGTTTTCCAACACCAGTGCTTGGCATTTCGCTTGGAACTCATCCCTTTCTCTGATGATGTTTGCTAGTATTTCTTTAAGTTGGAGGATTTCATCATCTTTTCTTGAAATCTCTTCGTGAGCACTTAGAATAGCTGCCTCTAGCTCCAATCTTGAGTACAAATATTCCTCAATTCCCTAAAAAAAAAAAATGCACAAAAATGGGTGGTTACTTGCTGAAAATAAAAACCTGAACGTGGCATTATCAAGTCATTAGTCGTGAGCAAATCGATAAAATGTATGCTTCCAAAATTGACTGGAATAGCCAGCACATTGAGAAGAACAATTTGTACATGTTTCGTAATTTTTACCTTATTGTATTTTATTATATCTGGAGAAATGAGAAATGATAAATTGATAATGATAAAACAATTTCTCTCACAAACCTTAGATTTTTAACATACTGGCTCCGGAAAACTCAAAAAAGGTAATTATATAAGCAAACTCCACCTCTTCTTGATAGTAAACTCCACCTCTTCTTGATAGTAGTAAGCCCAAGTAAGAGGGCTGCAATATTGTTCTTCCATCTTTCTCGAGTTGTTGGTTTGAACAGAAAGATAGCCCAAAGAGCAAAATGTGAATGTGGTTGCTAGTTACACTTTCTTATAAGGTTTTGAGGTAGTTTGATGCTTTTATTTTTCTTCTTACTTTCACTTTTTTTTGTTGTAATAATAATACGGGGCATACATACGGTTGGGGGGACAGGTAAGGCCAAAAGCATGGAAAGGGCAGGTATGCTAGTGCTCAACTTTATAATGCTAGATTCTTGGTACACAAATTTGGACCTTTTAACTATGGAAAGATTGAGGAAACATGAATCCATGAGCCACTCATGGGCCTGCTGTTTGTTCTGTATATTTAAATAGACAAACTTAATCCGATTATAATGATGATGCAAAATAAATTATATTGAAATATTAAACTTACAGCAACAATTTATATGTACTGTTCAAAGTCTTCGCAACAGGAAACTGGAACTGATTCTGGACGAGGCAACAACAAGTCGTGTGCTCGTAAACGCAAATTTGCCCTCCTAAGCTTCAGGCCTCCTGGACAAGTGAGTTTCAAGGTACAACGCACAATCACCTCTGCTCGGATTGAAGCAGAATTCTGAGCAAACTCTTTCGAACTGTTGTAGTGTGTAGCACTTCCAAATATGAATGTATGAATGATTTTTTGGATGCTAAAAAACTGAAGCTAGTGCAGCTTATATAGCTGAGCAGCGGACCTCCCAAAGGTCAAAAATTTTAATGCAATGTTTTGTAGGTTAGCTGATGAGTTTGAACTTTAATCTGTGATTTAAGTCGCATACTTAAATCGGGTTTTTGGCAGATTACCCCCTATGATTTCCCAAATATGCGGATTATCCCCATGTGGTTTGAAAATATGTATTTTACCCCTAATTTACAAAATATGCAGTTTACCCCCCGGTGGTTTGAAAATAGGCATTTTACCCCCCTTTTGGTGTGTGAAAATAGACATTTTACCCTTTGTGGTTTACAAAATAGGTAATTTACCCATCTATGTGTAGGATGTATTTCACACATATTCACAAACTATAAGGGGTTAAAATGCCTATTTTCACAAACCACGTGGGGTAAAATGCCCATTTTCAATCCACAGGGGGTAAACTGCCTATGTTGTAAACCACAGGGCGTCAAATGCCTATTTTCAAACCACAAGGAGTTAATTTGCCTATTTTGCAAACCACAATGAGTTTATTTGCCATTAGCTCACTTAAATCAGATTAACTCGAATTAAGTCTCACACTTAAGCCAGATTTTAGCATTAAAACAGAAAATGAAATGTCGGGAATATGAAAAGGCAGTTCTTCCCAGAAAATCGAGTACTAAAAAGATAGGGATGTCTTCGCGGCCGCGCCGCGCCGTGGCGAGCAGAGCGGACGGACTGACGGACGGACGGCACACGTGGGGCACCCTTCATTTCTACATTACTTCACTCCAATGATTTGTTTCTCAATATAAACAAACCTCAAAGGTTTCAAAAACCAATGTGTGATTTCTAGCCAATTAAATTCACTTACCAATTAAACCCAAAACTGGGCTTGGGCTTGGGCTTAACTCAACCTTAATTTCACCTACACTGGCCAATTTGATGGAGTAGATGAGCGCGGTGGTCTTTGGTCATGAGTTCGATTCCCTATCAACATTTTACCGATCGAGCATGTGGCATCAGGCTTGTCTTGTGCAGTTTACTTGGCAGAAGTGGTTCACCCACTACTTACCCAAAGAATAGCGGCTTATGATTCCACCGTCATAAAAAAATTCCATGAGTTAAAGTTAAGAGGCTTGAGTGCCCTTTACTTAGTTATAATTATCTATAGTAATGTCCACTAGTTAAGAGGGTTTGTATATTTTACGTCTTATCTGATCGACATAAATTGTAGATGTCAGACTATTTAAGCTTTGTCGAAAGAATTTTATCGAGATATTTACTTGAATGAGACCTTTTAAATGGTTACGGATGTATTGTTAGCATTAGATGTCATATAAGCCAATGGATCAATGGTTGATCTGTTGGGTTTTATGAATCCTTGCCCAATTAATGACTCAATCTCAACTATAAATATGTCGTTCATTATCTAAGGTTAGACATTCTAATCGATATACTCTCATCGTAGAAACACCGACATCAAACTAGCGTTAGTGTTTTATAAACATAGTCAGGTTGATCAGACTCGAGGGATCACCGCTTTCATATGTATATCGAAAAATGGTAATCTATTTCCGTGCATTTATATTTGATAATTTGCATGCTAATATATGAATCTGACGCCGATCATCCGCTGCCTTTGAATCTGGCACCGTGGGCGAAACCTAACATGTTTAAGATAGTTGTCCATTTACGAAAAGATGAAATAGCCCACATTGTTGTGAAATTTCGAACTTTGCTTCGAAACCCCCAAAAAAAAAACGAAAAAAAACGATTAATAATTATCATCGAACAAAAAAAACCAAAAAATCCTTTTTCAAATAAATTTTTTGTGCTAAAATTAGGTGAGTGGTCGTAATTGAGCAGGAAATATTGTCGTTTGGTCTTTTAGGTGAATCGGCCCTTTCTATTTTTCAAATCTATTCTCTTCCTTCTAATAAAAAATCGTCAATTTTATATTAATTTTATTAAAATGTGTTGTTTTTTAATATTGTTTTAATATTGAGTTGGTGTATAAACCGAGCATAAACCGGGTGCATAGAAAATTTACCCAAGTATATTGTCAATACTTGAAAACAAAGGTTCAAGAAAACAAAGTACAAGGATGTAAATGACACCGAGGAAATTGAGAAGTGCTGATGGCAACTATAAGCTAAACTTGACTACGCTGACTGGATAATCTCAAATCCATTACAACCAACGAACTTCGAAAGGGATACAAGCTGAATATTCTGTGTCAAAAAAGCCGTCCAGTAAGGAACACTGTAAAACTATATTTCATCTCTCACGTTTATTTAGTTTAGAGAGACTGCTACAATCTGTAGCACGATGAGGTATGAAAACTGGGCACCGACATGGCAGTTTTTCCAAAAGCAAGAATCAGAGCTCTATTCAAGTACTTCTACTAACAAGCCAATTTCCCGCCTGAAAAGATAATTTAGTCGGGGACAACGCTAAAATTCCGTACTCCGAGAAAGCCTGCGTTAACTGAGATTCAGCACCCCTATGAATTATAATTCATGGTGAATTGGAAACCAATGTGGTGGTGATGAAATTATAATTTTCGGACGTGTTTGTTCAGTTAGATGTATCCTACGAAAAATGGAGAAAAAATGGAACACTACCCAAATAAGCTGTCAGCAACTGGAGGTTTTCATTTCCAAACAGCTTCTCCGAGAAACTGAAGAGCAGGAACACCTCTGATTTCTACATCAACAAGAGGCGCCTCAATCCGTTTCAAGCTTGAGAGCTCTGGGTCATTCTGAATCATGCTTAAAGCTCGTGCTTGATCCTGAAAAAAGCAGTTGATCCATTCAATATTACGAAATAAGCTGTAGCAAGAAGTACGATTTGCTATGAATTTTTTGTAATGTAAATACATGCCGAGTAAAGACGGGGAAGGGGAAAGAGGGGGATTTCTAAAGAAACAAGTTAAGTTTCTCAAATGAATGTTGAGTCAGTCAACAATTACTCTTTTGGTACTATTCATCGAGCTACAATCATAAGGTCGAGATTTCTGAAGGATTACTCGTTAGCATGGCTAAATAGTCGAATACCGTCGAAGAGAATAGTGACAAAGGCCAGAACTTAAATTCAGTTCCCTACACCATGCATTAACACAACTCCGGCCAACTAGCTTACTGTAAAAGAGAGCTAAAAATATTTTGTACCTTCCTCTTCACTGCACAGAACTTGCAGTCAGAGGCAGATGGAGGAAGAATTTGGTTAACAACTAGCCTCTTGACCGGAACACTTTCTTTCTTCAAGGACGCACACAATCTTGATGATTCACTGATGGCCATCACCTAAACAATAGCAAACTTCAGTTTATCTTTTACTTTATGGTACAATTTGAGGGAGGGGTAATGCTAATTCCTATTTGAACCCACATCTCTCCCTTATAGGAGAAGTTTATAGTGGTCAAAAATGTGTTTCGCTGCCCATTAAGTTCATGAAACTCATGATTTTGCTCAAATTTCTTTAAAATAAAAGTTTAACATGAACCTTTAGAGATCTTTTATGCCAAACATTAGTTAAAAAATTCCAAGTACGTTCAAACTTGTTATTACCGTCGGAATCGTTACAATGACGAACTCTGTTGAGTTTGTATCACGGAAAAGCTCTCTCACTTTTATCATTCTCTCCCTTAGTTTCTCTAATTTGTCAGCCTGAAAAATGAAAGTTGATATCAGAAACCCAATGTCATAGACAGTATGTGGGGAGCGTTTGGAGCTTACAGCATCTTGCCGGTTTTCTCCCTGGCCAAAGATCGATTTTATAGCTGAAGTAGCTGAAGATATCTTCTGTCTCAACTGTAACAAGCAGGAACAATAAAAATCTAGGGTAAAAATAATAATAAACAAACGAGAAAAAAATAGCCTGATACAGTTATTTTTCCTCTGTAAGACACATCTAGGTTCTTCAACTTAGGGTACAAACAACATGTTATATAACTAAGGCAATCCTAGATAGTTTCACCTTCAAAATCTTTCCAATAGACGCATCCAAAAAGTCTGGCAATGACAGGAGCCGCAATGTATGACCCTGTAAAATAGCTTGAGCGTGAATAAATTTTTTATCAGAATAATAAATGAACCAAATTCTCGTTTCTCTCACCGTGGGGGCAGTATCAAACACTATTCGAGTGAACATATTGTACTCTGCTGATTCAAGAAATTGAATAACCTAGCAAGTATTTATAAAATCAGCAACGACCCAGGAAAAAGAAAAGCATTATACCTCTCAAAGTCAGCAAGATTTCCTTAAGTTAAAATCATACATGCCTTTGAAATTGCAATAGCTTCGTCTAGACCAGGAGGAGGTGTATCCAGTAACTCTCCAAGCTTTAGTTCCCCAAGCTATTCCCAAACAAATTGCAGAGTCAACAAACCACTAGAGGGATGAAATGAAAGCAAGGATAATTTATCTGGTCCCAAGTACTTGAAAGTGCTTCAAAGCAAAAGTGCATTGGACGTAGATGTTTAAAAGATTTCTTTTAAGAACAATTAACGTTTGATCGGTTTTTACTTTTTCAAACAAATGCTTAATATAAATCAAGAAACCAAAAAATGTGACTTAGAGCTTCTTCTTCAGCTTCGCTTAAAAGATTAAAAAAAGAAGAAGCTGTCTTACATTATTATGTCCAAACATAAAAGCATCTTTTGTGTATTTTTTTCAAAAGCAATATATAATGAAGTGTTTTTTCAAGCTAAATGCTTCTTTATCCAAACTCGGCCGAAACAGTAGACTCGGATAAAAGCTTGAAACAACTATTCTTATCCAGCAAGGTTGACAAGAATGAATGACATGTTAACAGGCATCAACTTAGTCTATCGGCTCAAAGGTGCAAATCCAACAGCAACGAGAAGTAGTTCATCAATGATCAATGCATCCACAGAGAAGACACATAAAATTCAGGTGAAATAAAAAAACATACAATATCCTAAGTAGAAAAAATACCCCATTCAAGAAACTGACAAATTAAGAAGGGGTGGTAATTCGGACGTAATTATAAAATTTACACTCCTGTATAATCCATCCAAGATGTGTTATATGTATGCAAGTTTTAACAAATAAATTCCGCTGTTTGGTTCCGTAATGAGTTTCTAAGCACAGATATTGAATTAAATAATAAACATGTTGCATGCATATTTAATGAATTATCAGGTTGAACAAACTGCAAAGTACCATCGCTACACCACGTGTTGTAAAAGAACATGGATCCTTGGCAAAGTTCTAGTCGCAGTGTCATAAAACAGGAGAATAAATTGATGTAATATCCAGTTCATCCACATCTAACAACAACAATAACTAAGCATTTAACTGAAAGGTAAAATTTTCCATAAATTTAATAATCGATATTTACTCAGAGAAAGAGATATTTGGAACAAAGTCACGGTTTACCTGTTCTGCAATTATACCAAGTCCCATTCCATCCATGAAATCTTTTACCCCACTTCCACCATTTTTCTGATTGGCACTTCGAAACTCTTCCCTTGCTTTTTCTGGATTTATCTGTCACAGCAATACATTCAAATTTTTCACTTATGGCACAACACTCGAAGGACCTTCTCACAAAGAAACGTTGTATATCAAGATTATCATAGCTAGTGAAACACTACTCACTCACCTCAAGGGCAAAAAGCGGAGAATAGGGACCCTCGACAGGTACTAGCGTTCCTCCGCTTAAATCCTGAGCAAGAAGAATCCAAAAGAATTCACATTCAACACTTCAGCGACGAAACTCTAGTTTTCCGAAATAAAAATATGAATATATCTATGACCTGAGCAAAAGAATCACTCAAGGAATGTGCCGGATCAGTTGAAACCACAAGGGTAGGATGGCCATTATTTGCAAATTTAACAGCAAGTGATGCAGCGCAGCTTGTCTTTCCAACACCTCCTTTTCCACCAAGCATGTAATATTTGCGTTGTGTTCCAGAAACCATTTCGTCAAACTCAGCGACAGATTCTGTGGGAGCAGCAACTGATCTAACTGCCAAAAGATAATTTAAGTGATAAATGGTTTCACCCCCTCAGTTAACCAAAAAGGAAACACAGTCACACATTGAGGACCAAGAGTAAGCTTCATTTCACAATACCAGATTTTATACTTTTTACACCGAACCACATCTAATAGATTTCTCAATCATTCTTTTAGCTTATTTCTTCAGTTAAAACCACCCCCAAATAGTTCAACAGCTAAAACTAAAACTGAATACATCACTTTCTTGCCATTTGTCATTACTGTGGCATATGAAAACACCTTAAGCCACTTATCTGCAGCTTTTTATCTTTGTGTATTATAACCTAAACTACTCCTATTATTGCTCATCGTTTTATTCATCGAGACTTCACAACACACCCCAATCTCAAAAATTCACAAGATCAGTACTTGATTCTATGTAAGTAACAGAATATGCAAGCAAAATTATTACACTGATGGCCCTAATGCATCAATGATCACATGCAACAAAACAAAGGGTAAATTGCATAAAAACCCCGTGTTTTTTCCGGTAGGCTAAAACCCAGTGAAAAATCAATGAGTAAGAACCTCTATGTTTTACGGTTAAAAAACCTTTGGGGCACAAAATTATTCCGAAAAGTTTTCTAGGTCAAAATATTGTAATAAAAATAGAATAATGTATCTTTCAATCTTAAAAGTTTTGAACCATAACTTGAGCTAGATGGAAACCATGTATTCAACTAGTACAACTAGATAAATTCCCATAACTAAGAATAAGCTAACCTTCCTAAACTATTTAAATCATTACATCAGTAAGAAACAGGCGCGGGTCAGGATCGGGGAAATTTTTAAAAATAAATTCACATTTTGTATAAAATGATGTAAATTAACCCCAAAGACATAGCTTATTTCCTTGACTCGACAAAATGTCCGTGTTGCTAAGCAGAATTCATCAATTCAAGTAACAAAAAAATCTAGATTAAAAATCATTGACTCAACCACAACTCTGGATTGCTAACTAATATTCACCCGTTCAACAAGCTTTTTTACGCCACTCCCATGAAAGATAACAAAAAAAATGAGATAAATCTCTTTATATTGCTCCATATAGCAAAAGAAACAAAGAAAAATAAGCTTATAACTTTACGCGAAACACACTACGAATATACAACAAAAGTGAAAATCCATTGGTCACCCATCCACAATCCAACTAGAAAACAACAAATTTTCACCTTTAAATTTTTCTGTGGACATCTTTCTGGCGATAGAAAGAGACACAAAGCTGGAGCTACAGCTCGATTTGAATTTCAAGAAAGATGCGAGATGGGGTGCCTTCAATAAGTGACAATGATGATAAATATTGCAAGTCATAATCGCCATAGGCTTTAAAGTTGCATAATTTGTAATGGATTTCGAAGCAAAAGAACAGGAAGCCATGAGAAATTTCCTCAAAGGGTCACAGTAACGAGAAACTACGGGTACAAGAAGATTATGCGCTTCTCGCTTGTGTGTATATGTTACAGATCAACCCGTCGTCAGGGTGATCCGACCCGTTCATCACTAAATACATTTAACCCGTCATACATCTGTTTTATAATATAAATAATAACGAATTTTCCGCTAGTTTAAACAATAGTGTCTCTCTTATAATATATTTTTATGTCAAATCATAGAACATATAATTGTAATGCTAATTTATTTTATAAGGGGAGCATGTTATTGTACACATTAGAAATCCTATGTTAAATTGATGTTAAAAACAAATAAAACATGCTATAAATTGACAATTAAAACCAAATGCTAATTCCGAGAAGTTATAGCAATCAAAATTAAATTTTACAACATATATTTAAATGAAATACTAATTATTTAGTAAAATAAAAATTATTTAATTGACATAATTTCACTAAATTTAGTCATGGTTGTAATTATTTTCTTCTATTGATTTTCAGCTCAGACTAAAAAAACTTGTATACTGTTAGTATAAAAAAAATAGCTGATATTAACTTATATATAAGAACGAGGGAGTTTTGGAATTGATTGTAGGATATTAACCGGATCAAATGAAACAGTTTTCAAAATGGTAATATGGCGAAAATAGATTCATTAGCACAATCCGCCGTTGGTTTCTCCGGCACTAATTCACTAGGATGGGTCATGCCGAAACCTTGTCCCAGTTGGCACTGCACTCATTTCGAGTGCTGGGAGGTCTCGACCTCCCACTCTTCTTCCCATCCCCTTCCCAAAATAGCATAGTATTGTATTTTTTTTATAAAAAAAAAAGTTGATTGTAGCAAAAAACAAAGAAAAAAGGGATGAGTCCTCTACCCTGGAGTTGGTTCATTTTACAAATTATTTCAGTTAACACCACTTAAAGTGTTGGGTTATCTTTAAAATATTAAAGAAGTTGCGCATAATAGGATCAGCCAAATCATAACTAGACCAAATCATAGGGACAAAATGTAATTTACTAGCACAATTGATAAGAACGAAGAATGAACACTCTCAATCAAAATGTTCCTGCGGAGGGGAAACAACGACGACCAAACATAATAGAGAACCCACAGGTTCAGGTGGAAGATTAGAATACACACACACAAAAGCAAAACATATGTAAGAATGGAAAATGGATTGGATCAACATAATCATTGTAATAATAGGCAGAAATGTAACAAGAAATACCAAGAAAAATAAATAAATGCAACCCGTGTTCGCTACATCATATATTCATTCCTCGATGAGATTCAAAATCTAAAAGGTTAGCATTAGGTGTACCAAATGGCGGGTTGTACCCATACATGTCAAACGCTTTATCGTCTGAAGGCAAATCGCCAACTTCTCGTCCTTTAAACATTTCCATCGGTGAAGACCATGGAGCTGGAGACTGCACATTTGAGCTATAAATTTCTTGATTTATATTATAATTCTGGGGTGACATTCCAGTAGGCCATCTGCTGCTAGAATTTACGTTTGTCAAGGTGATGGACGCCGAGGACTGTTGCTGCTGATTCTTCATTGGTGACTTGGGCCGAAGAGACTCTATTTCAGGGGTGGTAAGGATAAGGTGTGGTGCCTCCGGTGGTGGGTTTCTTCCTCCCACGCCCACCCAAATTTCTCCATCATTGTCTGCGAAATTCTTGACGTATGCCTGAAATTTCCAAAATTTACTGGTTATATAATTCTTAGAAACTCCAGTACGGCAGTACCCCGGAATCTTAACAGTTTTTCCTTAGTTCCATACAAAAACAGGAAGACCACGGTGAAAATGTACAAATATGCAGCATCAATACTTTGTAATTAAAAAAATGTATAAAGATTCATAGGCAATATGATAGTTCTTATCATCTTACAAAAATACCTCAGAACTGAAATTCGATGAGGACAACTCTTTGCCGACTGTCAACCAGCCAGAACGAATATTATGGTCCCCTCCAAAAAGCTCAAGCCTCCTTCGTCCAAGAGCAAAATGCTCAACTATTCGGTACATATCCTCGGGCTTTGCAGTTGAACCTATAATATTTTTTGGAACCACCAAAAGAAGTGAGGCTAAAAGAAGCAATTACACTTAATATCAGTACATAATAACTACGTTTGTTGTGCGGTAGATATCAATAATAATACCCCACATGCAAATAAGTTACAATAGAATTTGCTTGAAAGTCACTGTATCATCATTCTACCTAATCTACTCATAAATATTTTTTACAATCTCATAGAATGGATCAAGTACCATGCACTCATAAACAAATATGATAAGCATCAATAAGAAGACAAGTTTAAAAAACAAAATGGTGATAGTTGAAGGCTACTTGAATTTCACTCAAGTAGAAGGCAGGTAAGCAAAAGTTCAAGACTTGCATCAAATCTTAATAGGCGCGAAATGATAAAACTTAAACAATATTTTTTAAAAATGGGAACATGTGCGTAATATAATTGTTTCAACCAATATACTGTCCTAAAAAAGATTGACTGCACATAATGACCCTTAATTTCCCATGGAAATCTTCACTTAAAAAGCAATATTCTGCCGTACAGAAATGGTAAAACACACACACAACTTCTATAGCATGACCAGAAGGAAGTCTTCATATAAAGCTGCTGATTGGTAACACAACAATCGGGGGAAATCACTTTAACCACTAAACAAGAAAATATAAGAAATAGATAAGGGAAAAAGGCGAACGATGCATGGCAAGACATGCAGAGGAATTAGGACTCAAAATTTCCAGAGGTCACCTAACTATCTCAAGAACAAAGTATATAAGAAAGAACAATTCCCATAAGTGAAATAACTAAGAAACGGAGGTAGCAAAAGCTAATTCAGGTTCAAGGTTCTCCTTACCGTATGGAGGGTCTTCAGCAATTATTACATCAGTGTCAATGTTGGCATGTATTATATGACCATCTGTACTGCGACGTACAGTCCCTTTTATGCCCATCAAGCAATGTTCCTTCATTAAAATAACAAGAAAATATTCAGGATAAACATATAAGTACAGTGCCCCTATACACACACCAACATATAGCTGCAAGGATGTCCAAACAACATGCACTATTATACTTGATAAGCTAGTACCCATCAGTTACAAATCTTAATGTGCAAAGACACTAGCCTTTTTACACATCAGAAAATTAATATATGTAATACCCTATCCATCATTTCTTAATTGACACAGCATAATTTTTTCCCAAAGAAATACAGTGCAACTAGTTACACAAAACTATTCACATAATAAATCCATGGCTGCTAGATATCACTTTTTATAGTGACTAAACTCATATAATTCTGATTACAGCAACCATAGGTTACTCGGAAGTGAAACGCTTATCAAATACATGCTATATCTCAATTCATTAAGAAGGTTTTCTATTTTGATAAACACATAGAAAAGTAGACTTCATATTAAAACTAGCTGTTTGATTTGAAATCTCTATAATCAGTTAGATGGCATTGACTCACATTCTGCACCAATTTAGATGAGACCTCATGCTTGATGTCTAATTTTGTTACAGACCAGAATGGATTTTACTTTCCTTCATACATTATTGTTTACACTATTATCAATTTTTTTCCTATATAAAATAAAATATACAAGGGTGTGTAAACCTTCAGACTTCAAAAATAAATCTCATGGATGTCGTTTTTATGTCAGTAATAACTCATAATAATTACATTATAGAAGCATTCACTGTACACTGTGAGCATACCTTGGATCGTTGAAAAAGAGTATGAGAATCATGGCGTAATCCAGGAGTTGCATTTGTTTTGTTAGTCTTCACCCAACATATATCTTCACATCTACGAAATCCCCACTAAATATAACCAAAGCAGAAAATGATGGTTAGCGTGACGGAAATTATTGAATGACTGGGAAATGAAGCAAAGAGGACAGAGAAAAGTAATTAATCACTTATTATTATGGCTGTCATTCTTTACCTTTTTAAGACATTGTCGGCCTTGCTCCAGGCCAACACCATCTCCAACCCACAGGAAGATGAAAGACGGAGTGTCAGCAATTGCCTATGCACGATATAAAGGAGAGAAGATGGAATATCAAAACCCATTCAAGGTATAGAAGACATTACAAGAATAAGCAAATGCGCGGGGCCGTCCGACTGGTAACTCAAAAGAGAACCATCTGTTTATTTTGAACCAGTAGACTTCAACTTCCCGCATCGGTCGTTTCATGAATAACATTAGCCAGGTGTAGATAAAAGGTCAAATACCTCAATCTTCAGATTCATTATTTCTTCAAATGTCCAATATTCCATATGTTCAGTGACACCAGGAGCACGATGGACACATTCCTCCCAGGGTGGGTCTACAAGAATGACATCAAATTTGGTTCCAAAGAATTCATGTGAAAGGACATGCTCTCGAAGATCACACATGTAATACATAGGAGAAGAAGCCGATTTGGCCACAATTTCATCCTTTCTCTGGATAAGATCTCGTAGCTTTGGATAGTCTTCCACAACACTAGTGAGCTCCAACTCTCTAATAAAATTCTGTGGTCGCATACCAGTGTCAACAAAGTTTTGTGAGTAATCATTCTGCTCCCCTCTAGAGGGAGCTTTACCATGGGGTCCATAAGATCTGGGAGGAACCCATCCTCCAGAGGCTTTGTCCTGTAACTGCCCATGACCCACAGGAACAACAGCATTAAAATTTTGGCCAGATATGCTAGGAGATGTTACTCTTTCATGCCCCAATGGATTGAAAACAAAAGGACCATTTGGTGGATTTCCGATGTTAGGGGAGAATCTAGGTGTCAATGGTCCAGGGGGGACAGGTGGAAGACCAGATTGAACACCAAGCATATTCATCTCGGCACTCCTAGCTCCAGGCCACATCCTGGGAGGTTGAAATGGAAAAACTCCGGCAGATATAGGAGGACCTGGTGCAGGGGACATGTTGGGAGTCAAGGATTGCATTGGTCTAAGAGGTGGAGTGGCAAGTGGTCCAAAAGGTGATCCAACCATCGGTACGGGAACAGCAGGCTGTTGACTCTCTCTTCCAGTCCTACCCCTTCCTACTCTCCAAGCCCTATTTCCCCTGAAACCTTGAGAAGTAGATCTATTAAAAGAAACATTCTCATGGTTTCCATGTGCAGGTAAAGAACCACCTCCAGAACTTTGGCCACTAGAGCCATGATCTGAAAAAATGCCTTTCTGACCTCTAGATTTATCTGACTGAAAGTCGTTATCATCCCTCCATGAACTCTGATCCTGCGCCAAGGGAGCAGAATTCATGAACCTATCTTTGGATTCTTCACAAGCTTGTCCAGATTCTTGATCACTTCTCAACTTCTCACCTCTTGAATAAGAAAACCCGTCGATATCAGGGGCTAGATTTGTATGGGCTTGGGCTTGCTGTATGACCTCCCTGTTATGGACAAAGAGTGCACTAGAATCCTCTCCTCCATAATCAAACGGCTTGGTTTGAATTTCAATCACATCATAATTTTCATTTGATATTCCATACTTTGATGAGGTTTTCACAGCTTCCGTCCTGCTTCCATCTTTTCTACGCCTTTCACCACCCATCCACTCAAGACCACGCCTTGGCATTTCCCAGTCCCTACTTTTATCATAGGTTTTTTCACCATCCCTTGTTTCCTTGTCTTCCTCTCTTTTCCAACTATCTTTGAATTTCTCCTGTTCCCTGTTATGTTCAACCCAATAGTCATCTCCTCTTTTCAATCTTTCACCCCGTGATCCATCTTTTACCTGTTCCTTCCTCCTAACAGTACTTCGGTCATCATAATCTATCTCAAAATTATCTGAATCAAATTGAGGCCTTCCAATCTTCTCGGGGATCACAGATGCATTGGAGCTCTCCGTATCTCTTTTATTTTTGTCTTTCATCCTATTATCACCTTCTTCATTCAGAGACCTTTCACTATCATCAACAATATCTCGACTACTGTGATTTATTTGCTGTCTATGCTCCTCAAATCTTTCTTTGCTTGATCTATTTTGGCGTGCTAAACTTCCCTTAGCGTCTTTCTCTAAAGTTTCAAACTTTCTGCTATCACCCCTCTCTAAATCAACTTTTCTCTCTTCTCCACGAGACTTGATACTATCATTAGTTGAGACTAGACCAAGGGTTTTAATATCAGTAGATTCAGTTTCAAGAGTGTCACGTCTTTCTATTGCACTTGCACTTTCAAGCTTCCAATCTGACGACTTCCCACTTCCTAAATCAAATTTCTCAACATAATTATCATACTTAATAACAGTGTCAGGCTCATCCCATCTCCTCTTAGTCCGTCTTCCATGTGCACCGTACTCGTACGCCTTGTCTCTGCCACTGTCCCTTTGCTCTGAACATTTTAAATACATATCTTGCCTGTCCCCATCAAAATCATTTTCAGGGTACTTGGCAACTGATATTTTTCTTTCAACTCCTTCAGCCCTACTGTATCCTCTACTTCCATATATGTCTCCACCCTCTACCTTATTTTCCGCTTCTCCATCTTGATACCAAGTGCTCAATCTGTCCAATGTATTCTCCTCTGATTTTCTTTTCATCTGCTTAGAGTGCAGCAGGTTTCTGGCTTCATTATCATCCTGACCACTGTCAGCTCTACTTGTGCCACCCACTCTCCTTTGACTTTCGCGAGCTTCTTCACCACTCCCTATTTTGTTTGACTTGCTTGACCCGTGCTTTCTCTTATTGTCCCAGTCCCAGTCATCATCATCCCTCAACTTATCAATGTTTAACTCTGCATCCTCCTCAATATCTCGTTTCGCAAAATCTCTTACACAGTCAGGTGACGGCATAGCGAAGAAGATCCTAAAAAAATTATCTCTTCACTTAATTATAAAAAGAAATATTTTCAATTAATGCAGAAGCAGCATCCTGAAATTTGCAAAAAACAATGCCAGGCAAAACCACCAACAATGCAAACAAGCAAGAGACATAATGGTGAGCTCCGGCGATGTCTGAGGCGATCGATAAGTGATTTCAGCCTTTTGCTTAGCAAAGGCTAGTAGGAGCCTTGGGGGCCTCCTACACTATAAATATAGATGCTTTGGAGCATTTTGAAGACAAGAAACAAGCCTACAAACTTCTACAAAGCTTTGCTTATTCAAAATTCATATAGCTTTGCAATCTCCATACATTGTTGTTGTATTGGAGTTTGTGATTCTTTTATTTTGTGTGAGTCTTGTTTTCTTCGTGTTGGTATACCGTGAAGGTGTTTGTTGAGTTATTGTAAGGTCCTCCAACACCAAAGCAAGTTGGAAATTGTAAAGTCATCAACAAGTAAAGTTGGTGCATGTGTTGTGGCTATCTTTGGAGCCCTTAAGGCCAAGAAGACTCGTGAAGAGTGTTGGTAACTCGGGAAGAGTTGTGCGTGGCTATCCTTGGAGCCCTTAAGGCCAAGAAGGCTCGTGAAGAGTGTTGTGCTCGTGAAGAGTTTTGTGTACTCGGGAAGAGTTGTATTGTGGCTAACTTGGAGCCCTCAAGGCCAAGATCATTCGTTCTAGTGGAACCTCGGTTGGAAGTTATCTAGCCGGGAAGAGGAGACGTAGGCGATTCATCGTCGAACTTCTATAACAAATCTTCTTGTTATTTACCGTTTTATTATATTACGCATTTATTTATTTATTTACTTCTTTATTTTATTTATTTATCGATTGATTTGAAGTCTTCCGCTTCGCAAACTCTTTATTTTTGCAAACTCATTTTAAAAAGCTAAAGTAGCCAAGGAACCTCATTCACCTCCCCCTCTTCGGTTCCAACAGACATGTTAGCACGCCTCTTTTACCAGATATATTCATGCAACACCATAATTCTTCTTCAATTAGACATTTGATCAGAAATAATAGTCAAAAGAATAATGTTTAGTAGCAGAATAACAAGCACTTGAAACGGACATTCATGAGAAATCTCCATCTAATATACAAAAATGCAGCACAACAATTCATTAAGGAAGAGAGAAGTTAATAGGCAACCCTCACATTTGAGAAGCAATTATGCAGAGGTTTTCTCAAAAGTTGACGAAAGACTCAAAATATCATATTTAGTTGCCGCTGAATTATTGCTAAATCAGCAGATTCAAGGACAAATTCATGAAAATATCATAAAAGTAAACTAAAATTGCTTATTTCCAATTGAAATTGTCCTCAAATCTTTCAAACCTTTTCCCCTGGGACCAATTTGCAATCGCAAATTTAAAACCTACCAGTCCAATAAAATCCTTACTCTAAATCACCAACCCGGCGGTGTGTGTGAGTGTGTAGTGAGGCGGCGGAGTGGAGGTGGCGGAGTGATTAAAGACAAGAAACTTAAAAACTCACCAACAATAAAAAAAAATTCGAAGCTCGGCACCAAGAAATATGGTTGGGAAAAGCTGAGATTGGCAAGGAAAACAAGAGAAAGAGTGGGTTCTTGAGAAAGAATATAATCCACGTGTGATGAAGGCTATCTTCGTCATTTTGGACTATAAAGGGAGTTCAAACAAATAAAATACTTGGGATGAGGACTGACCTCAAAAAATTTCTGACACAGGGACTGAAATCCAATTTCAATTTGGGCATGGGGATTTTGGGCCAATTTACCGATGTAACATTGTGAGACATTCTTTAGTCAACCTTCCTACTGTTTTTTATAATATTAATAATTATTATTTATATTTTCATAAGTTAAATGTGATGGCCAAAATTAAGTTGATAGAATTAATTGTATTGGCTGCGATATTTTATCGAACTGGGTTTGAGAGTTGAGGATTAATGTTTGGGATTTGAGATTTTACAGAAGAGAACAGGGGTAGAAAGCTGTGAACTGTTAATTGGAATTGTGTAGATGCCAATATTTGGGACTCTGTTATGAGGAGGCATTGGTATTATATATATACCAAGATCGACGTGAATGTTCACACATTCACTCATCCCTTCATCCCTCATCCCTTTCCCTCTCTCTCAATCGCCTCCCCTCCCCCTTTCCCTCCTTTCCTCCCTCATTTCTTCCTCCCCCTTTTGAGATTGTAGCTGGGTTTTGGCAAGAAGTAATTTATTGTGAAGAGTTGTGTTTGGTAAGCTCTTATTACACGTTAAACTTGCTTAATTTGGTTTTGAATTGGTATTAATTTGGTTAGTTTGGATTTGAGCTAAGATTGGGGGAAATCTTTTAATTCTTGTTGTTTTGAGTTTAAGTGTGTTGAGATCCTTGTAAGATATACAATGAAGTTTATTTATAGTTGAATTCAAGTTAGAGGAGGTTTTGGTTAAGGATTTATGCATAAAAATCTGGTACTTTTTGATGATTTTATGTGCTATCGATCGCTCGGTAGGAGCAGCACCGATCGATCGGTAGAAGCAAAATTCTAAAAATTATTTGTGTTGCGATGCCAACGAATATATTATCCTAGGATTTTAAGTAGTATATTATCATGAATTACTGATATTTCATGACCATGAGCTTGTGTTGGTGTGTGAGGCTATATGCACATAAATTTTAACATTGATTAATTGAATATGTAGAGCATGCTCAAGTCTAAGGACGCATAGGAAGGTAATTTATCAATATCTCGAATGATTTGGTAAGTGTGTAGAACAATATTGGTATAAATTGTTATACCAAATGAATGGTAATATTGTAATTTGTGTATCACGGAATGACAAATAATTTGTTTATGCTTGTTAATTAGATAATAGACTATTGAGTGTCATGGGTTGACAACAAATTATTATTGTGTGTCACGTGTTAACAAGAGATTACTATGTGTCACAGATTGACAACATATTATTATTGTGTGTCACGGGTTGACAAAAGATTACTGTGTGTCATGGGTTGACAATAGATTATTATTTGCTGTTGTGGGTGACACGAGTTTATTATGAATGTCATGAGTTAGTATATGTTGTATTTATCAATGTTTTGTTGTATTATGTGATTTAGTATATATTGTAATTATCACGGTTTTATTGTATTATGTGAATGAGTTGGTATATATTGTATTTATCGATGTTTTATTATATTAAGTGAATATGAAATTATATCATTGTCGTGTTGGTTGAATCAAAATGTTGCATTATCGGTTCGTGTTGGTAAGCATATGATGTACATGTATGTCGCTTAAGAGCGAACAATGTGATACTATATGATGGGTTTTGAGATCGCCGCTTGAGAGCGAGCGTTATAACACCGCTAAAGAGCGAGTGATAGCATTACGAATTGCGAAAATAGAAATAATAAGATCTGTATATTGATGATATATACAGAGTATATCAGTCGTTATCATAACTATTGTTATTTAAGTACTGCATTATGATATTGATTATATCTGTCTATTGGTGTGCTCACACTGTGTGAAAGTTGTTTATGTTTAAATATGTATCAGGTTTAGCTTTTGAGAAGCTTGTGATGATAGAGTTGATGCGTCTAGAAGAGAGTACTAATTGAGTTGAGCTAGACGACTTTACCGGATTGGTTTGAAATATTACTATCATTGCTTGAGATTATAGTATAGTATTTTAGTTCAGTACTAGTCGTACGTTGTGCTTTGGTGGTTTTGCTTTTCTTAAATTACTCTTAATTATTGGCAAGTGTAGTTGAGTTTATGATTTATGTGTTGTATAGTTTGGTTAATTCAAATTATAGGGAAACTTTGTCGATTTTTTTAAAGAAATCCACGACTAGTACATGATGTTGATTTGGGGTCTTACATTAAATTTTTCAACTTATTAAATTTTGCAATTTTATAAAGAAATGCATTTTTTGGGAAACAAAATGTTAATATTTAATCAAATTTCATTATTTTCTTATTTGAGCTATTCGATTTCTTGATCTGTTTTTGTAGCAAAATCTGTTAAACAGCTCAAACCCAATGTCATGAGCAAAATTTATTGGGCCTCACTCCATTTATTCACAGTACATCCAATATATAGCCTATATTAAACATAAATTCACTCTATAATACAATAAAATATTATTCGATTTATTAAATAATATATCTTTTAGTTAATACACTATTGATTATTTCAATACTATCTTATAATTTGAAAAGAGTATAGGGTATACGATTTTATTTTAGTTTATTAAAAATACATATAAAAAATATTCCCACACAAAAAGTAAATTAAATATTGATCAATTTCACAATAGAACCCGGAACTGTCACGGTTATTATCGCGGAGATTTTAAAAATTAAAAATAAAAGTAATCATAATTTGGACAAATTTCTAATGAAAAAAATTGAAAAAAATCTAAAAAATATTCTGAAACGACTGCGATTGCCATGAAGTCGCCGCTTATAGTTACACATCTGTTTTAGCATGAAACTTTTATCGCGATGGTTGTCGTTCCACAACCGATATTGCGAATCATTTACAATTTTATTAATTCTAAATAATAGTAAATCTATATTCCTTCTATACTAGTAAATCTCCACAACTATTTAATTTTTTGTATTGAGAAAATCACTTTTAACTACATTTTCTTTTTACTAATTCGATATGTTACAGAGAAGAAGAAGCAACAATTCAATTCTCGATATGGTAATCAAAACCACAAAAAAAAAAAAACAATGTAACGAAAGAATTGCCACAATTCTTGAATACTTTCTAACCGAATAAGAATTAATATTAGAGTTTATTATTTTGACCAACACTTCAATTTAAATGGCCAGATTAACCGATATTTTGTTTGGTTCGACCAAATGCTCACCTGGTCACCCTCCTATCACCACGTGGTATTTGGAAGACGTACAGTGGTATTTGGAGGGTTATTCAATGCTATCATAGGGATAATACCCTAATCCATTCAATGCCTGGCGCGTGTCATTTTTTTTATTTTTTTAAACATTAATATTTTGTAACCATTGTTAACTCACTACCCATTTTTCAATTTTGAATATCCTCTCCATCGCGCTTCTCTATTTCACCACAAATTTCATTTTTTAATACCTCTCATTCGCTTGTCTCGTGTTTTCAATCGCCCTACTCATTCGTAGTCCTCTACCTCACACAAAGCTTGTTCGTTGAACAAAGCTCCCTTAGTTCGCACGCATAGCAGGAAAAATCCAGATATTATTTTTTCTCATTTTTAATTTAAATTTATACATAACACCAAATCTTTATCACTTACATTCGTTTTTATGCAAACCAATTACAAGGTGAATTGCCTGCCGATGGGTTTTTCAACACCATTGCACCATCTTCGGTTCTCCAACCTCGGTCCACCTCGTGCCAACATCGTTCACCCCTCCTACCAACGTTGGTCGCTCCTCATGCTAACATCGGTCGCTCCCTGGGCCAACCTAGTATTCAAAGAAATAACTTTATTTCACATAATTTGTATACAATGAGCATCACAATAGCTTGTAATAAACTAAGTTCATTGGTTTTTCTATGGTATTTTGATAGCTTGTAACTCACTGGTTGTGTGAATTAAGGTTTAGAAATGACTTACCGGTCACTCAGCGTGCAATCTCGCTAGCCCTCGGGCATTATCGGTAGCCCATCGTGCAATCTCGTCGCCCTAAGCAAGGCCTGGGTGACTGATGGGTCGCCCAAGTAAGACCTATATATGTAGTGTATTTTTGAATTTTTGGGAATTATCAGTTTTTATTCTTCGATTTCACATTTGAATCAAGTGATTTGGATTTTGTATGCAAAAGATGAATTTTCTACCAAAGGGTGGCAAGCTGAATATTTCAATTATCATACATATGCGTCATGTTTCGACCCAATTTACATTATGTAAATTAATGAATTTGGAAAAATGTTGAACATATAAAATGTTCTATTTTATGTTAGTTTTCAAACTAATGTGATTTTGTTAACTGTAAGAAAAATTATGGGCCAATAACCAATGAAAGATAAATCGATCGGTCGCCCAGATCGGTCGCCAAGCAAAGGCCTGGGCGACCGATCGGTCAACCTAAGCAAGGCCTGGGTGACCACGGTCGCCCCAAGAGAGGTCTGGGCGACCGATCGGTCAACATAAGCAAGGCCTGGGTGACCACGGTCGCCCCAAGAGAGGCTTGTGCGACCGTCGGTCCCCCAAGCAAGGCCTGGACGACTGATTGGTCGCACAAGCAAAACATGGTACATGCAGTGCGCTTTTTGAATTTCTGGAAATTATCGGTTTCGAATTTGATATTATGGTTGAAATAGAATTGTAGTACTATGAGTTAGCTTCAATTTGGCATTAGAATCAAGTGATTTTGATTTCGTATGCAAAAGTTATGAGGAGTTCTGTTTTTTACATAACAATGTTAATGCTCCATCTTATACGTGTAGTACTCAAATTTACATAAATAATGGATAACATCAACAGGAAGCTAAAAATAATTTTAATATGAAATCTATTACACATAAGTTTTCAGCATTGATGAGAAGCGAGCACAATACATTTATATAGTTAAATAACAAACACTAATCGATTTTTTCTGCATCGATAAAATCGTTGTAATAAACTAGACACTCTTAATCTTTCAGCAGGAAATAAATCGAACCAAAGAAGTGTTTTACTGGTAGCATGAACAACTCACTCGATGAAAAAGAAGCATGATCGATGCGATCGAGGAGTGGGAGTTTGAAAATGAACGTGAAAAATGAAATTTGATGGTTTGACGAGATTAAAAGGAAAATGAGAACAATTGAAAAGAAAGGTTAAACCATGGTCATCCATTTTTAAAAGTATCACATGTCAGATCTTGAATGGATTAGTGTATTCACTTCCGGTAGAATAGAATCACCCGTATTTGGGATACACGGAGTTCGAATGCATGTAAAACATGAAGTATTTAGTTCAATTCCCGTTTTTACCCCATCCGAAACAAAAAGGTCCGCGTTTAAATGAAATACTCCTAGTTTACGGACGACGGCGTAAACTCCTCCGCCGCGAACAACAGCTCTATTGCCGCCTTCAACTGTACCGTCGCCGCTTCTTCGGGTTAGTGAATGATAAATTGCAGCATTAATTATTCTTCCTTCAACTCCCGCTTATACTTTTCAGTTATTGATCGAATCCCTGTTATTGAATCGAGATAGGACGTTGTTCTTTGATAAGTCATATCGTGAATTTCACGCATTTTTTGTAATTTAATATTTCTGTTCGGAGTTCTGCTTCTCAATTCAAAATAATGAAGGCTTGATATACCTAATTATGTAAAGGGAAAATTTTTCGTCGTTAATATATACTATTGTATGTTCTATGTCGCCTTAAATGTATAGGGTTTCGAGTTTATTGAGATTTAATTAACTATATCTGGTTTGAAGTACGATATTTGAGTTCCTTATATTATATTGAACTTAGTCGGCATTGTTTTGAGTCTCTTGATTTTTAGTCTATATGATGTGTTTTGATGTATCTGAAGCAATTTTATGCTGTGCAACTTTAGATTTCAAACATTCGTCGAATGCAACTTTATATTTGTTTATATGCTGCTGCCTCTTGTTTTTATTTTTATTTTTTTGATAACGAGTAAACCCGCGAGTTAAACCCCCGGGCTGACACAATAGCTTACAAAACACGCCAACCAGATATACTGCACTAGGCAAGCCTGTTACGATATGCTCATACCGAAAATGTGTTGACAGGAGGAATCAAACTCATGACCTCATGGTCTCGCCCCAACGGTCAGCATAAATCACGCATCGCCTCAGGCGATGTCCCGATCGCCTCAGGCGATCACCACTGAAAATAAATGTTGTAGCCTCAGCTGGTCCAAAATCTTCATCGCCTCAAACGATGCACACATCGCCTCCGGCATTCAACGCATCGCCTCAGGCGATCAGCCCATCGCCTCGGGCGAACTCCCCCTACACGTGAGCCTCGGCGTCGCCTCTGTCGATGTGCGTGGCGATGTTGCTCCTGGCTGCCATCGCCTGGGGCGATGGTCACCATCGCCTGGGGCGATCCAGCCCAGGTTATGCACACTTGATTTTCTTCAATCAATCCACTTTTCAACCAATAAATCTGCACACTAAGTAGACACATTAGTATAACAAACACAAATTTTGTTGATCATCAAAACTCAAAAATAATACGGAGATAAATTAAAGCATTAAACAAAAGCATGCATTTAAGGCTCAACAATGGCTAAGTAGATTCCTACATTTTTTCAATCATTAATTGTAGAAGATTGGTTTTATTGCTGCAAGGAGAACTGGTCGCCACCATGTCAAGCTGCTGCTACTGCCTCCGAGGCTGACAACACATAGTTTGTTGTGTAGTGGATGATGAATTTAATTTGCCCATTACTATCGTTTGTTTTGTTTTGTATGAATCAGATTTTGCTCATTAATTGGCATAAGAGTGCCAAAGGCTATGTGAGATGTTGAACGACTTCAATTTTTTTTTGCCAATTGTACTTTTTTGAATTGTTTTTACTTGGGTACAATTTTTTGTATTAGTTACACATAAAACATATAATTTTGATACTAGTAACACTTCAAATTTATATTACATTATATAATTTTGGTATAAGTTACAAATTAAGTTGGTATTAAACCTATACAATCTTGATACTAGTTACATTTGAAATGCGTATTAAAAATATATAATTTTTGTATTAGTTACACTTCAAATTGGTATTAAACATATACAATTTTGGTACTAATTACATTTGAAATTGGTATTGAAACTATAAATTTTTGGTACTAGTTGCACTTGGAATTAATATAAAAATTATATAATTTTAATACTAGTTACACATGAAATTGGTATTAAACTTATACAATTTTGGTACTAGTTACACAAAAAGTTGGTATTAAACCACTAAAATTTTGGTACTAATTACTCTTGAAATTATTATTAAACATATATAATTTTTGTACTAGTTATACTTGAAATTGATATTAAACATATACAATTTTGTTACTAGTTACACATGAAATTGGTACTAAATATATACTATTTTGATACTAGTTACACTTGAAACTTATATAATTTTGGTACTAGTTCCAAATGAAATTGGTGTTAAACCTATATGATTTTTGTACCAATTACATCTGAAATTGTTATTAAACATATATAATTTTGGTATTAGTCACACTTCAACTTGGTATTAAACCTATACAATTTTGGTACTTTACACATGAAATTGGTATTAAATATATACAATTTTTTTACTAGGTACACTTGATATTGATATTAAACATATACAATTTTGGTACTAGTTAAACTCGAAATATGTATTAAATATATATAATTTGGTACAAGTTACACTTCGAATTGGTACTAATTACATTAGAAATTGTTATATTAAACATATACAATTTTGGTACTAATTATATTAGAAATTGTTATTAAATATATAAATTTGGTGCTAGTTGCACTTGAAATTGGTTTGAAATTGGTATTAAACTTATATAATTTTCTACTAATTACACATGAAATTGATATTAAACTTATACAATTTTGGCACTAGTTACACTTGAAATTGATGTTAAACCACTAAAATTTTGGTACTAGTTACACTTGAAATTGGTATTAAACGTCTACAATTTTTGTACTAATTATACTTGAAATTTGAATTAAACTTATATAATCTTGGTACTAGTTACATATAAAAAATGATATTAAACCCATACAATTTTGGTACTAGTTACACTTAAAACTGATATTAAACTTATATAATTTTGATATTATTTACACATAAAATTTGTGTTAAGCATATACAATTTTGGTACTAGTTACACATTAAATTGGTATAAACCTATATAATTTTGGTACTAGTTACATTTCAAATTGGTATTAAACATATATAATTTTGGTACTAGTTACATATGAAATTGATAGTAAATGTATACAATTTTGATAATAGTTAACTTGAAATTGGTATTAAACTTATATTATTGCGGCACTAGTTACAAATTAAATTGGCATTAAAACTATACCATTTTGTACTTGTTACATTTGAAATTAATATTAAGCATATATAATTTTGGTATTAGCTAGACATTAAATTGATATTAAACCTATACAATTTTTGTACTATTTACACTTAAATTTGTATGAAACGTATATAATTTTGATACTAGTTACACTTCAAATTGATATTAAACCTATATAATTTTGCTACTAGTTACTCTTGCTATTCGTATTAAACCTACACAATTTTGTTTGATATAGCAGATTAACATCAATATAGAAAATTCTATAGAAATATTGTTAATTAAGTTTGAAATTGGTGTGTTTGAAATGGGTCTTTTTTGTTGTTTGAATAGAAGATTAACATCAATATCGAATAAAATATAAAAATATAATACAAACTTCATGTGTAACTAATACCAAAATTGTATATATTTTAATATCAATTTAAACATATACAAATTTTGGTACTATTTATACTTCAATATTGATGTTTTGTTTTTATATTGATTTTAAGCTTCTATACCAAAGAAACAAAGAATACCAATTTCTTCTTACCTGACATGATTTTAAGCAGTTGTACTAGTATCTAAATTGTATGGGTTTACTACCAATTTCATGTGTAACTATTACCAAAAGTATATAAATCTAATGCCAATTTCAAGTGTAAATAGTACCAAAGTTTGTATAGGTTTAATACAAATTTTATGTGTAACTAGTATCAAAATTATATAGGTTTAATAACAATTTTTCATATGTAACTAGTACCAAAATTATATAAGCTTAATACCGATTTCAAGTGTAACTAGTACCAATATTGTATATGTTTAATACAAATTTTATGTGTAACTATTACCAAACTTTTATAGGTTTAATACAAATTTCAAGTGTAAAAAATACTAAAACTGTATAAGTTTCATACAAATTCATATGTAATCTGTACCAAATGCTTAGGTTTAATACCAAATTCAAATGTAACTCGTACCAAAATTGTATAGGATTACTACCAATTTGAAGTGTAAATAGTACCAAATTGTATAAATTTTGTCAGGATCGATTTCGAGGGTGGGCAGACATTCCACACACGAGTTCAACTAACTTGAGCTTCAATAGCTTGTGTTCTTGAAATAATTACACCGAGAGATTATATCGAGTTCGTTTACAAAATCGAACTCGATATAATCTCTCGGTGCAATTATTTCAAGAACACGAGCTATTGAAGCTCAAGTTAGTTGGACTCGGGTGTGGAATGGCAAGCCATCCTCGCAATCGATCCTGACAAGTGGTATCAGAGCGGGTTGTTCTTGGAAGCATTTTAACCGATTTGTTTTCGGATATCTTTTAAAATCATTTTCAAATTTTTTTCACGAGCATGAACTTATTTTCATAGCATAAATTTCAAAATTTTGGTGTATGAAAATTTTTAGCATAAAAATCAATTTCATTGTATTCATTTTGCACGAAAAATAATTTTAAAATCTATTTTAAAGTTTTAATTTTCGTCAATTTGTTCTAAACTCATTTTAAGTTTAAAATTTTTTATTTTAAGATTTTATCTAACAATTTTCGAAGCATTTTAGTTTTCTGGCAGCTTGCACCAAAACTTGAGAAAATTGGCATAACTTCTTGCTCGGATGTCCAAATGATGAACCGTTTTTTCGTTGTAAACTAGACTCATAGAGAACAATTTTTGAAGCATTTTAGTTTTCTGGCAGCTTGCACCAAAACTTGGGAGAATTGGCATAACTTCTTGCTCGGATGTCCAAATGACGAACCGTTTTTTTCGTTGCAAACTAGACTCATAGAGATCACAGCGGTATAGGTCTTGCAGCCCAAACTTGCTCGAGGAAAAGCAGTTTATTAGTTCAAGTTGGACTAAGTGTGCTACCATCACCGAAAAATGAAATGGACATTGTTGAGTTTTGTCAAAAAAAATTCAAATTTGTTGCCAAGTATGCTTCATCTATCATCAAACGAGGTTATTTTTGTTCAAAAATTTAATGTAAATTGCATTTTTTAAATTTGTTTTAGCATATTCCATTTGCCCCTCACTTGCTCAAATTTTCAAAAAAATTAAAATTAAGGGGAAGAGTTTTATCTCAATCCTTGAGGGGGAGTAAATTTTATTTGTCTTCCTTTTTGATTCACACAAAAATGGGGAAAAATATGTTGTTTAAAAAATATGGTTTTTTCTTGTTATGCAACATTGTGCTTTAATGTTCATATTTTTATTCAAGTTTTGTGATCATCAAAAAGGGGGAGATTGTTGGGTTTTGAAAACCCGAATAATCTTGGTTTTGATGTTAACAAAACTTGTTATTATGTTGCTAACATATTTCATCAAGTGTGCAGTTCATATATCATAATTAAGAGCTTGATGAATTACAAAGAAGTAGCTTGAAAATATCAAGCTGGACCAAGATTGAAATCATGACAGAGCGGATTGCTTCGATCATATCTCATAGCTCGGATATCGAAATGGCGTGCTTCTAAAGAGGTTGAACAGCCAACTCAAAATACTAAAAGTCATATTTCACAACAGATAGTCTAGTTCGAAAGTTATCAAGGAGAAAAGACGCATGCAAGATCGAGTTGTACCGCGAAGAAACAGCAAGCTGTTTCAGCAATCAACTATCAGTCTGTTGGTCATAACTCTTAGCTCGCTTATTGTAACGAGAAGATTCAGCATGGGTTGGAAAGCTAAGACACAGATCTACAAGTCATCTTTGGAAATCAAAGACTGAATCAGGCGTTAAGATGGTCACAAAGCTTCTGCAAGTCATGCCATGTGACGCCTGTAAGATCGAGCTGTTACAGCAAGCGACTGTCAGTCTGTTGGGCATAACTCTTAGCTCGCTTATCGGAACGAGACGATTCGGTATGGATTGGAAATCTAAGACAAAGATCTACAAGTGATCTTTGGAAGTAAAAGACTGAATCGGACGTTAAGATGGCCAAAAAGCTTCTGCAAGTCAGCCACGTGCTGCTGCATCCAGCAAACATACAGCAGGACCATCGCCTCGTTTTTCAAGCATAACTCTCTCATACGAACTTGAAATCGAGCGATTCTTGATTTCGTGGAAAGCTAAGAGAAAGGGATACAACTTTCATGTAGATCACTCTGCCTAGAAATCAAAGAATCAACAGCTACAAGCAACAGATCAGAAGAGCAAGTTTATCAAGCTGTTTTTGTATCAAGCTTGTCTTGCATCAGACTGATCTTTCTAGACCAGACTGACCTGTCCAGACCAGACTGATCTGTCCAAGCTGATCCAGCCAGACCAGTCTGAAATACAAAGAGCAGACTGATCTGTCCAAGCTGATTCTGCCAGACCGATCCGAAATACAAAGAGCCCAGAAACCAGAATATGACCGTTGCAAGCTCGGGAATGATGCAGAACCTTTTCCAACGGGCATTTTCTTGTGTCTAACGTATATATCATTACTTGGGGCTATATATACGTGATTTGGAAGCTCAATAACAGCTGATTGAAGATTAATCCAAGCCTTCCAAAGCAAACCCACTTGGGATTCAATTGGGGAACTTCAAAGACAAAAGCTGCTAAATGAAGAGTACTCCCCAAACCTTTGGCACTCTTACCTTGCTGTATCAGATTCATTATGGAATCATTTGTGCCTTTGTATTCACTCTATTCATTGTATTTTTGAGCTAAAATAGAAGAGTGAATACCATTGTAACAGTTTGTGATTCTCACAACTGGATGAGAGGTCTTTGTATGTGAGACATTAAAGAATATACATAGTTGAGTTGCTAGGAGTTCTAGTTGGATGGGGCATTCCCAACTGGATCGGGTTTGTACAACGGGATTGTATAAATCAAAGTCTTCTAGTGGAATCCTTCCATGATGTGGAATAAGGAGAGACGTAGAATGATTACACCACCTTCGAATTTTCATAAACAAATGCTTGTTTATTTACTTTAATTGCATATCTTTAAAATGACTTTCAAATGGTTAATCGGTTATAGAACAGGTTTTGTAACCGAACTCGATATAATCTCTCAGTGCAATTATTTCAAGAACACGAGTTATTGAAGCTCAAGTTGGTTGAACTCGGGTGTGGAATGGCAACCCGCCCCCGAAATCGATCCTGACAGATTTAATACCGATTTCTTGTGTAATTTCTACCAAAATTGTATAGGTATAATACCAATTTCAAGTGTAACTAGTACCAAGATTATATTGCTATAGTATCAGTTTCAAGTGTAACTAGTACCTAACTTGTATATGTATAATACCAATTTCATGCGTAACTTGTATCAAAATTGTATAGGTTCATACCAATTTTATATGTAACTAGTACCAAAATTATATAAGTTTAATATCAATCTCAAGTGTAACAAGTACAAATATTGTATAACTTTGATACCAATTTCATGTGTAACTAGTACCAAAATTGTATAACTTTGATAACAATTTCAAATCAATTTCATATGTAATAAGTACCGAAAATAGTATATGTTTTGTACCAATTTCGTTCGTAATTAGTATCAAAATTATATAGGTTTCATACCAAGTCGATGTATACTAGTACCGAAACTGTATAGGTTACATACCAACTTCACATGTAATAAGTACCAAATATAGTATATATTCATACAAATTTCATGTGTAAATAATATCAATATTGCATAGTTTCCATACCAACTTCATGTGTAACTAGTACCAAAATTGTATGTGTTTCTTATCAACTTCACATGTAATATGTACAGAAAATATTATAGGTTTAATACCAATTTCACGTGTAACTTGTACCAAAATTATATAGGTTTCATACCAATTTCATGTGTAACTAGTATTTCATACCAATTTCATATGTAATAAGTGCCGAAAATAGTAGAGGTTTCGTACCAATTCATTTGTATTTAGTACCAAAACTGTATAGGTTTCATACCAATTTGATGTATACTTAGTACCGAAATTATATAGGTTTCATACCAACTTCACGTGTAATAAGTACCGAATATTGTCACGCCCCGAGACCGGGGTCGATAACACCGGCGTTGATTCTAAATACAATTCAAAATCAACAAGCCTCGTAATACAGAATTCTACGAAAACCAGTCTATATTCCATAAAAATAGATAATTGTCTTTACAATCGAATTTAAATTGCATAATCAAACTCTAAAAGTCTTAAAACGGAATAACTTAATGAAATACTAAATAAACCAAAATTGGTGTCTTTAATTCATAGAAACGCAGCGGATCACCAACCCCAAAATTGGTGTTCTTCTTCAGCTTGAATTTCTTCCTCGTCTTTATCTGGGAAGGTAGAGTAAGGGGTGAGTGTTTTGGAAAACACTCAGCAAGCGGGGGCCAATCGATGTGACAATATAATACTTTTTTCATAATTTTCCAAAATATATCATAATCGGACATAAACTGATATGAATACATAAACATAAACTTAACAGAATTGCTCTAATCAGAGCCAGAACAGAACATCATATCAGAATCATAACTCATATCACTTAAACATAGATCCATAACACCGACAATCTAGATGGACTTGCATAGCTCAAGTGGTGGCTCCCGTATATGTAGCACTTTGCTCCGCCGGCTCAAGAGGTGGCTCCCATGTACATGGCACTTTGCCCCGCAGGCTCAAGAGGTGGCCCCCGTACACGTAGCACTTTGCCCTTTGGACTCAAGAGGTGGCTCCCATCATACGTAGCACTTTGCTCCGTATAGCCCTTATTTCTCGATGATCAAAATTTGGCACAACATCGTAATTTTAAAATACATCACATATTCGATTGAGATTTCAAATCATACTTATAAATTTTCAAAACGAAAGAATGATGTTATAGCAAAAACCCACTTACCGCGATTGTGAACGTGTTTGAACGATTTAGGGTGCGACAACAACGAATTCTTTCCTCCTAATATAAACAGTGTTTGAACACCTTCAGTGTGTGTGCACTGTGTGAATTTTTCGAACAAATTGGACTGAGTTTTTTTTTTCGAAATCTTTCCTGCTGGAATTCTCGATGAGAAAGGTGGCAATTTTATGAGAATTAAAGGTCAAAGCTTCAAGACTCTAGGTTGATTGGAGAAGAAATTTGATTGGTTGAACTCTTTGAATTTGGTGCTGGATCTCTCGAAAATTCTTGAAGAATAAAGGTGGAAGACTTTTGATTGGTTGAATTTATTATTATTATTGATAGAATTTTCGAAAGAAGTATTGCTTTGTATCAAAAGTTCTCGGCTCTAATATGCTGAAAGTAGGTGAGTGATTTGGTATATAAATAGTGTAGGTTAATCAAGATGATGATAGCATGATACACTTTTATCCATACTAAAATTCTAAATAATCTTTAGAGTTTAAATCATACTAGACACCTAATTATCTATCTAATATATCATATTTATTAAGTGTATTTTTGTTACCAAGAAGTCTCCCGGAATCAATCAAATTCCATCTAGCTAGGTGGTATGATAATATCATATTAATTTAATATTATCTATTGATATTTAATAATTCAACATTATCCCTTAATATCAAGTAATTGAGTTGATTTAAAATACATAGTTGTTTAAATGACCAAAACTCTAGTTATTGACTTGGTTGAAAAAATCGGGTTCTCACAAATATATTATATGTTTATACCAATTTCATGTGTAACTAGTACCAATATTGTATTGTTTCCTATCAACTTCATGTGTAACTAGTACCAGAATTGTATGTGTTTCATATCAACTTCACCTGTAATAAGTACAAAAAATATTATAGGTTTCATACCAATTTCACGTGTAACTTGTACAAAAATTGTATATGTTTCATACCAATTTAATGTATAACTAGTACCAAAATTGTAAAGATTAATACCAATTTCATATGTAATAAGTGTCGAAAATAGTATGGGTTTCCTACCAATTTCATTTGTAATTAGTACCAAAATTACATATGTTTCATACCAATTTGATGTATATTTAGTACCGAAATTGTATAGGTTTCATACCAACTTCACGTGTAATAAGTACTGAATATAGTATATGTTCATACCAATTCCATGTGTAAATGTACCAATATTGTATATGTTTCATACCAACTTCATGTGTAACTAGTACCAAAATTGTATATCTTTCATACCAACTTCACGTGTAATAAGTACATAAAATATTATAGGTTTCATACCAACTTCACTTGTAACTTGTACCAAAATTGTAAATGTTTTATACGAATTTCATGTGTAACTAGTACCAGAATTGTTAAGATTTCATACCAATTTTATATGTAATAAGTTCCGAAAAATAGTATATATTTCGTACCAATTTCATTCGTAAGTAATACCAAAATTATATAGGTTTCATACGAATGTTATATATACTTAGTAAAATTTTATAGGTTTCATATCATCTTCATGTGTAATAAGTAATGAATATAGTATACGTTTCATACCAATTTCATGTGTAAGTCCTACCAAAATTGTATAGGTTTCATATCAACTTCATTTGTAACTAGTACCAAAATTGTATAAGTTTCATACAAACTTCATGTGTAATAGTAAATAACGAAAATCTTTAGGTTTCATACCAATTTCATGTGTAACTTGTACCAAAATTATATTGATTTCATACCAATTTTATGTGTAACTTATACCAAAATTGTATAGGTTTCGTACCTACTGTAATGATTTCTCAAAATTAAAAATTCAAATTTAATAGAGGGGTATTATAGTCATTTTATTAAGATATGGATTTATAACAAAAATTATGTTGCAGTAGTGAGGGATTTTTTTTTAGTTTTCTCATGTTACATTCTATATAATTTAATTATTTGATCCTACGGTAAGTTTTATGGACAATTTCATTTAAATATAAAATTTCTGGTGAAATACATTAAATAAATTGGTCCGAAATTTTTCTACTCACTTGTAAAAGCTAATATATTGATTTTTTTAATTTAATTAGATAAATGCCCTTTTAACCATCTCGAGTCTAGTGGTGGATACAAAATTCTTGTTTAGGGTGGCAAAAATATTAACATCCAAATGTAGTGCAAAAAAATTTTAAAGGTCAAAATGTAATTTTATGGGTAAAATGTAATTTTTGAGGAGCAAACTGTAATTTTTCAAGGGTAAAATATACTTTTTAAAAAAAAAAATTTACTTAGGGTAATAAAAAAATTCTTTTTTTGCATGGGAGAGCTTTTGCCCTCCCTTGTCATAACATGGCTCCGGCCCTGCTCGAGTCTAGAGCTATAAAAATAGGTTGGCCTCATCGGATTGGGCCAAAGTTTTTTAGACCGATCTGGAAGCGAGCCTAAACGGATTGGCCCGCGAGATGTGTCAATTAATTAATTTATAATAAAAGTTGGATTAATTAATTAAAATATAATTTATTAATAATTCTAATGATTTTATATTTTTTATTTTTTGACAGGTTGGCCCGCTAATCCGCAATACACCGCGGATTGGGCTGGGTTGGATGTTTTTAAACTCTTTTGGAGGCGAGCGTGAACTGGACAATCCTTTTGGGTTGATGGGTTGGGCGATCCAGCCCATTTTACACCTCTACTCGAGTCCAATGCCACTTATTGTCTACTATATCCTTGGCAATTCTTAATTAAATATCAAAATAACAATATGAAATAACATAGTGCTTTCCCAATCACTCTTTGCTTGATATGCCACCTTCAAGAAATTATGAATTTGTGCATGCTCTACTCCCATTATTACACGTCAAGCATGTTCAAGTTGCAATATTTACTACCCAAAGAGAGGTTTGAAAAAATAAATCTCATATTCAATAGTAAATCGAATTATTATATACATAAATAAAGAAGTAATATGTTAAATATCTATTTTATTTTTATTAAATTAGTTGAAATTAAATTATTTAATAATTTTAGATTAAAACACAACATTCATTAATACAATATTTATGAATCATATAAACTAAACGAGTTAGGTCAGGTTAGGGTATTACACATATAATGTAGCGTGCGTGTTGAAGAACACGACACAATGCTCAATTAATCCGGCTAGCCAGTTGGAGGGCACGAAGCAATACCATAAAAATAAAGTTATATTTTTAATTTAATTTATAGGGAAAAAATGGAAGAATAAAATACAGGAAAAGGGTGCTTTCTGGTTGACTTGCCCCATAAAGTCTGTCAAATTTTTAAAGGGAATCCTACACCTTTAACAAAGTTGGGTTTATCAAAGGATTCCCTTTGTTAAAGATCTCTACACCCATCACATACGATATCTTAAATATATTTCCTTTTAAAATTTTATTTCTCTCAATCAGAAACTTAGACAAAAGGTTTGGCATAAGATAAATTAAAATTAAGAAAATAAGGTTGAGACATTTGGAAAATTAACAATTTTAAGTTAATTTTAAGTGCTAGAACCTTAATTTTACACCGCACAACTAATTATTTTTATTGCAAAACGATAAGAATAAGTGTCAATTTATTTACCCACATGTAGTATCGTTAGTATGTATTTTATCTACCCGTTGTTTGTGAATAAACAGTTTACATCTATGTGGTTTGAAAATAAACAGTTTACAATCACGTGCTTTTCAAAATATGTATTTTACCTCATGTGGTTTGCAAAACATAACACACGATCCCATTATATAGAGGGGGTATTATCTATTCACAAACAATCGGGGATAACTGTCTATTTTCAAAACAAATCTTATAAACTGTCTATTTGAAAAATCATGTGAGAGTTTGTCGCCAAAAAACCCAGACGACAATCGGAAACAAGTTCACACATAAAATGTTATTCATATTTTTACAGGAGAAACTTATGACTTTGTATATTATTTTTTATACCAGATAATACTTAAAAAACTACACAATTAAATTTGGGTTGCATAGATAGGAATGTGTGCTCTCAAAAGGATGTGTGAAATGAAAAGGGTCACAATCTTGGTTCCTAGTTGATGTTGTCTTGTGGGGAATAGGGAATAAAATTAAAGTTTTTTTTTTCACCCTATAAAGATAAGAGTATTTTTTTCCCTTTTAAAAGGTTGTCTTTTGAGGAGGAAAAGGTAAATAAAGATTAAAGTATGAATAGAGAACTCCACTTGTTTTATTTTATATATTTATTTACAAGAAAAGAAGAAATATTTCAATTTTGTGCTATATTCTGCACTTATTTTGAAGTTGAGAATATTGTTCAAGATTCTCCATTACAATGCACATAAATGGACAATGTTTTGATGCTTGTTCCCAATAATTCATACAATGGTATGGTTCTTTCTTCTATGAGAAAGACAGTGAATTGAATAATAAATTGCATCTCTTTTTAAATAAAAAATCAAGCGAGTGACGGATTACTCCTATGATTTTGAAAATATGCAGATTAATTCATGTGGTTTGACATTTTATCCCATTGTAATTTTGAAAATAGACAGATTACCCATATGGTTTGAAAATGGGAATTTTATCTCATGTGGTTTTGAATATAGACACAATACCCCATTGTGTTTGCAAAAAATGACATTCAGAGGGGGTATTTTTCAAATCATATGTGTGTAATCTACATATTTTCAAAACCACAATGGAGTAAAATTCTTATTTTCAAACTACAGTATGATAATCTGCCTATTTTCAAAATCACGGGGGGACAATCCGCCATTAGCTCATAAAAAATCCATCAAAATCAATGTACGATTTTTGTTTCAAAATTCAAAATTCTCATATCTTTTCTTTTCTTTTATGTCATATTCTACATCAATTTTGTGTCTTATGCGAGATTATTAAAGGGATCGGATAGCTAATGAACTATAATTTTATGTATTGTGCGAGATTATAAAAAAAATTAGTTTGGTGAAATCATATGCTTATTTGTACATACGCATATACATAATGAATTAGGAGAAATACGGCGATCTCAGGCCAGAATAAGGTTATATACATTTTCAAGAGGTCATTCGAGCGTATCTAAACCCCGAGGTCATTCGAGCGTATTTAAACCCCGCCCTGTTTGAGTATCACCACTCCACAATGAAGAGCAACACACATTCACCCGTTAAAAACTCAAGTGGGCAAAATGAATTTCATCCATGTTGAATCTTTAATTATTGCAACTCGGGGTTGGACTTTGAGTATGTGTGCGTATGTATATGTCTTCAATATCACATTTAATTATTGATTGTCGACATATTCCATTGTTAATCATTAGCCATACGACACGACTCATCGAGTGATTTCTTCTTTGGATTAATTCCAAAGTATTAGTATGATTACAGGTAGTGTAAACCAGCTCAATTTTTAGAATCCACTGGGAATAATTGTCTAAGGTTCGATTTGGATGTAAGGATTAGATACATTTGAATATCAAATCCTTAATAATGTTGGATTGGGCTTTAGTCCCACGTCGAAAAATGTAAGGATGCATTTGGATTGAAGTATTTGAAATCAAAAGATTTGAAATTCGTGATCTAAATCCATCATACTTGTTTGGATACATTTGAATTCAATGGATTTCAAATCATCATTCCTTCTCATTTTAAACTTAATTATTAATCAATGTAGTGTATTTCAAAATTCTCCCAATCTTGTACTATATAAGGAGCCTTGTGCTCTTGTTTTAAGTGCACCAGTCAATAGCTTGTCTAACAAATTTTGGCTTTAGATAAATTCCTCTATTGTTTTAGAATTTAGTACCATTCTTAGTATGCTTTGTGGTTGCAGCTGTGGCCGAGCTTTCACATTAGAAAAGATTTTATTACGCATCTTTATTGTAAGGGGATGATGTGAGTTATAAAGTGTGGTGGGAAAGCTTTGTGGGTGTGTTCGGGGTGAGAAGAAAAATTGTGTGTTTGTAATAATTATTCTTATAGTGTATTTTCTTCTCTGGTCCTGGTGGTTTTTCTCCTGATTTGGGAGTTTTTCATGTTAAATTCTTGTGTTATTATTATTTCTCATTTTGCTTGCTTTTCCATAAAATGTGCAGATCATGTTGGTGAATTTGGAGGGTCAAATTCCCAACAAGTGGCATCAGAGTCTGAGTTCATTTGTTGCGGTGGGGCTTTGATGTGGTAGACGAATATTAACTGAGGAGGTTCTGTATAGGAAAAACGGTATTTAAGTGGGACCAGTGTGACCGATGTTAGATATTGTTCACTAAATTCAGTTCAAATATCAAGTTTAAAAAAAATTATATTTTTAATCTTAATTATATTCATTAAATAAACGAAAACTTATTTATTTCATTTACATAAATAGACAAATAATGACACATAATGTTGGTAACGGTGTACCCAATAATTTTTCGACTCGTCCAAGGCATTGCAAACCTCGCTCGTTGGCATCCAGGTGTTGTAGTCTCTCATGTTCACATATCGTTTAGTATTGTGTTTTGCCATACCACTATATAATGAAATAAAATTGTATATCTGTTAACAACTTTTGATCTAATAGTAAACGCTTGATCCTCATTACATATAGGATAAGCCAAATGACAACTCATTCTTATTCATAAAAAAAAAAAATTCAAATGTTACCGAATTTTGCAACTCTATTTTATTTTTCCACATGGAACATCTGGGCTATTTATATCAAAAGACTTTGAATTTTGAAGTCGGTAGCTACTATGATTTATTTTTTTAATTGTTTAATTAAAGTCGGACACAAATTAGACTAATGCTACAGAAATTGGTGATTTCTTTACTCTATAAATTTCAAAATAGGGGCATTGGAAAAGGAAAATTCAAAGTTGTATTGGTCAAACTCTATTCTTGTTATTTGTTAAATTTAGTAAGAAGTTTGGGTGAAACTAACATTGATTTTGGTTTTGATATGAAAACACTAACAAGTGTATGAGGGTTAAGTTTCGAATCGATAAAATTAATATGAAATTGGATTAAAAATTAACATTCAAATGTCACCACCACTTACCTATTCCACATACTCTAGTTCCCACATGTTGAAGTCAAAGTAGAAAAGAATTTGATTAGACCTGTTAATTTGAGTTCGGTCTATCGGGTTGGTCAATCCACCACACAAAAATAATGAGTTTAGTTAACATTTTCCCAACCCATTTGAAAACGGGTCAAAATGGGTTAACCCGTTTGGGTTATTGTTTGGGTTGGGTTAACCCCGCGGGTTAAGATTAGAAGTTAGACATAATATTTTATATGTAAATAATGCAATTATTAAAAGAATTTTATGCAAGTATTAAAACAACTTTATCCGATGATGGATTAAATATTCTAGAAATTATTGCAAAAAATAAAGATGGAGAAGAAGGAGAAGATGAAATTGTGTAATATTAATGGTTGAATTTGAAAAAAAACTTTGTATTATTGATTTTAGTTTTATTAGATTTTGTTAAATTTATGCCTTTTTAAGTTTTTTATTAATGATGATATTTTTAAACTATTTGTTGAGATATATATAATATATGGATTATTAATAATTTTAACTCACTGAAACCTAATAAAACATAAAAAAATTATAATTTTTTTTCAATTCTTATTTTTTGGCAGGTTGGTTTGTCTAACCCACAACCCGACTCGGGTTGGGGTTTTTCCAACCCACTTGGAGGTGGGCCTAAACGGGCTGGACTGCTTGGGTTACGTGTTTTAGTGGGTTGGGTCGGGTTGGCCTAAATTGACAGCTCTAAATTTGATAGTAAAATTTGAATATTATGTTGGGATAACTATTTTAATGAGAATATTCTTACCCATATTAAATGTTAATATTCTTATCTAATAGTACAACATCAACCAAACATTAAAATTTATAATGCTTACCTAGTGTAAACAAAATAGCATGAATAAACAGACATTCACTATTAATTTTTTTTTATAATAAAGGGATGAGTGATTTGTAGGGCTCGAAAGTGAGACATTCTCGATTATGGGAAAGTGATATACATTGGTGCAAGCCCATGGTGTCAACATTCATTATTATTATTATAATTATTATTATTTAACATACATTCATTATTATTTTTAAGCACTCAATAAAGAATGGTAAATTAGTGATAATGATGTGCACGTGTGAAACTACTCCATCATCCCACCACTTTCATTCAATCAAGAAAGTTCGCAAGTAGAAAAATCGATTCGTCAAAATGTTGACTTATACAAATAAATAATTTCAATATTATAATACATTAGTATTTTGGGGGAAAAAATTTAAGTTTCTGAATTATTATGACAAAAAAAATAGAAAAAGTTTATTTAATTAATGATGATTTAATTGGTTCTTTTTCACTCCCATAAATGCTTCCCACGGTCATAAGTTGGTGATACGTCTCCAAGCTTTGAGATTTAACCCTCTTTTCAAGAAAAAGTGACGATGAAAGGGAGTAATTTTTTTTTTTGAAAGCTAAAATATATTAATTAAAAATTGTCCGGTATGGCAATTACAACAAAATACAGCAATACCAACAACCTCAAAAATCACAAGTAACGAAAAGATAAAAACATTAAACCAACACCAAAGAAGCTTCGATTCCAAACCAAAGCGGGGCAGCTATGTGAAAAGAGAAAGTAGATCACTGCAAGATCACATGTCGTAGACCTGAATGTGGCATGAACCATCGACTCCAAACTCGGTCTCCTCAAACAATGAATCCCAGAGGACGGACAAGCATGAAAACTGTCTTCCAATTCAAGTGAAGGTACATATGGATAAAGACGAAGGACATAAACTGATAAAAGGACGACAAACAAACAAGTTCGCGCCTCCCAAACCCTTATGAAAAGCCATCTCACTGGATGGCGCACGAAACCGAGAGACGCCCTAGTCAAAACCAAATGAAACTCCAGCAAAGAACCATACCAAAAGAGCCCACACAAGAAAAACAAAAGAGTAATACATAGAAACCAATTAACAGACACTATATGACACCGACACATAAAATCAAAACTATGAAAACAGACTAAACGAAGATAAACACATAATAGGCAAAGATTATATAATAGTAAAATATAATACAGTAGCAACATGGGGGACATCACACGATCGGATAGATATGCAAAATAATACCCAGATTGCCCCCAAAATCCGGGCATGAACACCAAAGAGCGTCATACCAGACGGCGTCCACTTGGAAGAATTCCATATTCAAATGATTTTAGACAAGAATATTATTAGTCAGATTAGAGGCCAATGCGGAGCTACCTAGGTGTGCAATTGCCCCTTTGCCAAAAAAAATAGCTTTTTTTTATCATAAATTTTTTTTTTGAAAAAAAGTTAATTTAGGCCCTTAAAATTACAGTTTTCCCCTTAAAATTTTTTTACACCCATTTTTTGCCCTAACTTTTTTTTAAACTTTTGTCCCTCATTCTCGTAATTCCTGCGTCCACCCCTATTAATAATTAAAATATTAAACCACTAATCACACATACGTCGGATAAAAAATTTAAAATATGATAGGTCAAAGTCGATGGGAGCTTTCTATAAATATGTTAAAGTCGAGGGGGTGTAGATGTAATTATCCCTTAATATTATCTATCTATAACGTAGTTTTATCAAAATCATTACGTTAGATTAGCAAATTAATTTCAGAATTTCTGTTTTAAAAAAAAAAGAATGCAAAAAACATGAAAAAAAAACAAATAACCATGTTTAAAAACTTTGAACTAGAAATAGATGATATTCAACCAAGACTACGCTAATGTGTTACAAGTTACAACCATTAATATTATTCACTCTCAATATTTGTTTTATATAATTCACATTGTTCGCTCAAGTGAACTTCGTTCACTTTCGCTCCCACGCTCCCACTGCTAACCCCCCTTTAAGAAAATAAAATTCACTGCATCGCGATGGAATATTAAATTGTTATGGTTAATTGATATATTTTGATATCCCTAGTTCTGGAGGCCCAGTAGGTCTTGAGGGTTCGAACTTTATTTGTGCCCGGTCAGTGCGGGGCCCATTTAGTCAACAAGGGAAGTCGTCACTGCTGATCCCGGGCTGTCCTCATAACCACTGTCTAGCTCTCCGCCCGACCCGAGTTTATTACGGGCGCGATCACCTCTGTCCAGCTGCCACTATCGTTCCCGAGCCGGGGCGGCGAGGAAGTACATCAAGAGGTCGGGGAGGTCCTCCATGGGACATGCCACCCAAGCTGAGGCACCGTCTCCTCGGCAGATCAGGACGGGCTATATTTAGCAAGATAGCCGGACTGAGGCGCGGTTTCCTCAATAGGTCAGGACGGGAAGTCATGGGACAGGATAGGCGAGCTGGGGCCATTTAGGGTGGTCCTGCATACCGAGGCTAGGGTGGCAGGAGTCGGACACCTATTAAAGCAAAAGCTAGGCCTGCTAACCAATCAGAGGGTGGTCAGGCACTGTGAGTAAGAAAAGCATATTCCCGGACGCAGAGAATCACCAGAGCAAGAGGGTCGTACGAAGTAGGTAGCAGATGCAGATGGTCCCCCATCTGTGGTCCCCCCCCCTCAGTTTCAGACATTGTCCCCAGAATCCCCGGCAGACCGGAACCAGGGGCATCCCTCCCCCTATAAAAGGGAGAGTAAATTAACAAGACCGGGATCCCCAGAGAGCCCTCAAAAAAAGAAAAAAAAAAGAGGACCAATATTGATCGGAGGAGATCCACGAAACCAGAGAGGATCCTCCCGGACTCCGGCCTAAACCGCGACTTCGCGAAACAACACATCTTCCCCCTATAAATTCATTTGTTATCAACGCGAACCAAAATGAGAGGTAACAGATTTCATCAATTTTTAATGTATACTCTTAAGCGATCGAGTTAATTATCTTAAACTTTTAAAGAATATTAAACTCTATATCATCTAATAAGATTTTTATATTTTAAGTATAAATAAGTAAAAGACTAATTACAAATTTGATTATTTATTTGAGTTAAAATGGAAAGAAAGGAAGGAATGTAGTACAAAAATTTATGGGTGTGTATCTTAGGAAGATAACAAGCAAAAACAATAATGGCTTCAAAGTAGGAATGCCGATGCGAGATTTAGAATCTTCATCCTTAAGACAATATTGCCCCGCTACGGTGCTAACGTTCAATTGACAATTTGTCTCCCAAGATACAACGACTATGATTTATGTAGGAGCACTCCAAATCACAAATCCACAAAGGGTTGAAAGCACTCAAACTTGAAAAATGAATGGGATGAACAAAATGCACAAGATTTTGCTCATGAATATGACGTGATTTTAGAAAATCTGATCATCTAAATGTCTAGGAGTTGTTCATTATATATTAGAGCAAGTAATGCCACATAGGGACACTAATTGGAGGCAACAATTCAGGAAAAAATGCACCAATACTTGAGGGACGCACCCCAACTCGCACATCTGAACAGGGCGCGATCGATCGCGCCCTTTACCTTTCGCCTACTGCCAGACACGATCGATCGAGCCTGGAGTGGCTGTCGATCTCCCCTGACAGGTTTTTGGCAAATCGTTTTTCCACGTGCGCGATCGATCGGGCCAACATATGGCAATCGATCACGGCCTCGAGTACACTTCATTTGGTCCTCGATGCTTAATTTCTAATTCATTAAGCATTTTTCAACATTCCCCCAGATGAATTAAATTAATGCATGATGCAATTGAGTGCCTTCAACAAATTATTATAGCATCTGAAGAGATAGCTTGCGGCTTTGAATCTTCCGTAGTAGTATCCAATAGGATTTACTTGACTTAATAGTGAACTTATAGTCTCGAACTATTTAGTCGTTGATGTAAACCAAGACAATTGAACCCACATCATAATAACTATAAGCTTCGTATTGGTTTCTTACGGTTGTGTCTGTTTTGGCCATGGATCACGCTTGGTTTCATAAGTGCTTTTCATCTTTAAAGCGGCCACACTTCGCACTCACGTATGCGATCTCCTAAAAGAGTATCCTACTATACTCCAACATATTCTTATATGCTTTAGGAATCATTAAAGGTCTTTTGCTTATCCTCGTACCACTTTTGCAGGCTACACCCCTTATCATAGGAATGGGTCTGAGATTGATCTTCAAGGTGTTTATACAATCTCATAATTTAGGTGTTCCTTTTGAACCTAGATCTTGGGATCTCCAATCAACAAGATTGAGTATCCACTATGAGACTTTGATTATAGGGTTTTAACCTCATTCCCCTTGATAAACTTCCATATGATCTCTCGGTTAACCATTTCATATGTGGATCCACGGTTTCACATAATCTCTCACGATTATGCCACTATAGATCATTTTGCAACCCATTTTTGTTGCATGCTCAGGATTTTTCTCTAACAATTTATAGAGACACTCGGCCAAAAAAGCTATATAAGTTTTGCCAAGATAATTTTTCATAACAGTATATCTTCTGTTTTGGTAATCACATTACATCATTTACATCATTTTGTCATTTTAGGATATTTTCATCATCGAATTTAAAGCGTTAACGCGTTATTTCTAGAGTAGATGAAATTCTCAACCTTAATTCACAATTCAAAATTTGTAAGCCATATATTCTTAAAATATTCTATTTCTTGCAAACTTGTAATTTAAGCGCAAAGCTTAAAATTTGAAACTGGAATTAATCCTTGAGTTTTTATTCTTCAAATGTCTTGGAAACTTTAATTCCAAGTATTGTTCTTGATGAGCACATGTCAAAAATGTCTTGTTAACATTTTTCCTTTGTTACTTGATGATTTCTAAATTGCTTCCAAGTGAGCATATCATCAATATACAAGCATACAAATGCTTAGGTGTGTACACATTTGTCATACTCTTTAATCTATTTGACAACATGATTTGTCAAACTCTTCATGTCATTTATTTGGCGTTTGTTATGACTTTACTTTGGCCTTCATATTTCCAGTTTAGCTAGGCACCCCCACATTTCAAATATTGTAGGAAACTCTCTTTTCCTTCAATCACAATGTTTTTTATCATTGCCTAAATGTGGCACTTAGTATGTGATTGACTCATAGAATTGTAATCCCCACAACTTAGGGATAATCACGAATTGCACTGTGTTCAAACTTTCATGTTTCAAGTTCTAAGCGTTATTGTCTTACAAATCCAAATTCAAGATTTGATTTCTTGAACATTTCAGATTTAAGCCTATTTGCTTACAAAAGTTGAAACTTGGATAATATTCTCAAAACTAGGTTCACAATTTGTAATTTAAGTACACTAACTTAGAAAACTTGAATTCAAGATTTTAAATCTTGCAAATTCATGTTATAAGCGTACTAGCTTAGAAATTCAAAATGAACCAAATGAGATATTACAACGCCTAGTCAAAAATCGTGTCTTCGATTCACCACTTGTGTTTTAAGCATACAAAGCTTAGAACTCGAATTCAAGATTTTATAGTCTTGCAAATTCAAGCTTAAGCGTCAAATTTTTAGACAACACAAGTATAATCTACTCACAAGTTCCCATAGCAAACCTTATTGGCTAAATTTGATTGCAATCTCATTCTTTAAGTGTTTAAACACCTCATTGATCTAGTTTTTGTTTCATAACAAAAGTCACAACAATATCATGTGTAAATATTGATAGTAACAAATTACTTTTCTATATCTCTAGTTTGCACAATCTTTCCATCACAAACATAATTGTGAATTAACTCTAGAGAATTTACGATTATTCTAACAAATGAATGACGATTTTGTAAGCTTAGTGCCCACAAGCAATATATTTAACATTACAATTAGCGCAGCGAACCATGGTTAACTGATCCTAACAATCATGTCACAAACCATAAGATTCAATACAAGAAGTACTAACATAAATTTCATTGCTTTCAACAAATATTGTCATTACATTTATTTAGAATTACTCAATTCTTGGAGTTTACAACTTTCAAAGATACACAATCTAATTAAGCGGTAAGCGCTAGATCATCCAAATCATTTGAGAAACGATCTTCTTCGGTTACATTTACTTGATCCATAGTCTTCCCATGATCATCTTTATTGCGACAATATTTCACCATGTGATTGAGTTTTCCACATTTGTAGCACTTGAACTTCTTCGCCTTTCTAGATTTGGAGGCCATGCCGTCAAACTTGCGTTTTGTTCCGGCGGTTTTTTCCACTAAGTTCACTCGTGCTTCATGTTCTGCTGATTTTCCTTCCTTTTAGACATTTTGTTGTCCTCTTCGATTCTCAAACGAACCACAAGGTCTTCAAGATTCATCTATTTTCGTTTGTGCTTGAGATAATTCTTGAAGTCCTTCCATGATGGAGGCAACTTTTCAATTATGGCGGCCACTTGAAATGAGTCACTTAGAACCATTCACTCCACATGAATTTCGTGCATGATTACTTGCAAATCTTGCACTTGCGCCACATGAATTTCGTGCATGATTACTTGCAAATCTTGCACTTGCGCTATCACCAGCTTTGTGTCAACCATTTTGAAATCCAGGAATCGCCCAACGATGAATTTCTTCATGTCGGCATCCTCGGATCTATACATTTTCTCCAAGGATTGCCACAATTCCTTGGCCGTCTTCACTACGCAATGCACATTGTACAATGTGATGTCTAGTCCATTGAGAATATAATTCGTGTACAGGAAATCACTTTGATTCCACGCATCAACCGCATCCGTCTTTTGCTTGTCGTTTCACTCTCCATGACAGTAGGATCATCCTCATTGAGGAGCCTTGCCAACCCCAAGGTTGTCAAGTAAAACAACATCTTTTGTTGCCACCGCTTGAAGTCATTTCCATTGAACTTCTCTGGCCTTTCACCATGATGAACAGGAGTCGTTGTTGCACTCGAAGAAGCCATTTGTTGCTATATTGTCTTAAGATTGACAATTTGTCTCCCAAGATACAACGACTATGATTTGTGATAGGAGCACTCCAAATCACAAATCCACAAACCACAAAGGTTTGAAAGCACTCAAACTTGAAAAAGGAATGGGATGAACAAGATGCACAAGATTTTGCTCATGAATGTGAAGTGATTTTAGAAAATCTGATCATCTAAATGTCTAGGAGTTGTTCATTATATATTAGAGCAAGTAATGCCACCTAGGGACACCAACTGGAGGCAACAACTCAGGAAAAAAAACGCACCAATACTTGAGGGACGCACCCAACTCGCACATCTGAACAGGGCGCGATCGCTCGCGCTACCTTTTGCATATGGCCAGGCGCGATCGATCGAGCCTGGAGTGGTGATCGATCGCCCTGGCAATATTTTGGAAAATCTTTTTTCCACATGCGCGATCGATCGGACCAACATATGACAATCGATCGCGGCCTCCAGTACACTTCATTTGGTCATCGATGCTTAATTTCTAATTCATTAAGCATTCAACAATGACAACACAAGAGGCTGTTATATTGTTACCCGGCTCTTCTCTGTTTATGATAAGGTTTCGAGTTTGTTGAATGTAAAAATATTTCGTCCCTAGTGATCTAAAAAACAAATGGAAAGAAAGAAAGACTTGAAGAAATTGTAAGAGACAAAACTCAAAAGCATATGCAAGGTCAAAATCAGCTCCACAAAATAAAGCTAAACAGCAAAGGTCAGCCCGCTACGCATCTCTCCATAATCATCCCATCCCATTCATTTCTTGGATATAATTCAACTTCAACGGTTCCCACTACCCCGCCGCTTTTCCCCTCATGTTCATCACCAGCTAGCTAGAAGAAAACCCAATACCCACCTCCTTCCGTCTTTGTGATATAGTTACGTGTGTGTGTATTTCTTCAGAAAGAGAAGAAAAAATCGAGCCCCTTCGTCCCCCTTTTATTTCTTCCTCGTTTTTCGTGCTTGATTCAATATAATTTGTTGTTTTTGAGTTATTTTATGCTTTAATGCTTTTTTTGGCGGATCCCATTTCATGAACCAGCATTTCTTTCCATTTCCCTTTGGTTTCTTGAAAAGATTTCGATTCACTGTGTTTCTGTGATTTTCTACATTAGTGCTTTTTAGGGTAATTCCATTTTAAGTGCCTGCCTTTCCCTTATTTTTCTTGAAAAGCTTTCACCTTTTAGGCTTCAAATGGGGAGTAAATGGAGGAAAGTAAAACTGGCCCTTGGATTGAATATGTGTGTTTATAGTTCAAGAAATCATGTAGCTGACAATGATGATGATGATGATGATTTCACACCGTCGTCTGAGAGGCGGTCGGACGCCGCTCTGCTGTCTCCTCCAGGAGACTGGGCCACTGCTCCATCTACGCCAAGTTCGAATAGGCTGAGGCTATCCAAGAGCTTGAGTAGATCTTCTTCTAAGGTCTGGCTTGTTTTTTTGGATTAGTTTATTTCTTTCAGTTTTCTTAAGGTTGTGTAAAATCTTGTGTTTGTTGGGGGTGGGGGCTTATGTCTTATGTTTCTTGCTGCATCTTGTTATGATTGCTGATGTCTAAATTTTTTGTAGCTAGATGGGAGAGGTTGAGTAGATTTATGTATACTGTAGCTGAAAGAATGGAAAATCTGGTACAATGAAAGTCTTTGATCTCTTCAAAAGGATGATTTCTAAGTGGGTTTTTTTTTTTATGTTGATGCATTTAGGCATGTGAAATTGATTACCGGTATTGTATTGTGATTGGTCAAGCTGATAAAAAAATTTTTGAAGTCAAGTTTTGTTGAATCAATGGTATGATCTATCTTGCTCAATGATCGAGCTTCTATTTGTCTGTCTCTTGCGAACTCATGTGCGATGATTGTGTGTGATTGTGCGGGAGATAGACACAAGTCCAAGACCATTTGGTTTTGAACAAAGATAGAACGATCCTGTCTTGAGCCATGTTCTTTTGGATAGTATGACGTATGTAAAAAACTATGTTTCATTTTTGAACTTGGAGATGGCAGAAAGGCGTTTTGAAGTTCCATTCAGTTCTTCTTCACTATTGATTGTTACATGACCTGGAGTTAATTTGATCCACCCCCTAAATGTTGCAATCCGTGTATTAAAAACCAGTTCTCTCATGGGATGCTATTGCTATTTGGAACAGAATATTCAATAATTGTTTCTTTTTTATGTCTGAAGGTTTATAAAATCTTTGTTTATTATTCTGGGCCTTATCTCAACTTTTTCGACTTTCCAGAAGACCTGCTCTATATGTTTGGCATCAATGAGGCGAGGGGATGGTCATGCTGTATTCACTGCAGAATGTTCACATTCGTTTCACTTCCACTGCATCGCTTCAAATGTGAAACATGGAAACCAAATTTGCCCAGTTTGCAGAGCAAAGTGGAAAGAAATTCCCTTACAAGGCTCCAATCTGGATTCACCAGGGAGAAAAACAAGAATAAATCCAGTTGACTGGCCCCAGAATGGTGCTGCCATGACAGTTCTCCGTCGGTTTCCACCTCGTTCGAATTCCACACGACATGTTGGGCCACTGTTTCACTCCTCCGAGCCATCAATCTTCAATGATGACGAGCCACTTGATCATGAAACTCATTCGTCCGAGAAAAACGTATCAAACAAGCGTCCCACTTATTATGATGATTTAACAAAAGTCAGGATTAAAATGTACACGGAAGTTCCAGCTGCTGCACAGTCAAGTGCTTTTGAAAACTTTACTGTCCTACTTCATATTAAAGCTCCTCGTTCAAATAGTTGGCGCATTCCCAGCAAGAACGATGCTAAGTTGCCCCAAATATCACAAACGCCTCGTGCTCCGGTTGATCTTGTCACCGTTCTTGACATCAGTGGAAGTATGGCAGGTACAAAGCTTGCCTTGGTAAAACGGGCTATGGGTTTTGTGATACAGAATCTTGGTCCTAATGATAGATTGGCAGTCATTGCCTTCTCTTCAACGGCTAGACGCCAGTTTCCCCTTCGTAGGATGTCTGAAACAGGACGGCAGCTTGCCCTTCAAGCTGTTAATTCTTTGGTTGCCAATGGAGGAACAAACATTGCTGACGGTTTGAGAAAGGGGGCCAAAATAATGGAAGACCGAAGAGAAAAGAACCCGGTTGCCAGTATAATATTATTATCCGATGGGCAAGATACATATACAGTTACTAATGGTGATGGCGATCAAAATCAACCAAATTACCATTTGCTCCTTCCTTCATCTGTTCTCCCTGAAGAGAGCTCGGGTTTTAAGATTCCAGTTCATACATTTGGCTTTGGTACTGATCATGATGCATCATCAATGCATTCAATTTCTGAGCTTTCAGGAGGGACATTTTCTTTCATCGAAACTGAAGGGGTTATCCAGGATGCTTTTGCACAGTGCATTGGAGGCCTTTTGAGCGTGTTGGTAAAACAATTGCAGGTAAAGATCGAGTCTGTGAACCCAAGAATCCATCTTGGCTCTCTAAAAGCTGGAAGTTACCCTAACCGTGTGTCTTCCAATCATCGTACGGGATATATCGACGTTGGAGATCTGTACGCTGATGAGGAGAGAGACTTTCTTGTGTCCATAAATGTCCCTGCTGAGATGTCAAGCAACGAAACACCATTGCTGAAGGTAATGTGTACATACAATGACCCCTTGATCAAAGAAATGGTGACCTTGGAAGGTGAAGAAGTTATAATCAAGAGAACCGAAGCTGCCACACAAGTGGACGTCTCAATTGAAGTGGACAGGCAGCAAAACAGGATCCAAGCGGCAGAAGCAATGGCACAAGCACGAACTGCAGCTGAAAAGGGGGATTTGGCCGGCGCTGTCTCTATTCTTGAGAACTGCCGAAAAGCTTTGTCAGAAACTGCATCAGCTAAGTCTCACGACAAGCTCTGTGTTGGTCTTGATGCTGAGCTTAAAGAAATGCAAGATAGAATGGCAAGTAGACATGTGTACGAGGCATCAGGAAGGGCATATATCTTGTCGGGACTGAGCTCTCATTCCTGGCAACGAGCAACAGCTAGAGGTGATTCTACAGACAGTTCGAGCCTACTTCAGGCTTATCAAACCCCATCAATGGTAGAGATGGTTACTCGTTCTCAGGCTACATTGTTGGCCAGCCCTTCGGCCCAAAGGATTCTACGACCCGTGTGGTCGTTTGCAGCACAGCCAAAACCTAGGTAATGGCATTGGAAGCATTGATCACTGCTAAACATCCCAAACGCATAATCTTCTCTTTTGTCTCATATATTGCTCTCTGAGTTTTGTTCTGGGTGGATCTGGTAGAGAAACAAGGAGTTTTTTATGTTTAAAAAGACTTCTTGTGTACTACTTATGTAAAGAAGTAAAGTTTGTAAAGAGTGTAATATCTATTGGGGGAAGCAATGGGAATTTGTTAAGTTGACCACTTTTCGTTTGTCTTGTCATTATTAGGGGGGTGATGTAGATGATGTAAGGATATATGGTTCATAAGATAAATTTGTATTGGTCCGCATTTGTGTGAGGCAACATATCAATGTAATCATGTTAATTCTGCTATAAAAAGACATGCTTGGAAACAACCGAGTCAATTAATTAGTTTCATAGTGAGTTTTTATGGTTTTTTGAAACTTTTAAGAGGTGGGTTTGAATTATAGCTTGGATATATATTTATATAATTATTTGTCTTTACAAATTGTTTAGTTGACCTCAACTTTGAAGATAAGTAAAGTCGTCTTTCCTCATTGATTTACTTACAGCCCCATTACGTGAAGCATGTTATTTCTTTTGATGCTATGCCCATTCCCATCTCTCTTCTGCAGCTTAACTTTTCCAATTGTTGGAATCTTCAAAGTAGGAGATCTTATGGGAAAAATTAAGATGATTTTGGTATGATATTAGTTAGACCCAACACCTATATAACGTCGAAACAAGTAGATTCAGCTGAATCGCTTCTCAGTTCACCATAGCATCTAAACACAGATGGCCAAGTCCAATAGCTCCAAGCACAGTAAGAGAGATTATTGGAAGACCACATGTAATGAATGGTGTCTGTGGTTCATGTTGCTCGATTTTCTACTTTCTGGGGTTGATCCATATTCAGATTTCCATGTATTATAAGAAAGAATGAACCACTCCTCAACACGCCCAGAAATTTCAAAAATAGGACCATAAGGATTGGGCTCCACAAATTCTACTTCAATTAATCAACAAAAATACACTAACTACTTGCACTCCTCACCAATGTAAAATATTACTTGGGCCAATATTCATAAACGATAAATGGTATTTTATTAGATACGTATTATTCGACTTCAATGTTTCAATAGAAAGAATTTCTAAACAATTTAATTTAAAAAAATATAAATATTCTTGTATAAGAGAATAATAAAAAATAGCAATCTGTTTTAAAAAGAAGACGAAGCAAAAGTAAAAAGAAGCACCTAACTTTTAGCAATTTTAAAAAATAAAGCTGAGACAAACATTAATTTTTCAACAACAAAATATGTTACTGCGTTTTAAAAGTGGCTTTTTCCTGAGAGCGGCCTTGCTTTGAAATTTCACAAAACATATTTAACCCTTTTCTTTCAGGCAGTTCAATAGCAAACTAAATAGAAAAGACGCTCGATATTTCTAAGATTCTAGATAAGATCAACTAAAAATGTCATTTAACCGAAAGGCAGAATAATACGAATCTGTAAACTGTTCCATAAAGGACTTTTTCCAAGAGTGTGTATAGAAAATCTTGCTCCGTAAAGGAACCAATTGCAGCCAACTATGAAGTAAAGGAATCTCGGTAGACAGATAATTATCCTAAGAAGTTCATGATCACCAGATGAAGTACCAAGTTACAGAGTACAAAATCAGCGAAAGCCCGTTCAGGAGGTAAATCCTGCAATGTGGACACAGCGCCACATGATAAATAAGCAAAATGGAACAAAACGTGATGTAAGGAGATGATTTTTCTGAGATTTTACCTTGAATTCCTTATTTTCTTTGTTTACTTGAATTCGAAGACTAACTGTTACCAGAAAAGCAAACAATCAGTTATACTGCTCCTTATACGCTGATATATATCGGCAGAGGGAGCAGGAGTGTTGGTATAGTTTGATTGTGCCGGGAGTGTAAGGGATCCATGTAAATTCACAGAAGGCCCCTTCTCAGAATCGTACACTCCAATATTGTCCCAATACAGATAAATCTAATGCCATAAAAAGGAAACAGTAACAAATTCAACTTACCAGCAAGGACAGCAGTCCCTACACATGAAAGCACACCAGAAAGAAAGGAGTTGAATGGGAAGGATCCGACAACAGCTATGTAAACCATCTAATATCAGCATCCACAAAACAGAATTATGGCGTTTTATCCTTCCTTGATTTTTGGAATAATAAACAAACCAGAGAGAGAGGGTGAAGGTTATTTTCAATGAGAAAATGCAGAATCAGACACCAAATGCTATTATGTGATAACAGGATATTAACTTGTGAATACTTTGATAGATTCCTTGAGTACGATGAAGCTCACACATATGACAAAAACAACTTATATAGAGCCAGCTGTAACAGTTTTTGGGCCATTTTGTCTATAAAATAACCAAAGCACCATCAAACAAATTTTCAAAGCAAAAAAGAAAAGAACAATATGACTTGTTTTAGACTACATGATCAAGTAAAACAGCAAGGCGGGGGATCACAAGAATTTTCCTACAAAGATTATGCTTGAAAAGTAACAATAATACTTATAATAGTAGTATGTCATGCCACTTGAAGGTCTATAAAAACAGTGGGTGACTCCAAATTGGGGATCTCATGTCAAATAAAAACAAGGGATGAAAACCATTGAACTGATAACTATGACCTGAAGGCCAATGTTCAGATTAGGATTCACATAAGCAATTCTACGAAGTCGGAGATGACCAAAAAATATTCAAGCAACCTTGGACTAAAAGATTAATAAAAAACATAATAAAAGTCTGTTAAACCTTCAGAGTAATGTCAGAGGTTCTCAGAGTTCAGTAAATATCAAATCAAAATGATTAGTTTCAGTTAACTATGCGGTATCTATTACCGAATTAATTCTCTTTACTCTTTTACATTATTAATTATTTCATTGGAATGCTTAACCTACAAACCAAATTAGATTTGTCAAAGTTGTAAAACCCCGTTTCCCCTGTCTGATTCTGGCTTCAAGAATAGTTGCGTGATGGATTCCCATTGCTGTAACAAAATTGCCAATGAAACCAACATGAAAGAAAAATTTTAAATTGATTCTCACAGACCCTCCGTTTTCTGAGGTGATTATAAATCAAGAGGATGTTACAACCACATAGGTCCGCATTAACTGAAAAGCTAGATACAAATAAGTTCCTAGATAAAATACCACATCCAATCACACCTGGTCAATCCATGAAATCTACAAAAACTTACGAAAGCTTCTCAGAATTCAAACAATTGTCATAGATATGTGACCATTAAACTTCACCTGAATCACAGCAGTGGCAACTGCGAACACAATGTAAAGGTCGATGATCTGCAAATAATTTTAGTGCTCTCACTTATAGATTCGATAAAAATACTGAAAAATATGCATAAAATCGTGGCAGACACAATTGTTGTGAGGATGGGTGGCACCTTCAGATTGGTGGGTGTAGCAGAGTATGCAGATACTAGAGATCGAAAAAGAGCTCGGGCATCATTTGTGGTCGCCGACTTCCCCATATTCCACACTCTTAATTTATATCTGTGTGAATGGGACAGTGGAGCATGTGGAATTTGAATGTCAAAATTATGGTCGAGCCAAATATTAATAACATTCCAAAAGTTATATGAGTTTGCTGAAGTTCTATTTGGAAATTTATAAATGGGCTCGAAGATTAATAAACTTAAGGTTCAAGTTCATGGGTATAGCTCGAGTTCCTTTAATCTCCACAGGTTTTTTCAAAAACTTGCATGGCACGAAGTAACTGAGACAAACAGGATGAATCAACAATACACATCCAACCCAAAAGTTATATAGTTGCCATGGATAATTGGAATCAACATTTCCTCAAAAATCATTATAAAGTTTGGTGAAGACATTAAACTTGATGCAAAAAAAAAAAACAGTAAATGATTGACAGTGACAATATTACAGTCAAGAAAAGAGAGATGCATACATGGATTTGGGATTATAGTGAAAATTCATGCATCTAGACTGGTAGGTAACAGTGTAAGAGAAAAACTTCCATTGACAACCAATGGGAGATTCAGTTTGCCAAGATAACTAAATTGTCTAGTTAAAAGGGCTTTAAAAATAGCAAAGCTACGATCTATCCTCCGCGGTTGGCAAGAACCTCGAATGATAAAATACAACAAGTCAACAAGCATTCACTAAATAATAAATGGTTAAGAGAATTCCCAAAGAATCATGGAAATATGTTATTTTCCCTGCGACGCACGCCAAAACTGAAGGGTGGGAAATGTAATCAGAGATCTACATTTTCGGAGACAAAAATAAAGTCCCGAAAACTCAAATCGAAAAGCATTTGAGTATAATTCACATATATTCCCGGAACCAATCCCCGACTCCTAATCCCCAATCCTCATTAAAAGCCGCTAAACCCTAATCGATATTTTAGTGTTCGCAATCGATAGCCACGCTAGAAAATTTTAAAAAAACAACAGAAAATTAGAAGAAGGGAGACCTAACGAGTCGTACGGCGGAGCTAGGCGCCGGAGATGGCAGCGGACGATCCACGAGCTACCTTGGGATATTTTGACTGCGAGTGACTGCTTATTGGTTATTATGGAGTAAACCATAGATTTCCTAATTGCGCCCTTCTAATGGGCCGGTCGGGTCAAACATTTTTATGGTAAACTTCGGGCCGGCGTAAGGTGCGGAAACATTTTGTCGACCCAATTAAAAAAAAAAATTTCAACTGGATCTAATTTTGGATGTAACGATCAAACTAACTCCAAATTATCATCTTCTTCTTTGAATCGTCTTCTTCGTTTCTTGTCCAACGCAGAAATCTCCAACCATCTTCATAAAACCCCGATTCTTCTTCGAATTTTATTCCTCAATTCAATGCAGCAATTTGAGTTTGACATCAATCACTTCTTCTTGCTTACTGCGACTAAGCGTATAAGTTTTATTGGCTACTCCCATAGACACTACCCCATGAGGGTACCACAACCCTTGGATGTGTATATATTTTCCAAATATTGGGTAAAAGATCCATATCTAAGGGTTGATATCCTCCATGGTATAGTGCACATGGGTATGACATATAAGTATTCTTGCCTCATTATACAACATGGGACTAGTGGCAGGTGCACTTTGGTACACCGTGGGACATCTTCGTAGTTGTAGTTCAAATTAATGTCCACATGGGATGCGTGCACCGTGAACATAAGTGGTTTACTTATCAAAACATAGTGTCTTTTATATGAGGTGGTTGATTGCATCGCTAGATTCAAGCAGTGTGCATATGCATTTTTTTAAAAAAATTAAAACAAAGGGAGAGATCTCTTAAATGAAATTAGTGAGCAGAATGTCTTCATTGGTAAACCACGCCAAATTCCAAAAGAAATTGCCCACTGTTAGGCATAATAAATCACACTAAGATAACAACACTGCCAAACCAACAAAAATCATTAGAAACATAATGGAGAAATGTGCGTAGACTCCTTGATTTTGCACACTAAATTCGAATAATAAGTTCAATTATCAAAGGGAATAAGTATTTCAAGCAGTCTCTCATCTCGTGTAAGCAAGTATAAATTCCCTTGCTCTTGCAGCATTTCTAGTAAGTTCAGTTATCAACAATTATGTAGTGGTGTACGAGAGAAAATACGTTCACCATTTAGTGGATTCCTGCTATCAAAAATTATTTTCCTCGAAATTTTTGTATACATGTGTTTTGCTCTATATATGATGGATTGAGTTTTAAGTAGAAACCATTCGTGTGTGTATACATGTTTTTGGTTAAAGATAGCACATGATGCTATCAGTGCATGTAATTTACATGCACCGATAGACTCAGACGGTGCATATATATTACACGCACCGGCTAATTAACTTGAAACAATTGGTGCATGTATATAGGTTATTGGTTAGAGATAATAGGTCCACTCAACCATCATGCACCGCCTGAATCTTACATGCACTCATTGAATAAATTCTTAGTTTTAATTATTTAACGAAAACAAATTATTCTTCTCTAACAAGGCATACCATTTTCATATTAATAATAAAAAGCCCTTGCTCATTAGATTTCGATAATTTTCATAGCTTAATTATTTAGCCCCGCTTGTGGGTTTGCATTTTAAAATATAGGTTGACTTTCACTTGAAGATTTTGATCAGAAGGAAATTTTTTTTATGATGAGACGAACCTCTCTTCTTGAGAAGATGGACTATTGTTGGTGTTGGGGTAGTTTAGTACTGCTTGGTGGGAGTGAGTTTAAAAATCTAAAGTTGTCATTCATGTACCGCTTGAGTCTATCGATGTATGTAATTTGCACGCACCGATAGACTCGGATTGTACATATATATAACACAAAAAGCGGCGAACGAATAACTTCATTCAATTCACAAAAAATAAAAAAAAATTCAGAGTTGCTATTGGAGTGTTGAAGCCAATGGAATGCAATTGACGGACTCAACACCTCATATATATTATTAAAAATCGCACAAAGAACCAGAATAGACACAACATGCACAAAACTTTTGCCTTGATGCAAGGAATCGACGCACACAAAAAATTGTTGGAAATTTGAATTAAATCAAAGGAAAGAAACAAAAAAGGCGCGTGATCGATCGCGACCCAAGATTTCCCATTTGTTGGAAATAGGGCAGCGATCGATCACGCACCAGACGGCGATCGATCACCCTTTGTGTCTGTTGACATAATGGTGTTTTCATTCATGTAATTTTGAAATTCACATAATATTTGAAGATCAAAATTTGAGTAATTTTGTGAGTCTTCATCCTTGTTATGGTTGAGCATTTTTAAACCTTTGTGGTTTAAAGGATTTGTGATTTGGAGTGCTCCTATCACAAATCATAGTAGTTGTATCTTGAGAGACAAGTTGTCAATTGAACCATTAGCACCGTAGCGGGGCAATATTGTCTTAAGAACAGAGATTTCAAATTTCGCGTCGACATTCCTACTACAAAGTCATTTGTTATTTTTGCTTGCTACTTTCCTAAGATACACACCAATAAAATTTTTGAGATTAAATTAAATTCTTATTGCGTACTTTACTTTAATTTAAATATACATAGATATTATTTTGTCTCATTCAACAATCAAAACTATTTTTAACTATTTTTGCCAGCAAGGTCGTGGTGTAGGGCTCCTTGACGGGATGAGTCAATCTAGATCCGGTCTAAAATTGGACTGGTTAGCCCGGTTTGAAACCGAAATTGGGCTAATCGGTTCCAAATCGGTCCGAAACTGGATCCGTTATTTTAAAAAAAAGTAATTTTTTTTAGATAAATATATCCTAGATTTAAAAAAAAAGTTCAAAAAAAATTGCTTCCGGATTGGAACCGGTCCAACCCGAAACCGGATCCGATATGGTTCCTTAACGGATCGGATTGGTTCTAGGAGTTATCGGATCTGGAACCGATCAGTTTCAGATCGGACGGATCTGTTAAGCAGCCCTATCATGGTGTATATATCTACGGATGGCAATGGGACGGGTCCAAACCCGGACCCGCATTGAACCCGCTCCGTCGGGGCGGGTCTGGACCCGCTTCAACCGGGTTTGGAAGCGGGGCGGGTCCTGGGATTGGCCGAACCCGACCCGGACCCGCCCCGCTATACTTTTTTTATTTTTATTTTTAAAAAATATGATATTGATTATACATTTTACTTCTTTGATTGAACAATACAGTGTCATTATTTAATTTTATATCAAAATTCACGTGTTCATGTTTAAAAAATTGGACATTTTGAAGGAAATAAGAGCTAATTAATAAATATTTAGTAGTTTAAAGATAGTTTTACAATGTTTATTATAAATATTTACTAGAGAAAACATGAAATTTAATCACAAAACTCAACTTTTGTGTTTCAAAATTGATTTCTAGCTAAATTTTTTTAAAAAAAGATAATAAAAAAAAACTGGAACCGGGGGGCTGTAAACCCGCCGGGTTCACGGGTCTAAGAGGTGCGGGGCGGGTCCAAGTTTTATGTGTAGCGGGGCGGGTCGTGGGATTGGCCAAACCCCTCACATACCCGACCCGTTGCGATTCCTACATATATCTAGAATGTTATTGGCTATCTGATAAGGTAATACCTCATAAAACTGATTCATCTCTTTATTAAAAATATTCTTGATAATAAGAAAATGAAAATATTTTTAATAAAAAGATGGATCTATTCCGTAAGATATTATATATATTATATATAGAAAGCACGTTTCTAATATATGCACTACCGCCTTGCTGTCAAAACGCAGACTAAATTCTGATACGTGGGTTCCACAGGATATTAGGGCTCTCAAGATCGTGCCACTTGTTTTAATACACGGATAGGATCACACCGACGAAGTGACGTCTCATGTGGGATCCCCGACGCAACATGTCCCGCCGCATTCAATGCAATTCATCGTGGGAGTATGAGTTTAATTGGCCGTAGTATGAGGGTAGTTTTGTCTTAATAAAGTTTATCCGTCCTCACAATCGTCCTAAGAAATTTTTGTATAGAACGGGTATAGACCCCGCACCATACAACAATACGCACAAAAATATTCATAAAACATAATTGGTAAGAATTTATGTGTGCTGATGCATAGATTGGAATCACACCGATCCACGTAAGACCTTTCTCATTATTAAGGACGATACTTCTTCACCGTAGCTCTCGTCGAAGAATCTCGAATTTTCAAAATTTCGGGACTTTTAACATAGGTGATAAAATTAATTTTTCTAACTAATTTATGGGACAAAATATGTTTATATATATTGAATAATGTAAATAAATAAAGTTGTCATTTCAAAATCGTTGTCGAATCAAATATAATCTAATATTGTAAACGTGCTTAAGCATGTTGTCTGGTCAGCTGAATATACGAGTGGAATTCAAATTAAGAACCAAATTAGAATAGGTTTACTTAAATACAGTGCACATGTGCCACTAATAATTCGACTTAATTTGGAATAACTATTTCTTTAAATAATGAATAATTACAGTTTACTCCCTTATAGTATAACTGTATTACAAATTTTCTCTCTAGTTTGAACAATAACAGATGTATATAATTAAAATAGTTGTATTACGATATCACTCACTCTAGCCTGTAAAAGATATAAAAAAAATTATAATTATCTCCCCTTTTATTTAACATAAAAATACAGCGCAGTAAGGTAGACATTATTTTTAAACTAAAAGGGTTAAAATGATAATTATGAAAATTTTAGGGGTCTATAAGTAATTCACCGAATATAATTACATAAATTAAAGAAATCTCATATTATTTTAGGGTTTCAATGGTTTTTTTTTCCTCGGCTAAAACTCTGGCTTTTTTCGACATTTTTCAAGCTAGTATGTAAATCACATAAAATGTTATAATTGTATATTATATAACATTTAACTTGCCATATTGTAACATGGCACCATATTTTAATTACCAAATATACTTACATATTATTAATTTTTTTTCCTCGGCGAAAACTTTGTGTATAAAATTACAATTATCGGATATTGTGATATATGTCGTAATCTGAAGCGTAACATCAAAATAAACCGTTAGTGACCAATTAGTTGAATAAAAATGGCGATTCAAGGTGTGAGTGTGACAGCGCAATTAATGAATAGAAAGGTTTTAATTATTTATATTTTTCTAGCAACGACTCGCTTTCTCTGTGAGTAACATGCATTCACGTTCCTTTCAACTACTGAAATTTATTTATTAGTAAACCTAATTTCAATCAAAGTGCATTCATGGAGGTGGACATGGGCAGAGCCATCGTTTAAAATTATATGAGGCTAGTCAAAATATATAAATCAAACTATAGGCTTGAAGGAGTAATATAAGGTTGAGCTATAAGAGCAATTTTTTTTTAAAAAAATTACACTACTAATTTGTTATATATTTTTTTAAAAAAACAGGTAGGGTTTAAGCCAACCATCTTGGGTGTGACTCGGGCTCTCGAGGTTGAAGAGGCGGCATGTGAAACAGGAAGAAGGTGTGTGAAATTATCTCACGGTACACTGAATTAGGGATATATATCAATCACATACTTCTCATGCGCTAGATCACATAAGTCCGGTGCGCGAGCGGATGCGGATGCGCGAGTGCGTCAGTTTTCAAAAAATTTGAGTGCGGGTGCGCCTTAATGCGCCTATTAAAAATTAATAAATAAATAAATATATATACATACACACTGATGAAATGAAGTTAAACATACATAATATACATCATATTTAACAAACTCACATCATTATTATATTATTTACAAATTTACAATATAAAGTTCTTAACAACTTTGGTATTTCCAGCTTTACCATTCTTAAAAAGCATTAAAATTAGATTTTATTGAATGATCTAACATTTGCAGCTTTGCAAAATGTTATAGCCAGTGATACAACGTAATTTGAATATTGTATTTGATCGTTCGTCTAGTAAGGATTCTCCGAAAAATATATTTTAGAAAAAGAATGAAGTATTAAAGCTTTGTTTTATTTTAAGATAAAAAATAACGAATTTGAAAAATGAAACCAAATTGTTCATATTTATTTCAACATGTTTGGTAATAATATGATTTATTAAAAATGACTCATATTATTTTCGGAGACTTATATTATTACCTTATGAAATGACTAATATAAACATTTAAATTAACTTAATAAAAATAAAAGTTTTATTTATAAAGTTCATTTTATTAATTTTCATGCAAAAAACTAAGATATCGAAAATTTTATTATTTACTCCGCAAAAATGTTACAAAATCACAGACTTATCATACTTTCTTTTATCACATATTTAATCTTTCATATGTTATTATATCTTTTCATGATTCATTATCTATCTATTTACCATATGATATAATTTTCTTACCAACCCGAAATACCGAGAAACCATAAAAATTCACCTAAACCCAAAATCGGAGAATTTTTTTTTTATAATTACAAAAAAAAAAAAATTGGAGAATTAAGGAGGATTAACAAGACTTACTGACTTAGTGCGCGACTTAGTAAATCTTAATGTGCGAATTATGAATTCTTAGTGCGCGAATTATAAAATCTTAGTGCGCGAATTATAAAATCTTAGTGCGCGAATTATAAATTCTTAAAGCGCGAACTAGAAATTCTTAAGTCGCCTTAGTGCGGCGCACGCGCACCCAGTTCGCCAGTTCGCGGCCGGAGCGCCAGTGCGTGGAGGGGGGTAGGAGGATTATGTGACTTAGCTCATGCGACCAAAACAGTGAGTTACTAATATATTATTAACGATGGGGACTAAATATGGTCAAAGATCGTAACATGAGAGGTCGCCATGAGAGATCGCTTTGGTACAAAACAAATAAGAGGAATCAAGCCGATAAAACCTCTAAACTACATGGAGTAAAATGAGTATTATCCCGCAAAAGAAAGATAGAGAGCATAGATGTAATTCATTTTAACTAGTTATTTAATGTAACAATTATCAACATAATCATATAAAAATTTCATTTTCTATAGTCAAAAAATAGATTTTTATTGGAAAGACATTAACTCAGCCAATTATTTATTTATTTATCGTACATAAAAATTATTTTGGCATTCTGTAATAAGTGGGCACATGTTGGCAACAACTTAATTAGTAATGCTGCCAAATGGGCTTTAGCCTAGTGACAATTTGTACTGCCCTATTTCCGACAAAAGATCTCGGATTCAAGACATTCCCTCGAACGAGTTATTTCTTGTCGAATTCGCTATGTTTCCTAAAAAAGGTTGGAGATGAGTTATTTCTTGTCAAATTCACTATGTTTCCTTAAAAAAGTTGGAGATGTCTTTTAGAAGGAATTTATTCATAGAGTGCAACCCAAGTTAGTAAAATAAATAAATAAAACCATGACCTTATCTTAAAACATTTCTTAGTCATATAATTTACCTTTATGTGCAGTTTGTACAAACGTAGTACTGTAATGGCTTGATCAGCTAGATTTTGTTCTTTTTAAAAAAATCCAATTTGAAACATTAACACAATAAATAAGTTTTTAATTCTAATAAATCGAGATAAACACAGTTGAAACATATATTATTTACCCAAAATGTATTATGAGGCAGGCTTTGCAGTTGCGAAGTCACTTTAGCCTAAGGCTGCTCAACGGGCCGGGGTAATGCGTACTCGGCTCAAAATCGATCCGGTTAGCCCGATTCGAAACTAAATCATGCTAACTAGTTCCAAATCAATCTGGAACCGATAAGATACTAGTCTGGATAGGTTCTAAGGTTCTGGACTAAACGGATCCGATTCCGAGCAGAACCGAAATCAGATCCGTTATTTAAAAAAACGAAAATATTGGTTTTATATAAATATAATTGAGTTCAGCTTATAAACATATAAATCAATTAGCTTAGTTGGTTATAGCATCTCTCTCAAACACACAAGGTCACTTTTTCAACACCTGTCCATGATTAAATTTTTGCATCAAAATTTAAGGGGGAAAAAACAAATTAAAACCGATTCCGGTAAAATTGGACCTGGAACATGCCGGTTCCGAACCGCTTCGGAACCGGTTCGACGGATATGATAAGCTCCCCTACTTTACCCTAAGTTCTTCCGAGAGTGCCGAATTATTCGGAATCGGTCCGACGGATCCGATAAGCACCCCTACTTTAGCCTAATTACTTCCGAGAGTTGCGAATAATAATAAAGTTATTTTGTCATTCCATTACAAGGAAAATGCTTGCAAAACTTTCTTTTGAAGAGAAGGATAAGTCTATTTACACCCCCAACTTTTTCCAATGCATTAGTTATAAAATATAATATTATTTTTGGGTCATCTAACTTTATTTAAAAAAATATTTTCATATAATTTTAAATGAGAACCAAATATTTTAAAATCCTATACTCCGATCTAGACATGACCACGGTTCGTGAACCGCCGGTTGACGGTTCAGAACCGCCGGTTCGACGGTTCAAAAGAGCTCGACCCTTAACCTTAACCTTCGTAGACGGTTCCGGTTACGGTTCATGAACCGCCGGTTACGGTTACGGTTACGGTTAACCACCGGTTACGGTTACGGTTCGACCCTTATATTTTTTAAATTAAAAAAATTAAAATTAAAATTTTTATTTAAACAATTTAAAACTAACTATAAAAGAATCGTAAAAAAAGAACAAAGGAAATGTAACAGGGGGAGAGTTTGAACTTTTTAAGTTGTCATTAACTCTCTATATTCATATGAATCATTTAGCAATTTCTAGTTCAACGTGTGGGTATATCTAGTGGAAATTTTCTAGCTCGCATGCCATTAATCATACAAAACTTACCCCATTGTTTTATCAAACTCGATGGGACCACAATAAGATAATGTCATTTTAATTGATTGAATCTGATTATCTAACGATACTAATTACATATGAAATTGGTATGAAACATATATAATTTTTGTTACTAATTACAAACGATATTGGTATGAAACATTTACAATTATGATACTTATTACATATGAAATCCGTATGAAACATATACAACTTTGGTACTAATTACAAAAGAATTTGGTATGAAACATTTACAATTATGATACTAATTACATATGAAATTGGTATGAAAAATATACAACTTTGGTACTAATTACAAATGATATTAGTATGAAGCATTTACATTTATGATACTAATTACATATAAAATTGGTATGAAACCTATACAATTTTGGTACTAATTGCAAATCTCTTATGGAAGTCAAATGTCATAACGGTGTAAATGTAACATATTGGCTTTGGCAGATTCCAATTTTGAGTTTTCAAAGAGATTGGTATGAAATATTTACAATTTTGGTACTAATTACTTATGAAATTGGTATGAAACTGATACAACTTTGATACTAATTGCAAATGATATTGGCATGAAACATTTACAATTATGATATTAATTATATATAAAATTGACGAGTATAACATTGAATTATTTGTTATTTATCTATAAAAAAACAACACAAAAGTTCTTGTTATGTTAAAAAAAGTCAATAATAAGATTTGTCACTATCAACTTACAAACAAATGTTAGTAAAGTTATTTTTATGATGATTTCATTGATTAATCATAAATATATTAAGTTAGGGGTTATTAATTTATATAATATAAAGTTAGTGAATTATCAATTCAATACGTTGTTCCCAAATCAGTATAATTATTAAAATATTTTATTAATTAATCAAATATTACATTATTGAGTTTCTATTGTAAGTTATATTGTGATAAACTAAGATATACTTATTTAATTATTATATATAATGTAAATCCAATAATGAGCATAAAATACTTGTAGAATAATTATAAAAGGTATATAATATATTTGTTTTGTAATAATTTGCTTCAAATATTTTATTTTGCAACCACTATTTATAATTCTTATTAACTTATCCAACATTTTTTGTTATATTTACTTTGTTATAGATATGTTTTTATTATAAAATATTTATTTAAGAGCATAACATATTTTTTTAGATAATTTTTATTTGTCAATATAAAATAGTTATTATTATATTAGACATATAATATATATTGTTTTTTAGTATATATAATTATATTGTCTAAAATAAAGCAATCAAGACAATAGCTTAGTGGTAAAGAGCTGTATATACATGACAGAGGTCAAGGGTTCGAATCCTCAGCAACATAATTTATTTTAAATAATAAATAATTTAAAAAAAAAAAGAAGGTAACCGGCGGTTCCTGGCGGTTGGAACCGCCGGTTGTAACCGGCGGTTGGAACCGCCGGTTCCACGGTTCCTCACACACGTGAACCGTAACCGGCCCGTACAGTGACGGGCCGGTTACGGTTCCGAACCGTTGAACCGGATCAACGGGTAACCGGCCCGTTGACCCGGTTACGGTCCGGGCCACGGTTATTTTATAACCGTGGCCATGTCTACTCCGATCTCTAATATATAATCCGACTATGTGAAAATACAAGTATTATTGTCATCGAACCACTCCAAGATCTTGTATTTTTATAAAAAAAATATTTTTTAATATTAAAGAGAACTATACACGGTTGCCAATTCTCCATGTATTCATACGCGGATACTAATCAATCCCTACATACTTCCTTGTAGACATGTCAAACAAAGTGGACGATACGAGACACAACACATTTTGCTACAGTGTCATGCTATGCCTGTAACATGGGCCGTGTGGCCAAGGGTGCCGGCCCGCGAGCCGACACGGCACGGCACAAATAGTAGAATTTTTATTTTTTTTAAGAGTAGAAATCGATTGGCACCGCCTATTTTCAAATCGTGTTGGCACAGCCCGTTTGACACCTATACCTCCTTGCATATGCCCTTTACGCGTTTCAAACTGTAAAAGATACCAAAAAATAAAAGTGATAAAGAAATCCAAAAGGGTATATGAATTTTCTTGAGTTTTAGAGCGGTGGGGGTGGGGGGAATTGAAGATGACTTAAACATCACGACAGAGAATGTGAAGGCTGTGTGTAAAATACAGCTTGCAATGAGGCAAGAAACTTCAACTACCTTAGTTTTTTCATTTATTTTTGGTCTTTCCTCATCTCATTTTTCCTTCCTCGCGAACAATAAAAGCCCCCATTTTTAGTTTCAAAGTTTCAACTTCTCTCATTCTTTCTCTACATACAACACAAGAGACTACGCGCATATAGATACATTATACATACAGACCTACAGCTATTATTTTCACTAGTGTGGTGATGGAGGAATAATAGAACAGGGATTGTGTCTTTTTTTTCTTGTCCTTTTTGTTTATTTCAGAACTCCGTGTTTCAGATTTCAGAGTGGCCCTTTTAATCTTGTATTGGAAGGTGTTTCATTGAAAAAGATTGGGCTGGAGTTTTGCGGGGTTTTAGCAGAGGTTTGGCTCTGCATTTGTCTCCACTTTTTCTATTTCGTTGCAGTAAAAAGTTGGTTTCTCTCAATTGCATACTGTAAATTCACTGCTTAGAACTTCAGTTGGTTCTTCAAAAACAAATTTTTCAATTTTTCGCCCATTTTTCTACCATTGGGGTTTTTTTGGGGTAAAAGAAGGTTGAAATTTTTTTGTGTGTATATGTGTGTCTTTTCCTTTTTATTTCTCCCAAACTCGGGAAAAATATTGGGTTGTGTTTCTTCTACAGAAATAAATTCGACAGTTTCAGTCTTTAGGCCGTTTTTTTTAAAGTGAGCAAAATTGATTGTTTTCTACTTTAAATTTCATGCTGTACTTTAGTTGGTTCTTCAAGAACAAAATGTTCACTTTTGGTCCATTTCTCTACCATTTGGGCTCTTTTTTGGTGAAAGAAGGTTGAAAAATGGTAAAGTGTGCGTCTTTTCCTTTTGGTTTCTCCCAAACCCGGAGAAAATATCGGGTTTTGTTTGTTCTATAGAAATAAATTCGAAAGTTTGAATCTTTAGGCTACTTGAATTTCTGTCGTGCACATTCTTTTTTCGTAATACCGCAACTTATCATTTCTCTTCGTTTTTCCTGCAGAAAAAATTAGTCTAGTGGAACTTTAGCCTTAAAGATTTTGTACTCTTTCAAGCTTTCAAGGTTTGTTCCTTGATGCTGCATCCTGGGCTTAAAAATCTGTACTCTATGCGTCGGTGCTGCCTAACATAACTCACTACTTTAAATTTTCTAAGTTCCGGAGACCATAACTTTTTCCGGTGACCCAAAATTTAGCATTTCAATAATCTGTACTTTGAAGATTATTCATTTTTACTTGTTTCATAATATCGGTAATTACACAAGATTTTTAGAATCTCAGTCGTTTTGAGTCCTCATATGCAAGATCAATTGCTTTTACACAAACATTCATCCTTTTTCAGCTATAATGCTTTTGCCGGAGCCCGTGTTCCCTCACTAATGTGTAGGGAGAAAACCCCATGTGCCGTGAATATTGTTGTATGTATGGATCCATATATGAGTATTTTATGGTCACAACTTGCCATTTTTTTCAGGTATTGCATGATAAATTATGCTGGTGTTTTTTTCTGATGTTTCTTAGCTTAGCTTATATAGATGTTCTTTGAGTTGGCAAGCATGCATTGTCATCAAACCAATAGTCACTTGGTGGCCCCCTCCACATCAGCAACTTAGAAATGAGAGGCATGATATAATTTGAACAGTGACGAAATTTAGATTAATTAATCAAGCCTTTACACCACTAAGTAGGTTGGCTAATCCTCCCGATCCATACATAAGAAATTTGCGAATAAATTTGCGAATGTATTATGTCGGCTGGCTACCTAACGCAACCATCTTCCTTTACCCGGCCATGACGGAGGAAACAGTAAAGAATTTAGATATTTTGAAAAATTAGTGATGAAATTTTAAATTTTAAGGTGTGAACTGCTTCTAAGTCCATCTAATGTCGCATGTTCTTGTCTGAACTAACTATGTACTGAATATATTTTGTTTCTTTCATCTGTGCTTTTTTTTTTCTTACCAACATTTTTGGTTATATCTTTTAGAAATTTTTTGGCAGGAGCAGAGATTAATGGAGTCGAATTTCATGGATGAGATTGATTGCGGAAACTTCTTTGATCAAATTGATGACTTGATCGAGTTCCTCCCTGAGAATGAGTGTGGTGGCGGTAATTTAATTAGCTCCGGTGATTGTAAGGATTTTCCGAGCATGTGGAACGATGCTTTTCCGGAGACGGATGTCCTTTTCTCTGGCACCAATGGCACTGTGGCATCTGATCTCTCTGCTGAGCTTTTTGTGCCGGTGAGCATACACTGGTTTATGTTATTGATTTAAGTTCTAATGGATATTGAATTGCTGTTCTTTAATTTGTTTCAAAATTTGGAGGTAATTTTTCTTATCCATGTGCGTTCGGTGTTTTTCTGTTCGAATAGGCATTGATTAACACCGGCTTTTGGTTTGAATACTTCAAAAATCTGCATTTAAATTTGAAATTCAAATTTGCAGTTGATATTAGGTGGTCCACTCTATCTACAAGATAACTTGATTACCAAAGCTAGTTTGCCTTGTATGAGGAATATTTTATACATTAACATTTTAATTTTTAATTGGGGAAGCGGACAACTTGTGCAAAACTTTATTCCCCCTTGTTGAGTCGCTTTCCTTCACAACTATTCATTTGCTCGAAGAGTGTTCTATGTACGGGGACTGTTGATTTCATGTAGTCGATGAAATTGTTTCCCGTTGGTGAACATTCATCCATTGTAACCAAGGATTTAACACCAAGTGTAATAGTTTGCGTTTCTGTTTGATGGATCGAATTACCAATTTTGTTGCAGCCAACAATTCTCTTGAATCTCATCTCGTTCTAAGATTTCTGTCTCTTGTTCTCTCAGTATGAGGATATCGTTCAGTATGAGGATATCGTCCAGCTTGAACGTATGTCAACATTTGTCAAGGATTCATTTTCTGGTGGAGGGATGACTGTTGAAAAAGAAAACCTGAGCCTCAACAAGGAGACGTCATACAACCGATACCAATCCACGAGTCCAGTTTCAGTTTTAGAGAGTAGCAGTAGCAGTTCTAGCTCCCGTGGGAAGATTTTGCCTCTATGCCCTGATCACTCTGGCACGCAACGTGCGAGAACCAAGCGCCCTCGACCCAATTCTTTCAATCCAAGGCCTGTGATTCAATCTTTTGTCCCTCCAGAAATCCCTTCCAAACCTTCAAGCTTTGCAGAGTCGTCGCCACCAGTGAAGAAAGCCAAGAAAATCAAATTCACCATGCCGGTGAATCCAATGGAGACGCTCCCTAACCCGCCACCTCAATCAATCAGAAAATGCTTGCATTGCGAGATAACCAAGACTCCTCAATGGAGAGCTGGGCCCATGGGCCCGAAAACACTCTGCAACGCATGCGGTGTCCGCCACAAGTCGGGCAGGTTGTTCCCTGAGTACCGGCCAGCTGCTAGTCCAACCTTTGTACCGTCTCTTCACTCGAACTCTCACAAGAAAGTTGTTGAGATGAGAAGCAAGATTGATCCATGAAACGTAGCAACGTCTGCTCCAGTCGCTTCAAAACCCGGGTTGAAAGTTCATTGAATTCACTCCCTGTAAATGGTGGTTCGTTTGTTCTCGATGATCGTTTCTTGAAGTTTTTTTGGTATCTACCCGTTTAGTTCTTTGTACAGCAATGTAATGGGGAGTCATAGGAGCTAAATTTGACCATTATTTAGTCATATTAGAAAGAGTCTAGCTACCAATTTTAGTAATAGGTTAAGAAATACTAGGACTAAACTGAACTCTACTTATGTTTTAGGTCCAGTTTAAAATTTACTTCCGGGTCGGATCGGGTCAATTCAATCTTGTTTCTTACAAATGGTTATTCTTTATGCAGTTGATATTTGTGTAGGGATTCTTCATTGGTAGTGTACCTAAACAAAACTGAATAGAAAATATACTACTCCCTCCATCCCTTTCTGAAAGTGTCATCTGCTTTTGAAAGAAGTTTATAGGAGAGTTGAAAAGGTGCAAATTTTGGATGTGTTCATATTGTTTCCTTAAAAGCAGTGGTTGTTGGTAGAGGTATCACATTAATAATTCAAGAAATAAGTGTTCTTTAGGAAAGAAAATTCAAAATGAGAAAATTGTCATTTTAGGAACAACAGTTAGCAACATCCAGAAATGAAACAGAACATTGAAACTTGGAACATTACTTCATAGATACCAAAAATGTCAAAAATATATAGCTTTGTCCCGTTTATTTGATGCTACCCCTAATGACACTGTCCTTACCATATATTAGGAATATTCCCAATGCATGGTGGATAGGCCCCTAAGGGCAGTGCCCTTGGGGGTAGCATCAAAAAATCCGTTTTGTCCTTACTAGATTCTATATCCTATTCCTATGTCTTGCCCTTAAAGACTGATAGAGGCAGCAGAATGGAGCAAGAAAGCGAGTATATTTTCTCCAAGATGTTGAAAAGATCCGAGTTTCAAAAATTTTAACTTGCCATTCTGCATTAACAAGATAAAAGTTTAGTGCACGCTCATCGCTAAAATTGTTGTAGTTTGGTACAGGTAGGAAACTGAAGTAGATGTAGTGGTCTGCTCAATTCGTCTAACTATATTACCTTCGTGTGGTATGCATGCTTTATCTATATTTTCGAGAGCTAGTGGTGGATTACCACCTTGGTTTTGACAACAGGCGGATTACCACATGTGGTTTTGACAATAGACACATATTACCATCCATGAAAATATGAATTTTACCCCATTGTGATTTTGAAAATAGACAGATTACCTACATGTGGTTTGAAAATAAGCATTTTACCCTCAAGTGGTTTTGAATATAGGCATTTGTACCCCTTGTGATTTGTAAATATACCCCTTTGTAGATGCTATTTTTGCAAACCATAATGTGGTACATTGTCTATATTCAAAACCGTGCTTATTATCAAACCACAATTGGGTAATTTGCATATTTCAAAATTACAATGGGGTAAAATGCTTATTTTTAAACAACATGGATGTAATCTGATTATTTTCAGAACCACGGAGGTGTAATCCGCCACTAGCTCTACATTCGAGGCATACTCAAGTTAGATTCTTGGATCCCAGGTGGATTTTTCATAAAAAAAACATGAGGTGCCATTTGATCGGTGTACAGAATAGGAAGAGCTATAAAACAAAGAAACAATCATAGCCTACTCACCTTCAACACAACAAAAGATGAAAGAAACTTAAAAAAGTTTGGGAAGGTTACCAATGAAATGTGAAAAAAGGAGCTCTCTTGAAACTTCAGAAAGATTATACAATTCTGTTAATCAATACAACTTTTAAACATGACAGTGTTAAATGAGAAGAATCCTGTGTTGCGAAGCTGGGTAATACGAGAAAAACCATGTGGATAGTAATAACCAGTGTTTTGAAAACCGGTTGAACCGGTTTAACCTGTAACCAGTGCTTGATCCGGTCCGGTTGACCCTTCAAAACCACCCTGATAAAAAACCAGTGGGAACCGGATTAAACCGGTAAAAAACCGGTTCAACCAGTGAACCGGTTGACTGGTTGAACCAGTATGTACCTTCATTTTTCTTTTTCTTTTTAAAATTTTAATTATTTTTTATTTTTTTAAAATTATAAATCAAATTAGTATAACAAAATATATTATATATAATTTATTGTTATTGAAATGATTACAAAATAATATTTTATGCATGTTTTTATTAAAAATTTCATATAATTCAATAAATGTGTCTTGTATATTATATATAAACATGCTTAGTTTCTCGTAAATTATAATATATGTGAATAGTTTCATAATATTTTAAATATTTTGTTATAATTTTGGGATATTGATCTTTTTCGGTATTATTTGTTGTTTTTTTAGATTATTATTATTATTATTATTTTACGTTAGACATTTTATTTTATCTGATTTTTGAAGTTTGACATGTTATGTTGGTGTAACGATATTTTTTTATTGTAAACAACTTGAAACTATATAAAATATATGGTATATATAGTTTACAAAACTTAAAATAGATATTACATAATGCTGACGTCAGCACCTGTTGAATCAATGGTTCAACCGGTTGAACCGATCGAACTTATAACCAGTAAGGATACCGGTTTCATATCCGGTCCGGTTTTGAAAACACTGGTAATAACACGAGCTGAAACATATGGAAGAAACCGACTTTCCAAGCACGGTGGTGATATATTTTCCTTTCTTTTATTTATTGTTTATTTTGGCTTGCATGGAAAGGGAGAAACCCCTGAGCAAATTTTCCACTAAACAAGATTTAATATAATGTGCTAAATTCACTGCACGTTCATCAAGCATCGACGACAGCATGAGATACACCTTGAATATCCGATCCACATAGAAGACAATGGAACACTGAATGTGAAAACGATTTAAAACCAAAAAAAAAAAAGGTCACGACAATGCATTCAAAATTTGCAACCACCCCACCACACATAAACATGGAAATCTCAAGTCAAAAGTCCTGAATCCTATTGTTGCAGGGGAATCATAAGCGCAAACCCCCAGATTCACAGGATGCTAGGAAATGCTGAAAGAATAGAGGAGAAAATTGATAGCAAGTTGGAATCATACAAATTACACAAGAGAAATGAATATATATCTCCCCGATCAACTGCATGGCTATCCTCTTAGGTTAAACTAATCGTACGGATTTGAATATGACAACATCGCAGCCAGTTATACACAATCTACTATCTAAACCATGATTTCATACTGATCCGACTCGAATAAATGCAGCTTATGATTCAATCAGGTAAAACTCGAGAGAATAAAAGAAAAAAGGAGCATTATACTGGTGGAGTCACTTGTAATGCAATGTCGTGCAATAATCTCCGCATTATACTGGTGGAGTCACTTGTAATGCAATGTCGTGCAATAATCTCCCTCCATATTGATAGATGATCTGAAACGTCAAGCCATGTTTCAACTTTGTTGCAGCTTAGCTTCCATAACACCTTCAACACCACAAGATAAGCATTTTTATATGGGTTCTAAGGACATGAACTGCTCATATACTATTGAGGAGTGAACAGAATACACAGAGCCTACAAAGTCGAGAGAAGCTCACAGAGGTTTTATGTTATTCGAAACAACCCACTATCATATCTTTAGCTCGCTGAAGTCTTCAACAACGGCTGACTCTGGCAGCTTGTTCTGCACTGTAGTCCTAGTTTCTTCAGCAGATTGTTTTAAACTGGTGGTTGGATTGCTAACTTCATAGACAGGTGACGCAACCTGAATAGCTGTGACTTCAGCAGCTAGTAGATGAGTTTGAACTGCTGGAACATCAGAATCTGGTTTGTCACAAACAGGCAACAACCTGGAGCCAGGAGGCTCTACAACCCGAACCAGGGGGATCTTGGCGAACTTTGATTCCTCTAGTCTGCTCACTGCTGCTCTAGAAATTGGTGGATTCTCTGCTAGAGATGATGCAGGTTTGAAGAGGCGTGGGTCCTCTATTTTAACAACTGGGTGTACTTTGGGTAGCTCCTCCTTTCTTCCAGGAGTGTATACTGGAAGAGTATGTCTCACGCACACAGGTGGAACCATACCCAATGGTGGAGGCCTCATCACCATTGAAGACTGGGGAGAAGGAAGCGGTGGTGGAGAAAAAACAGGAATTGCATTGCGTATTGTCACTGGTGCTGCAATCCTATGGTGTGGACTGCAGTGGCGGACAGGAATGTAGGGAGCTGCTCCTGCTGCAGGAAATTTTTGGGTCTGAATCTTGAGGTTGTCCATCAATGAGGAGATGCTCTCATTTGAGATAGAAATATGTGGTTGGCTGTGAGTTCGTTGCACAGTCTTTTGACAAATAGAATTGCTACTTGCAGCAACCAAAGTCCTGTGGCGTGGAACTGTTTTAGGGTATATCAAAGGAAGAATTTTTGAGGTCGAGGCAGGAGACTGCTGCATACTCAATGGCTTTGGATTTGGTGTAGGAAATTTTATAGGAAAAGATATTTTCGCCAATCTTGCCTTTATTAAATACTTCTGCAGAGCACGTGCTGCTGTCACATGCTCCTGCTCGTCCTTATGAGTCTTATCTGATGTTGAACTTTCAAATTGTTGCACAACTGGAAAAATAAGAAAAGAAAAGTAATTTGGAGTATTACATACACTGGACATATAAATTATGCTTAAAGACATTTGACGTGTATTCCTTACTCAAATCATTTTACAAAAAAATTGAGAGGGATCTTACAAGCACCAATAGAGAAGTTAGAAGTTCACGACTCTAACCATCAAATGACCCACCAATCAAAATCCATAAGAGTAACTAAAAAAAAACATACAAGTGAAGTAGACAAACTTGGCTAAGCTATTCTCTTAGTCAAATTCCAACATGGAAACACTTCGTTGAAAATTTAGACAACTCCTTCAGGTGTTGATCACAAGATTATCCTTGATAAATACATATATATGTTATAATAACACTTAAAGAAGAGATTAAACTTTTATGACCAGCCATATTGTTATGTAGATTTGGGTCACTTACGTGATTTAAGAGATAACCAAGCTGACATGGCAGCACTCTTTTCTGCTTGCTTCTTGTTCTTAGCTGGCTCACCTGTAAATATGACTCCAGCCAGCTCTACAGTACAAGTAAAAACAGGAAGGTGACCCAGGCCGGTTCTGAAAGTTGTATAAGAAGGCAAAGATGCCCCCACTCTTTGTGAAACCTCCTGCAAGAGATTCTTATAGACACCTGTCTCATCCTGTACGTTACAAGATTTAGCAAACACTGTAGCTTGCAAATCATCTCAGAAATGAACCAAGGCAAAAAATAATATAGGATACTTTGCATCAGGCTAACACACATAATATGGTAATTCTGATCCGAAAAATTCAGATTACCATTTGAATACGACTGTCAAGTCACGAGCTTTTATAGTTTTGCCTATTTTTCTATGATTCTTTTTGCCAGTCTTTTTAAGACTCGCTAAAATAATTAGGTTTTTGCTTCTCTGGCAATCAGACCAGAATTACTACAGAAGCTATTTCTCCCAAAAATCTCGAGAATACTAGTACGACAATATGAAATCTGTTTTCGACCTCCAACAAATCCATTAGTTACCAAAATAATGTCAGAGTTAATATAAGTATGACTTTAAAGTAAAAATGGCAAATAAAGCATCTAGCTGTCACTCAATAAATATTCAGTCGATAGGCATACTTCAAAGCACATAAACAGAAGCAAAGTTCAAAACTCATTGCCTTCTCAATCGCTGAAATCAAGCTTTGATTCTAAATCAATTCCTTTTTCCTTTCAAATTTCGTGTCCAAATTCACAACATTAAACAAACCCACACTAATATTTCCATAAAACAAATAACGTTAAAAAAATGTTTTTTCCTCCCCTAAACACAAATTATCAAAAGCTAATCCAATTACCAGAATTCTGGCGGCTAGGGAATTGGAAGGGCCACGGCTGGCGAGGGCATCGAGAGCCACCTCAGCAGCGGAGTGCTCAGCCTGACGGAGCGTAGAGCAGTAACTAGGGCTCTCAAACGTCTCGCCGTTAAAGTTAACGGCAGCTTTGAACCTCGGCGCATGATCAGGACCTTCCCGAAAGCTCGTGTATGCTGGAAGATTAAAGCAGCTTCGCTGCGCCAGCTCCTGCAGCTGATTTTTATACATCCCTCCAATAATCCCCAAAAAACAATACAAAGAATATGTATATCTCACACAAAAATTCAAATCATTTCATTGCTGAATGGTAACTAAAAATTTCGCAAAATGCGTCGATTTACTACCCCAAAGGAGATCTGATCGCCTGTGTCTTTTGGTTTTTGCTAGGGTTTTGGGTTTCAAAGAGGCTGTGCTTGTACGTGAGAATTTTAGAGAGGGAACGGAGCGAGGGTAGTGACAATTGTAGCATGCAGTCACTTCCTTTGATAGAAATTATGATGGTGCATCTCTGACCGTTGGATTGTTTGACCTTTTTTTGATATGGTAGGTTGGAGTGCATTGTAATATGATATGGACTCAAACACGAGTCTTTTCCAAATAATAAGTAAGTTTTTATCAAATAGGCTCTCAAATTTAATATTTATTGTAGGATGGATTTTATTTATTTATTTATGATTTTATTTTTTTAATTATTTGAATGAGATTTAATTTTTTTTTAAACATAAACATATAATATATTAATTATAAAATAGCAACAATGTAAAGAAATTAAGGCTTAAAATTACTACATCAATTTATGAATTGGTATTTAAATTTGTGGATTTGGACTTTCTCAATTATCTATTTGTGAAAACAAGCATGTGTAGTTGTTGGTAGGGGTGTTCATTAAGTTCGGTTTGAACCGAACCGAAATTTTGGTTTTCAAATTTCAAAACCGAAAATCGAACCGAATAAGGTGTCGGTTTTAACCGAACTTTTTCGGTTCGATTCGAACCATAGTTTTTTTTTCCTTTTTTTTCCTTCAATTTTTTTTTTTAAATTGTATGATTACTTGATAAAAATACAACGTAAATACAAACATTAATACATCATTCATTGGATTCAAATGAATTCTGAACCTTTGACCTTTTAATTTTAAACTTCTAATATTATTTTGAAGTTATTTAATATAAAAAATCAAGTTTAAATGAGACAACAAAATAAATTATTTTATACTTGAAACACGTTGTTAATTTACGAATTCTTATTAATACAATTATGAGCGAAACCATTAAAAAAATATTTAAACCATAAAAAAAAGTTCAAAAGTTTTTTTTTTAAAAAAAAAATTTCGATTTTCGGTTCGGTTAACCGTACCTTGTAACCGAAAATTGAATTTTTTTTTAAAAAAACCGAAAACCGAACCGAACATTTTCGGCCCGATTCAGTCGGTTAACCGAACCGATGAACACCCCTAATTGTTGGTTTATCCTGATCTAGCTTTTACATTCATGCCGTGATTGCCATTATCATTCATCCTACTCTTTTTCGTTACTTACAATGTAAAGTTGTATTTAATGTCTCTTGTTTAGTTATAATATATATTGTTTTATGCTTAAAAATAAACAATGCATCCCAACCATTGATATAACAGTGATCAAGTTGAACAGAATCAAAGAAACCATGTCTGTCAGTGGCCGCCGCAACTCAGGGCCCTGATTAGCCCCCACATCCACCGTTCTCTATCTCTATCGCCACTAATATTTTCATCTCCCCGTCTGAATCGAAACGCAGGTGGCGGGTGCTGGCGGCAGCTCCGTCTACTCTTTATACCCTTAGTTCCTTCGCACTTGAAAATCTCGATATGCTGAATAAGAACAAGTACCATTTAGCCTTCCCAAAAGATGAAGATGCCATAACCGGAAGTTTCTGCACCTGAAAATCGCACCCTTTAACTTTCTTTGATGAATTATGCAACGGGCTAGACACGTGGAGATCTTTATCTTTGTTCACAAGTTTTTTTGGAGTTGCACTTTCCCGTACGGGGTTAGTGATAATTTACCCATTGATATCGATATTAATAGTATTTTCTCAATATAATTTATAAATAGATATTTTACTTATAGATTTTCAAAATAAGGACTTTACCTCCTTGTAGTTTGTAAAATATAACATGTGTTTTACAACTACTCATAAAGAGGTAAACTGTCTATTTTTACAAACCGCACAATATAGATAACTGTCTATTTTCAAATAATATAAATAAATTGCTAGATATGTACTTGTTCCGGTGGTGATTAGGGTAAAAATTGAAACAAGAAAGTCACAGTTGGACTCAATACTCGAAAAAATTATTAATGTATCCTTATCCTAAGTCCATATTATTAATTATTATATGTAAAAATTCAAACTTACACAAAAATAAACCCTATTGGGGTTTGGCATGATATCGGAAGCAAAGAAACCCTATAAAAAGAAATTAATTAATTAATAATAATAAATAAGCAAAGAAAAAGAGAGAATAATTTTCCATTTGGGCCCTGCTTTGTTGCCTTCAAACTTTAACACTGATTGATATTAGTGGGTCGGTGGCCATATGACCGTCGTCTGACTTCAATTATGAGATCACTTGTGCTAAAACACAAATTATCTGGGATCTTTTAGTCCTAAACGTTTGGACTACTATGATTAAACTCTTATCCTATGTGACTAATTTTGAAATTTACCCAAAAAATGAACAATAGAATAGTGCTACATTAAATACATACTTTTTTTTTAAATTTATGAACTAAATCCAATAAAAATAAAGTATTTATAATTTTATGAAAATTAAATAAATAAAAAACAATTTGACGTTAAATATTCACTTGGCTTTAAAAAAAGGATAAACAAATCGATCCACAAGTGAAAGAAGTGTTAGGTAATAAATAATAAATTGTACAATCTATTTATAATCTCGAAGTTTTAGATGATACAGTAATTAGAAAATAACAATCGTCCACGAGAATGTTTCCCAACTAGCAAAAGACAAGAATCAAACATCGAAAAGTAAGATGATGTATACTTGGGAAACCGGACAAAAATTCTTAAAAGAAAAAAAGAACCTACATGGTGCAGGATCTCGTGTTTAGTTCAGTACCAAGAATCACTTGAGATTTATGACTGGGTTTTCATTTCCCTTGTTATTTTCGTATATGATTTGAGATTGTTGATTTTTTTCCCCAGAAAGAATCATCCATAAAATTTAAAAGAGACATCATATAACCTGAATTCAAGTGATAAATGAACAGATAAACTTCAAGAAAGGGAAGAAAAAGGAAAACGAAAAACAAATAACAGATCTAAACTGTTACGAGTTCTTTACTCCCATGGAGGAGTGTTTGAACTCTTCCATTTGTCAATTTGCTTACAAAGGATACAATAACACAAGTCAACAGGAAATGTACATAGATTACAGCACCATAGCACAAAACCCCACTTTCTCCCCCGAACTTTTGACAGATTATTTCTGTATTTCCATCAAATACAACAAATACATATCTCTTCTCAGATATTACATCATCTGGAGTTCTAACCAAACTAAAAAACAAAAGACGGATTCTGCAACTGTTCACAATAACTATAATACAGAGCGGCAAATAGAAGAGATTTTGCCACAGGCAGTGTTCAAGCTCTGCTACGACTCCCGCCTATGTCCCCTTTACTTCTCCACGTATCATCATCATTGATGATGTTTCCGGCTTGCAAACTGAACTGTTCGGTTTTGGCGTAATGCAATTTGATGGCAGCAACGGGGTCTGAAACGGTGGAACACTGGCCTCCAACAATAACCCCTCCTCTTCCAATGTTCATTTCAACGACCCCTTTTGACTGCTGCTGCATCCTAGGGGCGATATGGAAACCGTTCTGTCTTTGCATCTCGGGGAACAGAGTAGCCTGTGGATTTTTCATTTTTATGGTAAAAGGCTGCTGCACTTCTTGATTCTTTAGATAGTCTGCTATTCCCTTGCTGCTAGATAAGTCCTTGTTTGGATAAACAGTGACACCGTTCAAAGGGTGCTCATTGCTTGTACCAAATCCATGCGATGGTGGATGCTCAATTTTGACAGCAGGAATGGTATAATTACTGAATGCCGCAGGATATTTGGACAATAAAAGGGTCGAGTCTGGTATATGAGGGAGCCCTGTCTGCATCCTGTTTCCATCCCAAAAACTGAAATTCCTTGCCTGATTATTATGACGATCAAACTTCGACACAGAGGAATCAAAGCTGACATTCTGCTCATTATTAAATTTCAGGTCCAGTAAGGAGGAACCCGATTTGTGGTTCTGGCCATTATTGTCATCAGTTTGTTGTCCGCAAGAGTTTAGTTTCTGCTGGGAGGGTACCAAGATTTTACCGAACAACTTCACATCACCATTTCCGGAAGGTTTTTCCAAATCAGATGAGCAACTGGGATGTGGTCTAGGATGATCACCAATACGTTCATGCGCTGGATGTAGAGCCTGAAACACTTTAGCATGATGTCCCGAACTATTACACTTTTGAAGCAAGGGCTCAGCATGATGGCCAGTACGTAAATTTCCGTCTGGCCGAGAGACATTTTGATGCAGGACTTTTTTTTTGCAGCCTATGCACTCATTTATATCCTCATTTAAAACTGGCACAGATACTGGATATCCTCTGAGAATCTGAGAGGATTCAACATGATCTGACAATGAGTGACCGGAGATGTGCCGCTGGCAGTCGGACGTACTAACAATTTTCTGAGAATGGTGGTCGTCGGTGCCATTAATGCCAACAGGTGGCAATGCATTATGATAGGAAAGCTTTTGATATTTGATTGGAACAGAAAACAAGGTTGACGACCTCAAGGATGCTATGTGACCGTTCTGCGGCAAGGATAAGACGTGAGATGTGTCTTCTGTATTGCTTTGACAATCAGCTTCCTTTTGGCACACATAAAAATTACCACCTTGCATGGAAGAATGCCCATCAACAGAAGGAAGAGAGGCGCTCCCAGTGTGCTGTGACTCAGACTTCATCTCCGTCACTGAACAATCTGTGCCACTCACTTCAGGGGCATTAGCAACTTTTTCTTCAGTTTTATTATCGGCCGATTTATCTTCAGATAACAAAAGATCCGATATTTCATTCTCTTTCCCTTGATCCCCCTCTGAAATCTCAATCAAAGACATTTTCTCCACCTCAATTGATCCATTAGGTAGATCATGGTCATCTGTCTCTTGAACTCCTCGGGAAGATTCTGCAACAGAGGATACAACCATTATTCCAATTTCTTTCACAGACACAGGAACATCTATTGCACTACGCTGTCCATTGACACCTGAAACAGGCTTATCATTCAGTCGAGGATTCTCAATCAGTAAATTATTCACACCACGTTCAGCGTCCACAAGATCAGGGGAATCCAACCCACTTAATTCCTCACACCTCTTAGAATCAGGTTTAAAACTCTCTGCTCCTGATATAATCTTAGATGCATGGCTCAACCTCCTTTCAGGAGAAGGAAGATCCTCTTCTGTCTTGCCCCGGGATCCCTCATTGTAAATAAGGGATCCAGTCTCCACAACACTAGCATCTTCAATCTCACTACCACCTCCATTAACATCACCAGAAACTGCAATGCGAAATCCAGGTAGAATCAGATCCAAACCAAGACACTTCCGGGACTTACTAAAGAATACCTTGCACTGGTCCCTGGATCTTGTTCTGATACAATGTGATATCATTACAAAATCTTTGCCATAAGATGACACAGCCTGAACAAAGATTGACTTCTCCACATCAGTCCAATCAGTAGGATCCCTCTCCCCACAGCTCTCATCCGAGCACTCATCATCAACATTCTGGGTAACCTCGGGATTCAAAGAACTCTTTATCGAAAAACCAACTCTCTGATGCCTCAAATCTGGATATCCATCCCCAGGATCAATAGAACTCGTGATGCAAGAACTTAAAGCCTCAGATGATAAAGAACCACAAATACCAGCCAAAACATCCGCAGCTACCGCTTCTCTCTCATTTCTGCAACAACCCAGATTGTTCGACCTATGTGATCGATCTTCGTAACATCTAGGTTCTTTGTGAGCACTATATGCACAGGAAGAAAATCTAGACGCGCCTTTCTTGTTCTCAATGCCATCGGCATTAGCCGCAATTGCTGAAGCTTCACCAAGTATATCTAGGGAAGCTGTCAATGCCTCACGATTCCATCTTTTCCCTGAAGCAACCAAGTATGTAGATTGGGGCTTGCTTCTTTTCACAGCTTCAGGTTTCTCTCTAGCTTTCTCAAAGCTATCCGATTTGCGGTTCTTGTAGTAGAACTCAACACAATCAGCTATTGTTTTATGATCCAAAAAAGATGCAATCTTCCTGAAATCTTTCCCAAAGGTAGCAAGCTTATCAATGAAGATCTCTCTCTCTACAGGTGTCCATGTGTTAATCATAGACCTTTCTTTTTCAACAGCACAAGGATCTTCCACCAACCCATTACTTGTGATAAACCTTGACGTCTGCATCTCCTTATCGTCCAAAATCAAAGCAGGCATCTTCAAAGCATTTCTACAGGGTTTAAACGAGGATTTAGAAAGCAAACCACTAACAAAATCAACTACATCTTCTGCAGGAACAGTTCGAGAACCACCAGCTGCAAACAAAATCATGCAGAAATTTTGGAACGTTAGGAAAGATTTACCCATAGACAATCAATTTTGAATCCCAGCATATACAGCAACGAGAGCAAACAAACACAAATAATGAATATAATATATACTCAAGTACATATAAAAAAATGTAGAGTAACAAATCACTTCAAAATCGACTCCAGCTCACGCTCAACCCAATAAGAAAATTACACAAAACACAAGTTTACTTAACACTAAAGAGGAAGCTGCAAAAATTAATCAGTTTCCATTCACATTAAGGAATAAAACTACACATATCGCATCAATCATCCTTGAATTCAATAACCGGATACTTCAACATCAAGGAATAACACAAGTTAAACCAATCAAATCATTTCCAAATCACAAAGCCTTATCACATAGAACTATTAAGTATCCAACAGATTCCTATCACCTCACCCTTTCTTGCAGCCCGTGGATGTAGTATACGCACAAAACTGAAGCACTCAATCATATTAGTCAAGCTAAATCAAATACTCCATTTAAGATTCAGACTGTGATTCACAACACAATAGCCAATTCCAGTGAGAAATGTTTAGAGAGAGCACTAAGACAGCAGATAAAGATGAGAAACTGTAAATGATATGAACACAATTAGTAAAATTAGTTTGGCAAAAGGTTTATGAAGATGAAAAAGACATCTTGCTGACCATGACAATTTTAATATAGAACCGTGATGGCGATGATGGATTAACGAACAAAAGAAGAAAAGGGGTGACAGGAGCATTCTTAACAAAATGTCTATGACCTCATCTTCAGTATTTTGATGAACATAACTTTGCAGGCTTCCCTATCAAATAAAAAATTCAACGTTTTCCTAACTTACACCTATAAGGACAATCTTGGATATTTATAAAAAAAGTTTCAATGCTTTCATTATTCTAAACTATAAATAAAGGCTTCAAGTTAAAGATTCTGAGCCTGACAAGAATGGAAGAGCAGAAACATTATCCAAATTCTTAAGTGGAGCATCATATCATGACAAACATAAAACAAGGTTAATAAGTAAAATGATGACACAAAACAGCATTAAATTTAGTGCACAAAGGACTCAAGATTAAAAAAAGTGAATCAGTACATTATCATGATGGTTATGTTAATTATATGTGAAAACCTTAATTCTAAAATCGTGGACCTCATATACAGTTAACACCACAGGCTAAAACAGTAACATATTTCAATAGAATATGCTCATAAATTAAATGACTAGGAATTGCTTCAAATTTTAATAAATGAAAATGAGAGCTGGAAAAGAAATCTAGCCATTGCAGATTAGATCATGCCTGAATCAGAACTAGAATTTGGGCTTCAGACTTTGCATCCCAACCATGATTCAAGAACTAAGAAAGTTCTTTGCTATTGAAATTATTTGTTGCATGGGTGTCTCATGCAGGTACTAACATCATATATTCTGGAACAACTTTTTGACTTCAGAAAATATACAACAAACGAACTGAGTTTTGAGAATTAATTAAAATCTCACCTATAATAGCAGCATAAAAGGTATAAGGAAACGCATTAAAATCCCCAAAAAAAGGTTGGACTTTTTCCTAAACCTCCCTCATATCACTTTTGGGTCAAAGCTTCTCTTCAAATTTCAGCAAAGGAGTAAAAGATGGAAACAAAAATCTTTAAACATTCGTACATGAAGCCATGCTCAAAGAAACTACTATGACAAATATCTTTCCAAATGAGGGATTGTAAATGGATAAAAATACCACCCTGCAACAGCCAACTGCTTGACTCCTACAATGATGTGAATGTTCATATAATCCTGAACTGCCAAATGATTGGGGAAGAAGCTTCTATAGAACTTATGAGCAGATAAATTTAGGGTCTTTTTCCTCCACATAGCGAGAAGAAAAGTTAGTTCCCATTTTCATTAAAGAGTCAGACTGCATAAAATACACAAACTCTTTCCAAGATATGGGACAATCAAAAATATCCAAAATCCAGACACTTTACAAGGCAGCAAGTGTGTGATAGGCAGAGAAAGTAGCCAGCCAGTCTATGAAAGCTTAAAACAGTCTATAACTTGACGAAAAGTAAAGAAGGAAAAAACACGACGGAAAAAGTCATAATAATTACCGAGAGCACAAATTCGAGAGCGATCATAACGATGCTTTTTATGCCCATCCAGATCTAACTTCTTGTAAGACTTTGCTCGAAGCTTCTTTACCGAAACTAGTCTACCTTCAATCCAAAAATGCTGAAATGACTTATACTTGATTGCAAGAACCTTCTCCTTGAATCTGAGAAATTGCTTCCTCACAAAATGTTTCTTTTTAATCGATGAGGGAACGCTTCGCAGGCAACAGACTTTGGATCCAGCCATAGATTGTTTGGAGGGGAATAACTTACTTAAGACTTCAGAAGCTTCATTTGCATAAACTCTATTTGATGCCAATATTGAATCATAAATATTCTGTGCATCATCATCCATAACTCTAGCAAGATCTCTGAAACTATTAGTTTGAGTCAGTTGACAATAATCCGCACGACCAACGCTTCCCGCATCACATAGACCAATATCTAGATATTTCTCATTCAAGTTACTGGGATTCTTGCGATGCAAATTCACCGAACACTGAGAAGGGTCGACATCATCAACAGATGGTGACACCTCAATGTACTTAGAGGTTGCACTGCCTGGGCTGTAAAAATTCTCAGATTTTAACCTCACATGCTCATCTTCAACTGCACCAGGCTTATTTTCAACAATCATGTCTCCAGATGAAACAAGACGCAAAGGAATCTGCCTACGAGTTAAATTGGAAGCAGTACCTTGCTCCTTGCAATATTTTAAGCTGCATTTTCGTGGTGGTGAGCTGGATACATCTGGATGAGGACAACATTCTCCAGGATCAGCTAGCAATGACTTCAGTTCAGTTTCAAGTAAATCTATCTCCGTTTCGGTTATCTCAAGTGCCTTTAATGCATCAACCTTCCATAACAACAACTTGTTCATCGAGTTAGCTCCAAGATAATTGGAATCCCTGGAACTTAGATCATCTGATTGTAACAAATCACAAATCAAAGAGCAAACACTATCAACAGATGTAAGCTCTAAGTTTTCTAAGTTATAAGTTGGTCCCTCAATCGGAGTCTGGGACACAATACTAAGTGAACAGCTTAAATTAGCTGTGTCATGATCAACATTGACAGCCCTGTAGGATTCTTTCTCCTTAATACCTGCAAAATATTGAATGAAGAAATTTTTTTCACCAAAAGAGATAACACCATTGAAGATATAAACACAAAAATGAAACATCCACATGATTCCTCTTATCAAAAAACCACATGCTCGAGAACAAAATACGGTCCTTTGCGCACAATCCAAATTCTCTCAACAAGCATCGGAAGCACAAATTACTGCTTGAAAAGATAACATCAAAAGTTAAGTTCCCTGGAGAGAGAAAATCCAAAGAATGTTGAAGGTACAATGTTTGACAAATTCAGCAAACACACTGGTGGGCTGGTGGTAAATAACATCATGTAATGACAAGTGACACATAACTCACAGGAAGAAAGTAATTGTTATCTATATTTTCTATACTATACAATATTATCAAGAATGAGGAATTTATACTAACTAGCTTTGGTGTTATGTTACGTTTTTTTGTTTGATACCGAATTTACGCTTATTTTATTTAATATTAGATATTGAAGAAAAACTTTATTATCATAAATTCACAAACATACATGCACCCTTCTTTGCCAAGTTCTAATCCCACAAATGCCTACTGATGCATATCCTTTATAGTGTTTTCGGTGCTACTATAAAACAAAGGGCAGACAGGAAACAAATCAAAAATAGCAAACTAAATAAGAAATGGTCATGTGCAAAGCAATGACAAACACATTACCTGGAGAGGAGCTACAGCCAACAGAAGACGGAGTGGCAGGTGAAGCAAAATCAAGAAAACCTGCAACCCTAGGACTTTTATCAAGCAAATTCATGTCATTACACTGCACAGTTTCTTCTATGTTACTGAGACTGATAACCAGCCCAGTTTTTGCTGCACCATCTTCATGGGTATCTACTTTCTTCTTCTCAAACTTAGCCAGTCCTTCACCCCAGCCAAGTCGTGGTTTCTTCCTGGAACTGTTCTCTTCAGATGAATCTGGAGCAGTGTTCATTACACAAGCAGCAGCATCTGCGGTAGGAGACTGGACAGGCGCCAGTTTCTTTTGCTGTACCTCAGCCACTGTCTCAATAGAATCCACTCCCATATTCTTTGAGCTACTTGAGCAGCTGAGACTAGAGCCTCTCGAAGATAAGCTCCCAGACCTTGACCATTTCAGAGGTTTCCAATCAATGGAAGCCAAGCAATTTTCTTTCCCCAATTTCCCTGTGCTTGCCAATCCATCAGAATTGCCACCATTCTTATCCTGCCGCTCTTTCTCTAGAGAATGAGGTGACTCCAATGGTTTTTGAGAATCAGGAGAAGAATGAGAGAGGTTCTCCCTCTTGGGGTAGTTGGTCACACCGTTGCTGTCATGACTTGTTTGGGTGTTCTCCACAAGCCTCTGATCATTAGCCTCAGTGTTGGGTCTACCAGGAGTCGATGCATCAACAGGTTCCCAAGAGGTTGCTTTCCAGTCTTTCTGGCTGAAAGACACCCTATTCTCTCTACTGTTTCTCACATACCTTCCTCCATCACTGCAAGATCTGTAAGGACGAAAGTTTTCTTCGTCTAAGTTCCTGTCACTGAATCTAGATCCGAAAGGCATAAATGCATGACCACCCTCAACAGGATGCGAGTGCCAACCACCTTCCTTACCATGAGCTTCAGCAAAAAACATTCAAACCCCCACCAAAGGGCAAGGGTGAAAAAATATCAATACAAGAAACAGGATAATTTAATTTTCAGAAAGATTGAATTTTGCCGCATAAAATAATGTTAATGTTGAATATCAAAGCGGGTTCGGAATCCATCCAACACAATAAACACCCAAATCTTATATGATGTTTTTAGACATATATGATCTACTCCAAAATATCCACCTAAATCTACCCACAAATTCGACAAAACTATGGCAATAAACCAGCCATCGTGTTTTCTTTCAAAAATTCCTCACAAATTTACGAACGTGGAAAAGCCTTTTTTCAACGACAAGTCAAGCTACACTTTTCATCAATCACCTAAAAATCCCCCAACCCACTTCAATTACCGAAATAGGAACTTTTCTGGAATATAACAAACTTAATTAAAGAGTATATATAATCTCTTGTGATTACCGAAAACCAAGGCAACTGCGACTCATTTCTCTTTAAAAATAACATATTAAAGAAAAAGAAAACCTATTTGTGGTAAATCAAGAACTCACCAGGTGGGAGAGAACGAGTGCGGAAATCAGAGTACCAACGCTGCTGCTGCCGATGGTGATGGTTTTGGTAATATGTCGGCAGGTGGGCAGGCGGCGCGTTGTGATGTTGTTGGTCTCTCCATCTGGGAGGCCCACCGCCTCCAAACCCACCTCCAAAACGAGGGTCCGACCCGGATCTCTCGTGCTTACGGAAATCTCTGCGATCCCACGGATATGGCTCCGGCGGCATCAAAATTCTACTCTGCTTCTGCTGCTCCACTTAATCTCTCATCCACGGCCTTAGAAAGCAAAAAAATAAATGGCAATTTGGAGTTTTTTAAGGGTTCAAAAGAATAAGAAAAATGGTAATTTAGTGTTTAATTCAAGGGTTCAAAAACGGATTTACACCTTGCAACGTTAATGATAAAATTTTATTTTTCTCAATTTCTTGAGGGCGATTGAAGAGAGAAGAGAAGAGAGGACTTTCTTTGAGTGTGTGTTTGGTTTCTTTAGTTTTGTGAGAGAAGAAAGAGACGCGGGTGATGAACAGAGAATGATAGGCAGTGAAATTAGGGTTTCAATCTTGTGTGCTGCAAAGGGTTGTACGGTTGGCGCATCAATCCAATGCTTCATGTTTTGTATTAAATTTAAATAATATAATGTCTGTATTAAATATAAAATAAATAAATTCATCTATTTTATAATAATATTTTGATAATGTTTAATATTAATCTATTATGTATTTCTCTAGTTTATGTGTTAATTGGTATCGTGTATATGTGTGTAGTTGTTCTAGGATGTCTCTCACTATCTTTCTCTGTGATTTTGTCTGTGGTAATGTTTATTTTTGTCTGTATCATTGCTAGAGCATTGTATGATTTTGAATATGGTGTCTCGTGGTTTTGGGCGTCACACAGTGGTATGACTTCTAGTAAGTTTTGAGATACGAGGGCTTGTACGTTTGTCGTCTATTTCTCAGTTTGTGCTTTTCGCCAATCAACATATGTACATTCATTTGTTATGAAAGGCAGTTTACTAGTTGGACCACACTCTGGAATTCATGGTTTGAGGAGACTGATTTTGGCTCCGGGGGTTCTTGCCTATTTCTGGTCAATTTCTAGTGCTTATGTTGTTACTCACTTTCTCATTCCACACGATTGTACCACTTTTCCTAAGAGGCCGCGTCTAACTTATGTTGTTTTACTTATTATTTTGTTTAGATTTGTTTGGGCATTCATATTTTATTTTCGTCATGATTTGTACTTGTCAAGTTGGCATCTCTATACTTAATATATAGTTTGTTTACTGCTAAAAAATGCATATTTTTAATTATTTAATTATCAATTTTTTCTATGTAACCAAATATATATTTATTAATTGCTTGTATATTGTCTTGCCCTAACCGTGGGGTACTTTTTACACCTTCAATACGCATAATCGAGACTCCTCACCAATACACAGTAGTTTAACAAATTGATGGTAGATGATGATCTTATGTTATAGTACTACGTATGGTTGGTAAGCCAAGCTTATGCGAGGTAGGGGTGGAAATTTGGGTACGAGAACCGATCCGATCGGGTAATACCAGATCAGGTCGGGTATTTTTTATAAAAGTTAGGTTCGGGTAATACCCGAAACCGAATTAATTATTATCGGTTCATCCTACCCGAAAATCCGATCGGATACCCGCTATGAACTAACCCTAATATAGTGTATACTAGATTGCCCAGACCAATCTCAATTCTAAGCCGACATCCCAATATATCCAATTCTCATTACCAATTGTTCATGTATCACTTCTAGTCTTTGCTCTATCACTTCAAGACCACGCTCGTTCAAGGTTAGTCGCTTTGAGTGATTCTTTGTTATTTCATGAGTACATATTTTTTATAAAAAAAAAAATCTTCTGTTGATCTATCTTTTTTTGTTCTAAGCCAAATAAAGCTAAAATCATAGGTTGTTCCTACCGTTAGTTTCTGCTATTGGTTTGTTTTTTTTATAATCTGTCCTTTTATAACACTTATTAAAAATTTAAGTGGTGATCCCTTCGTTAAATTAATGAGTCTTATGGCATTCATGTGCAGTCTTTAGTAATTCAACATTGGATGTCAATGCTGTTGTCCATAAATTTGCTTCTTGGCCTCTTTTTACAAAACAAGCAGAATTGACTAATGATATATAAAGATTATATATATATATGTTGAAAGAAACACACATTTTTTCTTCAATATTTTAAATCAAGAAAACTCAACATGTTAACAAATATATGAAGAATTTTTGGGTTATTGTTTATTCACATTTTGGGGTTATTTTTTAGGTACCTGATTTTGTTCAGGCCCCCAATAACATCGGGTTGTGATCGGGTGTTTTTTTTTCAGACCGATATGTCTGATACCCGACTATAGTTACTCAAACCCAATAAAACCCAACCCTTCCCCACCCCTAATGCAAGGTATCACGAGTACTATATTATGAAATATTTAAATTATTATACGTCGTTCATCTCGAACATTCCATTATTATATCATAAAATCAAGTTAACATTGATGCGATATATGTCAAATTAGAAATTATTTAAGTTTGATAATGCATGACCTCTCCTAACAGAGATTAAAGTTTGTATCTCGCGATCCGATACACAAACATGAGATTACAGTTCAGCATTGCCTATTCGCCCTCACGTTTACTAAATTTAATTGACTAAAAGCATTGATGACGGTTAGTCGTAAATTATACTTAACCCGATTGACATCATGTACCCTTAAGACAAATATCGAAATGTCTCGAGTTCGAGACCCATTAATCAATCTCCAATTATAATAAAATATATACATAAGAAATACATTTAAGTTCTCTTGTTTTCAGCAAATTTTATGTAATGTTAACATATAATTTTATTTTCAATAAATAAATTTACACAGAATAAATATAAAAATAGTGTTGTAAAAAAATTTAATCAAATTATAATAATTATATAATCATTTTAAATATTACAACAATAATAAAATAAATAAATAATACATTGTGTGGATATAATATATTGGTGCATGAACACTGAACAGTGTCGTACAGGAAATAGGGCAGCATTATAGCGGCATCATCTAGGGTGACATCTATTACATATTAGTTTGATATTGTTTTTAAGGATAGATGAATATTGATGTTGAGTATTTCATATCAATTGTTCATCAATGATTGATATACTTTCAAATGATAGTACAAAGAGTTTATGAATCTCAGGATACTATCATTTTGGTAGCATCAAATTTTTCCATTCAAAGATGATGAACCGAGCCCTAACGGTGCTCTATTGGAAAAAGGAATTTAAAGTAAATTTCTAAAATTATAATTTTTGAGATGTAAAATATCTATATAAAAAAACCAATTTGACTTCAAACCAGAACCAGACATTTTAGCTATGGGTTTGAAAGATAGGAATAGACAAACTAAACTGAAATTGAAACATGTATAAATTTTGCATAAACAATAAACTGAATTCTAAAGTTCATAAATAAAAAACCAACCAAAACTAAATCAAATCATAATGCAAATACCAAAATTCTTTGTTTAGTTCTATTACGATGTTATACATTATTTTACCCAAAAAATGTGAAATTTATTTAACTAAATTGAAATTTCGAGTTAAGAACAAGAAAAATGTAAAAAAAAAAAGGAAAAATGTTTGACTATTCGATTAGAGATATCAAATCCGTTTATCTTTGATCCTAATATTGGTGCTCTCGTCGAGTTATTCGTTGCGTTAGTTGATTGGATATTTTTATGTACATATAAAAAAACTAGTTTTTTGCATCTATAAAAAAATGAAAAATATGTTTGAAAAGAATTGAGATTGAAAATAAAAATAAAAATAAAAATTGAGAACAAATTTCAAGACGAGGGTTTGACTTTTAGATATTTCTTTTGTTACGTTGGTTTGGGGCCCAATGTACAATACTCCGAGGCAGGGTGCAGAATGATGTGCAGCAGACGAGCAGCGCTTCGCACGTGTGGGTGGGCGTGTGCGCTCTCGGATCTCAAAGTCTATGAATTTGAAATTTAATCTATTTTGAAGTCCACACGACTATTTATTTTTCTCCGGTTTTCCTCCTTTTTCCTACTTTTACTTTTGCTTTCATTTTCTTCCAACGTTATTCCTAAAGTACCCTTACTCTATATAAAGTATTACAGTGGCATCACGTGTAGTCACGTGCTGTCCACCGACAACTAAGGCTGATGACGTCGGGTCAATTGCTTTTATGTCCCGTTTTCTTTTTATTGCCTTTTTTTTTTAGAAAAAATAATGATAATTATATTAAACTCCCATATATTATAATAACAATGTACGGAATTTTTTCGCGTTAAAAAAATAAGTAAAAAAAAAGGAGTTTTGGGCATTTTTATTGTAACACATTGTGTCATCAGCATTTTGAAAATCTGATCTGACCGACCGATTCAATCAATTTAACTGATAAACAATGCTTGATTCGATCCGATTGACACTAGCAAACCACCATGCTAAAAATCGGTGAGAACCGGATTAACCGATCAAAAATCAATTTAATCGATGAAACAGTCGACCGATTGAACCAGTTTTTTTCTTCATTTTCTTTATTTTAAAAAAGTTTAACTTTTTTTTTAAATTATAAACCAAATTTTTAGAAAAAAAATATGTTATATATAATTTATTATTATTGAAAAATTAAAAAATAATATTTTATATATATATCAAAAATCCATATAATTTCATAAATGTGTATTTTATATTATATATAAATATGTTTAGTTTCTCGTATTTTATGTAAATTATAAAATACGTGAACCATTTCATAATTTTTAAAAATTTTCCTTATTATTTTGTGATATTGTTTTTTTTTTTTGTATTACTTATTGTTTTTATATGTTTTATTGTTTTTCTTTTACATTTAGTTTAATCTGATTTTTCAAGTTTGACATGTAATGTTGGTGTTATGACATTTTTTTATTGTGAAGAACTTGAAATTATAACAAATACATAATATATATATTTTATAAAAAATAAAATAGATATTATATAATGCTGACGTCATCACCGGTTGAAACAGTTGTTTAATCGATCGAAAATGTAACTAATAAGGACACTAATTTTATGTCCAGCCCGGTTTTAAAAACACTGAGTGTCATTATTGTTTAAAAGGGCATACCTATTAATAAAATTTAAAAAATATCATGAACACTATAATTTCATGCTTATTTTAAAAGGTAATCAGTTTGTTTAACTCGTGACATATATGTTAAGATGTAAATGTATAATCATTAACAAATTAAACGATCAAGATTGAATCTACTGCTAGTAAGATTATAAATATCATATTCGATCTGTGTATTTATTGTTTAAATTTGAATATTTATCACTACTTTGAGCTCAAATCACATTATTCTACTCTAATATCATTCTTAATTATATATAAACTGGGCAATTTAATAGGACTTTTTAATAAAATTAACCCAAATAAATAATTAATTCTCAAAATAATCCAAAATATAACTTATTATACAACTAACTTTGGCCGTCAACTTCCAAAAAGTTGGCCATGCCAATTTTTTTTAATTCCTTTTTTTTAAAATAAAAAATAAATTTAAAATAAAATAAAATAAAAATAGATATAAGTCCAATATTTGTATGAATTTGGTTTGCGCACAACTCATAAAGAAACTCAATATGATAAGTCTAAATTGACTGATATATTATTTTATATGTTTTGCCTCTGTAAAATAAGTTTATTTTGAATTGGTGTATAAGTTGAACGCAAATCAGTATATCAAAAGCATTTTCGGCTACAGGGGATGGCACATGTTTGAAGAGACTGACCAAGTTAAAATGGTGCTGCTGGTTGGAGATTTCCTTAGCTTGGTTAACGTACACAATGCCTTTTCTCAAACCTTGATCCCTGAAGGAGGTTCCCGTTTGAATTGTAGGCACTTCGGATTCATATATTGTGCTGGATCTAACGAATGTCATTTGTTAGATTTTGTTCTTTTCTAGGCACTTCGAAAGACTTCAAGTCAATCGATAAATGAATAAAATTAAGAAGTCAATCAATAAATAAATGCGTAATGTAATAAAGCGGTAATGACAAGAAGATTTGTTATAGAAGTTCGGCGATGAATCGCCTACGTCTCCTCTTCCCGGCTAGATAACTTTCCACCGAGGTTCCACTAGAACGAATGATCTTGGCCTTGAGGGCTCCAAGTTAGCCACAATACAAATCTTCCCGAGTATACAAAGTTCTTCACGAGCACAACACTCTTCACGAGTCTTCTTGGCCTTAAGGGCTCCAAGGATAGCCACACAAAAACTCTTCCCGAGTTACCAACACTCTTCACGAGTCTTCTTGGCCTTAAGGGCTCCAAGGATAGCCACAACACATGCATCAACTTTACTTGTTGATGACTTTACAATTTCCAACTTGCTTTGGTGTTGGAGGACCTTACAATAACTCAACAAACACATTCACGGTGTACCAACACGAAGAACACAAGACTCTAACAAAAAGAATGAATCACAAACTCCAACACAACACAAATGTATGGAGACTGCAATGCTATATGAAATTTGAATTAGCAAAGCTTTGATGAAGTTTGTAGGCTTGTTTCTTGTCTTTAAAATGCTCCAAAGCATCCATATTTATAGTGTTGGACGGCCTCAAGGCTCCTACTAGCCGTTGCTACACATAAGGCTAAAATCACTCCTCGATCGCCTCGGACATCGCCTCAGGCTATCACCATCGCCGCGCCCCAACGGTCACCATATAACACGCATCGCCTCAGGCGATCAAAAACACAAATCAATGACGTAGCCTCAGCTGGTCCAAAAATCTTCATCGCCTCAGGCAAACCCCCCCTGCGCGTGAGCCTTGGCGTCGCCTCTGTCGATGTGTGTGGCGATGCCTTCCTGACTGCCATCATCTGGGGTGATGGTCACCATCGCCTGGGCCGATCCATATCAGAATTTGCACACTTGATTTTCTTCAATCAATTCACTTTCCAATAAATAAATCTGCACACTAAGTAGACACATTAGTATAACAAACACAAGTTTTGTTGATCATCAAAACTCAAAAATAATCCGGAGATAAATTAAGCATTAAACTCAACCATGCGTTTAAGGCTCAACAATCTCCGCCTTTTTGAGGATCACAAAACTTGATAAACTTGAATAGGTAATATGCATGAAATGTGAGTAAACATGACTCCCCCTTAACAATTGCATAGCACATACAAGATTACCAAGTAAAGCATTAAACAAACAACTCTCCCCCTCAAACCATGCATACAAAAACTCTCCCCCTCAAACTATGCATGAATTAAACTTCAAGTTTATCACAAAATTCTCCCCCTTTTTGTGCTAATCAAAAAGTACAAAAATTCAAATAATCAAAGTATAAGTATATGTTGACACATAACAATTTACACATGTTCCTCATCAAGCATGCAATTGCCATAACAAGCGTAAGATTAAATCATTTAGAGGAATATAAACATGCTTTTAAGGCAATCAACAATGAATTCTAAATGCATATGTTCTACCAAGAATTCATGCACTTATGCCCAATAAACATTAAAATTCTCAAAGCATCATTTGATAAATTTATTAAGATCATGATAGTATTATATCAAAGATAGAGCATCTAAACAATTATAGCATGCTTAATCACATAATTTCACATTTTCAGATAGCATATTCAAATTTGAATTCAAGGCATATCAAGATACTTACTATAAAGGGATAAGCATACATCATGCACCAAAACAATTTATATGTGCATATGCTAAGGGGTAATGCATTTTACTATCAATGAATACTGAGCTTCAATATTTATTTGTTACAATTAATTTGTGCCAATGAAAATTTGAATTGTTCTTCAAGCACAAAATTTTTTTTACCATTGATGACAAGAGTATGTTCTTGTCATTGGTCTTATATCTCACGCTTCCTCTATAGTGGTGAATGAGATAATCCCATCCCTTGAGTTGATTGTGCCTTCATCATCCATCCCGTTGTTGTCCCTACAAAACAAATTAACAATTGGAGGATATTTGGTATCCATTTGATTGGGTCCTTGCGGGTTAGCTTTAATCGTTGCCTTTGGAATCCATTTCCACCTTTTGTTAGGTTGATATTGGATTTTAGCAAACCTACTTTTATTCTTAGTATGACAATTTTTACAACAATAATTGCAAGTATGAGAATTATGCTTGGCTTTAGCCAACAAGCTTGAAAATTTGTCCGGCTTTATCGAAGCTACAACATTGCAAGCCAAGCAATTCATTCATCTTTAAACTACTATCACTAAACTTGGCAAAAGATGTCTTTAAATCATGCACTTGCTTTTTCAAAGTAATATTTTCTTCTTCTTTCTTAGCCAAGTCTAGCTTAAGCACTTTATTGTTCTTCTTGGTTCTACCAGGACAATCAATGAGTTCATTATAAGCATCTAATAATTCATCATAAGATGGTACCCTCATCATCATCATCTTCATCTCCAAGAGCCATTAGACAAAGATTTGTTGCTTCTTCTTCATCGGAGTCACTATCACTCCATGAGGCTATAAGAGCCTTCTTCTTCCCTTTGTCCTCATTCTTCTTCCTAGGACATTTGTTAGCATAATGACCTTTATCTTGACAATTATAACAATTTACCTCTTGTTTTGAATCATGTTTGGTAGCACCGGAGGCCTTTGGCTTGGTGTTTGTTGAAGAATTTCTTGAACTTTTTAGTAAACAAGATCATCTCATCATCATCATCATCTTCTTCATCATCGGATTGATCTTTCCTTCCGACCCAAGCAATCCCCTTACTTATGGATCTATCATCCTCCTTTATTCCCTTACTTGTTGACACTTCAAACTCACGGGTCACCAATGTGCCATGAAGTTCATCAAGGTCATATGATGCACTTTCTCCTTTGTTTGATTCGATGATGGCTGTCCTCTTTGCATCCATTCCTTTGGCAAGGCTCTTAGAGCTCTTCTCCATATTTGATTTGGAGGATACTTCTCTCCAAGTTGGGCAAGCTCGTTTATGATGTGGGTGAGCCTTCTAAACATCGAGTCAACCTCTTCACCGGACTCCATCTCAAATGTCTCATACTTGAGTTGTAGTAGGTCTATCTTTGTCTCATTCACTTGATTTGTGCCCTCATGACAAATTTGTAATTTGTCCCATATTTCCTTTGAGGTTGCGCACATCGAGATCTGGTTGTACTCCTTCATATCTAAAGCACAATGCAAAATATTAATAGCTTTAGCATTTTGCGAAATTAATATCATATCCGCTCTTGTGAAATCGTCCATTTCCTTGGGAATACTTATTCCCCCAACTTCCTTTAAAGGAATGTGTGGACCTTTCACAATAATCTTCCACAGGTCATAATCTACGGATTGGATGTATAGAGATATTCTATTCTTCCAATAACCGTAATTATCACCCGTGAAGAGCGGATGGCGATTTGTCGATTGACATTGAGCAAACTCATTTGCTAGATTAGCCATATAAATTTTTTGATTTAAAACACAAATCAAATGGCTCTGATACCACTTGTTGGAACCGAAGAGGGGGGCGAATGAGGTTACTTGACTACTTTAGCTTTTTAAAATGAGTTTGCAAAAATAAAAGAGTTTGCGAAGCGGAAGACTTCAAGTCAATCGATAAATGAATAAAATTAAGAAGTCAATAAATAAATAATGCATAATGTAATAAAGCGGTAAATGACAAGAAGATTTGTTATAGAAGTTCGGCGATGAATCGCCTACGTCTCCTCTTCCCGGCTAGATAACTTTCAACCGAGGTTCCACTAGAACGAATGATCTTGGCCTTGAGGGCTCCAAGTTAGCCACAATACATCTCTTCCCGAGTACACAAAGCTCTTCACGAGCACAACACTCTTCACGTGTAATGCCTCGATTTGTTTAATACACGTATGATATGATTATGGTGTAATTATATCGCTTGACGATATGATAATGGGGGTTCGAGTGGAACCAAGAATGAATTGATTCATATATGAAATGAAATATGAGAAGGCATGAAACATGGTGTGTAATACATTCATACTATAAACATGTGAATGATGGATTAAGTGTTGAAAGTGCATCAACATGTGCATATGAGTTTGCATTTGAGTATGCATGTAACTTTCATGTGCATTATAGTTGCATTTGAATTTGGAGTGCATTGCATGTACATGTTAGTGAGCATGTAATTACCTTTAAATGGTATGATAGCAAGGGACTTAAGGAACTAAAGATCCTATATCAAGTGGATTAAGGGGATGAAATCACATACAACACCTTTTACACCTACTAAAACACTACACAAGCTCCTCTCCATTTCTTTCAAGGAGTTGTTGGTTTGAGCTTGGATTTCACTTGTAACTTGAGCTAGGAGGGTGTGTGAAGTGGAATTGTACCATCTTGGTAAGAAATTCATAGTGGTATACTTGAATTATGTCATTCATGTTGATATATGTGAAGGGAAAGCTCAAGTGTGCATGTGTACAATCATATCATGTTTCTATGCTTTGAATTGGAAGCTATGATGTTAGAATTATGTTCATATGTTCCTAGGGATTTCAAGAAACATGTTGAAGTGGTTTAATATGAGGTGTAGGAGAAGAACCATAGAGATAAACTTGAAAATCGCCATTGTCAAAACTTTCTGGATCGGCGATCGATCGCGAGCTTTGTGGCGATCGATCGCCGATGCAGGGTAAATGTTAAGGCGGTGAAAGTTTGTGGCGATCGATCGCCAAGTTGTTGCGATCGATCGCGAGGGGACAGAGAGTTTTGGCGATCGATCGGTGCTGATGGCGATCGATCGCCAGTGTTAATATTTTGAAAAATAAAATATTTTGTGGAATTTGATTTTTATGCCTATGATAACATGATATATTGTTGGCATTGTTGTAGCACCATCACAGGGGACAGGACAACGAGGCACTTAGCTATTGACAACTGCTTTATCTCGTTTGTGTCGCAGTACAGGTACGTGTTGACGTACGGAGTATAGATATGATATGATGATGCTCTTATGGTTTTGATATCATATGATTTATGTTATCGTTGTGTCATATGATTGGTAGTATCATATGCATGTGCATACATAGATTTCATATGATTGGTATGGATGCCTTGATAGATATGTGTATATGCTTTGGTACGATCATTGTCTTGATAGATATACCTGGTGGGGTATATGCTTTGACTGCCACGATAGATATGCTAGTGTTGGGCATATGCTTTGACTGGGATCGGTGCCTGGATAGATATGCTAGTGTGGGGCATATGCTTGGGCTGGGATCGTTGCCACGATAGATATATTACATATGCTTTGGCTTGAGAGATATACGCCTGGTGTGGGTATATACTCCGGCTATTATCACAGATGAGTATAGTATTATGATATGTGCTGCTAATATGAAGATGTGATGTGGTTTCACTGACATATTGAGCTGAATAGGCATATCATATGGGACTCGTGATAATAGGGAACTTGTTGAGACATGTCATGACATAGTGCATTTGTGGATGCATGATACAGAACATTCACGTCATTTGATTTATTGTGCTTTATCATTGATATTGATATTGTGTTTTGATATTGCACTGAGATAGTTGTTATCTATACTCACGTTGTGAATGTTTCTGTAGGAATTCATAGACGTGGGGAGCGTGAGTCATGATTTCCGCTGCGAGGGGAACCACTGCCTAGGAGTTCTTTTGAATTAGGTTGTTTATGTATATGATATGTATAGTTTGTTAGGTTTTTGATAACCTTGTAAACAACTTAACTAGCATGAACTCTTAATCCGTGCATGGTATATTACTTAATTCAGACTCACATATGTATGTGTAATGAATACATAATGGATTAAGTAAACGAGGACCCCACATTAGTGGTATCAGAGCAGTGGTTCGAGAACGGGGTGAACATGGGTAGAGGAAGTGTATTAGGGAGTTACCTAAACACTTTACGAATGGTAATAGCATGTTAGGAGTTGGCATATGATGTTATTCTAACATGTTATATTTTTTATGATTGTTATTGTTAACCCTTGATCTACAGCTATGACAGACAGAGGGTTACATGAGGATGTTGGGGATGCCATGAGTGGCAATGCGAGTGTACGGATGGTGCCTGTGCCACCACCACCGATTGAACAAGGACCAGTGGAACAGGTATTGTTGCCTGGAGAATTGACTTTGACCCAGTTTCTGAGTTATCAGCCACCTAGGTTTGAGGGGACTGAGTCAGGGGAACTGTCAGAGGAGTGGCTGGAACGTATAGAACAGATATTTGTATCAGCACCGTGTGCCAAGACTGCTTGGTTACGTTTAGCTGAATATCAGTTGGCCAAGAAAGCTATGATGTGGTGGAAATCCACAGTACTTGAGTTGAGGGCTCAAGGACAGACAGTGAACTGGGATGTGTTTAGAACAAAGTTTCTGGAGCATTATTTCTCTGTTGCGGCAAGGCAGAGGAAAGAGGATGAATTTACAAACCTGAGACAAGGAGCCATGACAGTATCTGATTATGCTGTTCACTATTCTTCTTTGCTCCGATATGTGCCACATATTGCTGTCAATACAAAGGCAAAAATCAGACAATTTGTGAAAGGGTTGAGGCCTGAATTGTTTGATAGGGTCATGTCCAATAACCCTACATCTTATGAAGAAGCCTTGACTCGAGCTGAGATGGCTGAGATTGCTGTAGGAGTGTATAAAGATGTTGGACAAGCCCAACCACCTACATCTGACAGTATGCGACCTAGAGGAGATTCCTTTAAATCACCACGAGGTGGTGCATCGTCATCTAGGTTTAGTGGGAAACGGTTTGGACCAAGGAAAGGGGATGACAGAAGGGCTAAGGGACAGTCCCAAGGTAGTAGTAGCAGTAGTGGACGAGGATTACAGTGTTTTAAATGTGGAGGGCCACATTATCAAAAGAATTGTCCACAGTTTGATACAGTAGTTTGTTTCCGTTGTGGGAAACCAGGACATGTGATCCGTGATTGTCCTCAAGTGGGCGGACAACAGAGGAGAGGACCCATGTCAGAAAATACAGTGCAGCAGAGACCACAGAGTGTAGTACAGTCTGGTGGCGGACAGAGGGCAGGAACACCTCAGGCTCAGGTGTATGCACTGAACAGGGAAGAAGCAGAGGCAGCTCCTGATGCTGTGATAGCGGGTAAGTGTACTTTGTTTACTTATCCAGCATTACTTTTGATTGATACTGGTGCATCACATTCTTTTGTTGCACAAACTTTTGTTGATCGGTATCATATATGCTCGTCTCCACTGTTGATGCCTCTTTATGTTTCGACACCCATGGGAACTACTGTAATGGCTTGTCAGAGTGTGTCTGATTGTGAGATCAGTTTGAGACTGAGTTTGGATTACAAGCTGATCTGATTGTGTTAGACATGACAGATTTTGATTGTATTATTGGGATTGATGTGTTGAGTAGATATCAGTCTGTTGTGGATTGTTGTCATAAGATTGTGAGATTTCAGTCTGATACTGGAAATCAATGGTACTTTTATGGCCAGGGATCGAGGGCAAGGATTCCATTGATATCGGCAATCCGAATGTCGCGTTTGTTAGAACGTGGACATGCGGGTTATTTGATTTATGCCCTTGATGGTATGGAACAGAAACGAGAAAGGAAAGTGGAGGAGATACCAGTGATTGCAGAATATGCGGATGTGTTTCCAGATGAGATACCTGGATTCCCACCGAGTCGAGAAGTGGAATTTGGTATTGATTTGATACCTGGTACTTCTGCAATTTCACGTGCTCCTTATCGGATGGCACCAACTGAATTGAAAGAGTTGAAAACTCAATTGCAAGATTTATTGGACAAGGGGTACATACGTCCTAGTGTATCGCCTTGGGGTGCTCCGGTCTTATTTGTTAAGAAGAAAGATGGGACAATGCGGCTGTGTATTGATTATCGACAATTGAACAAGGTAACCATAAAGAATAAATATCCTCTTCCTCGTATTGATGATTTATTTGATCAGTTGCAGGGATCAAGGATATATTCTAAGATTGACTTGAGGTCGGGATATCATCAAATACGTGTGAGGGAAGGAGATATACAGAAGACAGCATTCAGAACTCGTTATGGGCATTATGAGTTTCTGGTAATGCCATTTGGAGTGACAAATGCTCCTGCTGTCTTTATGGGTTTAATGAATCGGGTTTTCCAGGACTACCTTGATCGATTTGTCATTGTCTTTATCGATGATATATTGATCTATTCACGGAGTGATGCCGAACATGTTCAACATTTGCATATGGTGTTGCAATTGTTGAGGACACATCAGTTGTATGCCAAACTCAGTAAGTGTGAGTTTTGGTTGACTAGTGTTGGATTTTTGGGTCATGTCATATCAGAGGAAGGTATATCAGTTGATCCAAAGAAAGTGGAAGCAGTGTTGAATTGGTCAGCACCTACTTCTGTGCCAGAGATTCGTAGTTTCTTAGGTTTAGCTGGATATTATAGACGATTCGTTGAAGGATTTTCAGCGATTGCCAAACCATTGACACATTTGACACAGAAGGGAGTATCATTTCAATGGTCCGAGGCTTGTGAGCGTAGTTTCCAGGAATTAAAACATCGATTGACTACAGCTCCAGTCTTGATCATTCCATCTGAGCATGACAGGTTTGCAGTTTATACTGATGCATCATTACTTGGTTTGGGTTGTGTATTGATGCAGGATAAACATGTAGTGGCTTATGCATCACGACAGTTGAAGCCACATGAAATGCGATATCCAGTACATGATCTGGAATTGGCTGCCATTGTCTTTGCCTTGAAGATATGGCGACATTATTTATATGGTACGTCGTTTACCATATATACTGATCATAAGAGCCTAAAATTTCTATTCACTCAAGCGGAGTTGAATATGAGACAAAGGAGATGGATGGATCTGTTGAAAGATTATGATTGTGAGATTGAATATCATCCAGGAAAGGCTAATCTTACAGCAGATGCCTTGAGTCGAAAGGTACATCATACGGCTGATGAGGTGATGTATTTATCTGCTTTGATGACTTCTTGTTGTACTTTGGGTTATGATTTTGATATGGAGTCAGTGCCGGTACGGGTATCAACATTGTTGGTTGAACCTGACATTTTTGACAAAATAAGAACGGCACAAGGGAGTGATGATGAGGTACAACATTGGAAGGAAAAGATAAATCAAGGACAAACATCTCAATTTGTACTAACAAGTGATGGAACTTTGAAGTACAGAAACTGTTGGGTAGTACCTGCGTCATTAGGACTACGCCAAGAACTACTACAACGTGCTCATTGTAGTAGATACAATATACATCCTGGAGGGAAGAAAATGTATCATGATTTACGTACCCAATTTTGGTGGAAACGTATGAAACAGGATGTATTGAACTTTGTGAAACGATGTTTGATTTGTCAACAAGTGAAAGCGGAAAGACAAAGACCAGGAGGTGAATTACATAGTTTGGAAATTCCTCAGTGGAAATGGGAACATATCACGATGGATTTTGTGACTCATTTGCCACGGACGTCTTCTGGTTGCGATGCAATTTGGGTAATTGTTGACAGACTCACAAAAGTATCTCATTTTGTGCCATATTGTATGACATATACATATCTGAGAATGGCGCAGTTGTACATTCAACATGTAGTGAGGCTACATGGTATTCCAGTTTCCATTGTATCGGATAGGGATCCGAGATTTACTTCTCATTTCTGGGAAGGGTTACAGACGGCGTTGGGAACTGAAGTGCGGTTGAGTACAGCATATCATCCGCAGACAGATGGACAAACAGAGCGTACGATACAGACGCTTGAGGATATGTTGCGTGCCTGTGTCTTAGAGTTTGATAACTCTTGGCACGATTCGTTGCCATTAGTGGAATTTTCATATAACAACAGTTATCAGTCTAGTATACAGATGGCACCATTTGAGGCTTTGTATGGGCGACGATGTAGATCGCCATTGTATTGGGATGATGTGGATCAGTCTTCCTTGCATGGACCGGATATGATTCATGACCTGGAAGAGAAAGTAAAAGTAATACGATTGAAATTGAAAGCTGCTCAGGATAGACAGACTGCTTATGCCAATAAGCGACGTAGACCACTTGAATTTCAAGTTGGTGACCGTGTGTTCTTGAAAATCTCACCTTTTAAAGGTGTAGTACGGTTTGGTAAGCGTGGAAAATTGTCTCCACGGTATGTTGGTCCGTATGAGGTGTTGCAACGTATTGGTACGTTGGCATATCGCTTGGCACTACCACCAGCTTTGAGTAGTATTCATGATGTTTTTCATGTTTCACTGTTGAGGAAGTATGAACCAGATCCGAGTCATGTATTACAGCTACCTGATGTACAGTTAGATACAGATGTGTCGTATGAGGAACGACCGGTTATGATCTTGGATCGAGCTGAACGCCGGTTGAGTAATAAGGTGATTCCTATGGTTAAAGTACAGTGGGACAGAAGGGGTGTCGAAGAGGCAACGTGGGAGACGGAGCAGCATATGATGCAACGGTATCCGGATTTGTTTACTGGTATGATTTTACAGTTTTATGTTACGGTTGGTACATATATACTGTAGTGTTGCATACATGATCATGTTTTCTATTGTCATATCGTAGTATTGTTGAGTTGCGTATTTTGATATGCATGTTATGTATCTACAATTTCGAGGACGAAATTCAATAAGTGGGGGAGAATTGTAATGCCTCGATTTGTTTAATACACGTATGATATGATTATGGTGTAATTATATCGCTTGACGATATGATAATGGGGGTTCGAGTGGAACCAAGAATGAATTGATTCATATATGAAATGAAATATGAGAAGGCATGAAACATGGTGTGTAATACATTCATACTATAAACATGTGAATGATGGATTAAGTGTTGAAAGTGCATCAACATGTGCATATGAGTTTGCATTTGAGTATGCATGTAACTTTCATGTGCATTATAGTTGCATTTGAATTTGGAGTGCATTGCATGTACATGTTAGTGAGCATGTAATTACCTTTAAATGGTATGATAGCAAGGGACTTAAGGAACTAAAGATCCTATATCAAGTGGATTAAGGGGATGAAATCACATACAACACCTTTTACACCTACTAAAACACTACACAAGCTCCTCTCCATTTCTTTCAAGGAGTTGTTGGTTTGAGCTTGGATTTCACTTGTAACTTGAGCTAGGAGGGTGTGTGAAGTGGAATTGTACCATCTTGGTAAGAAATTCATAGTGGTATACTTGAATTATGTCATTCATGTTGATATATGTGAAGGGAAAGCTCAAGTGTGCATGTGTACAATCATATCATGTTTCTATGCTTTGAATTGGAAGCTATGGTGTTAGAATTATGTTCATATGTTCCTAGGGATTTCAAGAAACATGTTGAAGTGGTTTAATATGAGGTGTAGGAGAAGAACCATAGAGATAAACTTGAAAATCGCCATTGTCAAAACTTTCTGGACATCGGCGATCGATCGCGAGCTTTGTGGCGATCGATCGCCGATGCAGGGTAAATGTTAAGGCGGTGAAAGTTTGTGGCGATCGATCGCCAAGTTGTTGCGATCGATCGCGAGGGGACAGAGAGTTTTGGCGATCGATCGGTGCTGATGGCGATCGATCGCCAGTGTTAATATTTTGAAAAATAAAATATTTTGTGGAATTTGATTTTTATGCCTATGATAACATGATATATTGTTGGCATTGTTGTAGCACCATCACAGGGGACAGGACAACGAGGCACTTAGCTATTGACAACTGCTTTATCTCGTTTGTGTCGCAGTACAGGTACGTGTTGACGTACGGAGTATAGATATGATATGATGATGCTCTTATGGTTTTGATATCATATGATTTATGTTATCGTTGTGTCATATGATTGGTAGTATCATATGCATGTGCATACATAGATTTCATATGATTGGTATGGATGCCTTGATAGATATGTGTATATGCTTTGGTACGATCATTGTCTTGATAGATATACCTGGTGGGGTATATGCTTTGACTGCCACGATAGATATGCTAGTGTTGGGCATATGCTTTGACTGGGATCGGTGCCTGGATAGATATGCTAGTGTGGGGCATATGCTTGGGCTGGGATCGTTGCCACGATAGATATATTACATATGCTTTGGCTTGAGAGATATACGCCTGGTGTGGGTATATACTCCGGCTATTATCACAGATGAGTATAGTATTATGATATGTGCTGCTAATATGAAGATGTGATGTGGTTTCACTGACATATTGAGCTGAATAGGCATATCATATGGGACTCGTGATAATAGGGAACTTGTTGAGACATGTCATGACATAGTGCATTTGTGGATGCATGATACAGAACATTCACGTCATTTGATTTATTGTGCTTTATCATTGATATTGATATTGTGTTTTGATATTGCACTGAGATAGTTGTTATCTATACTCACGTTGTGAATGTTTCTGTAGGAATTCATAGACGTGGGGAGCGTGAGTCATGATTTCCGCTGCGAGGGGAACCACTGCCTAGGAGTTCTTTTGAATTAGGTTGTTTATGTATATGATATGTATAGTTTGTTAGGTTTTTGATAACCTTGTAAACAACTTAACTAGCATGAACTCTTAATCCGTGCATGGTATATTACTTAATTCAGACTCACATATGTATGTGTAATGAATACATAATGGATTAAGTAAACGAGGACCCCACATCACGAGTCTTCTTGGCCTTAAGGGCTCCAAAGATAGCCACACAAAAACTCTTCCCGAGTTACCAACACTCTTCACGAGTCTTCTTGGCCTTAAGGGCTCCAAGGATAGCCACAACACATGCACCAACTTTACTTGTTGATGACTTTACAATTTCCAACTTGCTTTGGTGTTGGAGGACCTTACAATAACTCAACAAACACCTTCACGGTGTACCAACACGAAGAACACAAGTCTCTAACAAAAAGATGAATCACAAACTCCAATACAACACAAATGTATGGAGATTGCAATGCTATATGAAATTTGAATTAGCAAAGCTTTGATGAAGTTTGTAGGCTTGTTTCTTGTCTTTAAAATGCTCCAAAGCATCCATATTTATAGTGTAGGAGGCCCCCAGGACTCCTACTAGCCGTTGCTACACATAAGGCTGAAATCACTCATCGATCGCCTCGGACATCACCTCAGGCGATCACTATCGCCGCGCCCCAACGGTCACCATATAACACGCGTCGCCTCAGGCGATGTACCGATCGCCTCAGGCGATCAAAAACACAAATCAATGCCGTAGCCTCAGCTGGTCCAAAAATCTTCATCGCCTCAGGCGAAGTCCACGTTAAGAAGGGTGATTCTCAGCTAGTCTCATTCAATTAAATTGCCAATTGCAGCATACTTGGACTGAGCAATTGAAGTGAAGACCTCATGTCTAGGGCTAGGGAACCATGAAAGGAGAGGCCTCTGAGGATAGTCTCCCTACAGGAGGGCTCCTTGAAAGCGAGTAACCAGGGACTTACTGCTAATATATATCTTAATAAGATCGGACTAGATAACTATTTGGCTTTCTCCAACTAGCCAAGCCTTGGTATAGTCCTTGCGAGTCTTAGACCATAGGCTAAGGAGATAGACTATTGATATGTATTCAACCTACTCGCTTCTCTTATAGAGCTTACTTGGTCGGAGTGAGAGTGTAGCGGGGGTAAGGTAAGGAAAGTGCCAGAGAGTAAAGACGTCGGTAGTCTCAAATCCGTACCCTTACAACCTAGGCCAACAAGAGGCTGCTTACTTGACTCGCTCTGTAAAGTTCTTCTTGATGGGCCAGGAATGTTGGATAATTGCTGAAGCCTAAGACCTTAAAGGGCGAAAGCCCAAACTCCCTTCCTGATCTGAGATGAGAAGGCCCGGACCACAAATACTAACTGCCTCTATTTTAATACATGGTAAAATACACATAGAATTGTATTTTAAATTGAGATTTGGCCGTAGAAGGATCGAATTGGATCCGGCTCAGTGAGCTCAGTTCGTCCCGAACGTCAGGCTTCGAGACTTAGTGCAGTGACGCTATATATATCTCTTGCTATGGCTCTTAGCTCATTATTGGTGGGGTATCTGCTCCTAGGGCATGACATAAGAAAGGAAGGGACATTCTCGTATATTCGTACTGGGGCCCCTCATTTTTTATATTTTATGGGGGCCCCGTAGGCACCAGTATTACCTGACGTCTTCTTTCTCTTGAGAGATCCTTCTTCAACTATGTCAATTCTTTCTGTCTTGAGCGCCTTCCACCAGCTTCCTGACTGCCATCGCCTGGGGCGATCCATATCAGAATTTGCACACTTGATTTTCTTCAATCAATTCAATTTCCAATCAATAAATCTGCACACTAAGTAGACACATTAGTATAAGAAACACAAGTTTTGTTGATCATCAAAACTCAAAAATAATCCGGAGATAAATTAAGCATTAAACTCAACCATGCGTTTAAGGCTCAACACCCCTCGCTTTCACTGGATGAACATTCTGAGCTCTCTGATTCTGAGTCAGTCTGAGCTCACTTACTGTTACCTTCCTCTGCTACCAGAACCTTTTGGGACTTTCCATGATGAGTTTTATGATCTTTGTAATGCTTATTTTTCTTGTCATCACGTTGCCTTTCTTTTCTTTCATCTTTCTTTGGTCTGGTGCAGTCTGCAATAAAATGTCCGATCTTACCACAATTGTAGCAAGCCTGATCATTAACAATATCATCTTTTCTTGATTTATATTGATAAGAAGGTTTAAAATTCCTTTTATTCTTAGACATGAATTTACCAAATTTTTTGATAAATAATGACATAGCATCATTACTTATTTGTTTGATAGATCGGTCTGTTGAAGGGGTGGTTTGGTCTGGAATGGCTGACAGTGCCTTGTTTGGTTGAGAGGTGAATGGCTCTACTTCACCTCTGGTGATCAGTTCAAACTCATACGCCTTAAGATCTGCGAACAAGTCATGGAGTTCAACCTTGTTCACATCTTTAGACTCCCTCATTGCAATTGTCTTGACATCTCATTCCTTTGGCAATGCTCTCATTACCTTCAGAGCAATCTTCTATTAGAATAGTCCTTGCCCAGACCATTCAGTTCATTGATAATGCCAGTGACTCTTTCATCAAACTCGTTTTGAGTTTCTCCAAGCTTCATCTTTATGCTCCTGAATTTTTGTAGAGCTATAGTCAGCAGGTTTTCCTTAGTCTGGTCGTTCCCTTCACATAGCTGTGCTATCTTCCCAAATCTCGTTGGCAGTTTAGCACATTTTAATCTTGCTGAACATATTATTGTCCAACGTCTTGATCAAGATGTCTTTGGCTACGTTGTCTAGATTGGCTTTCTTCCTCTCTTCATTTGTCCAGGTGGCCCTATCTTTCTCGATCATCTGAGGTTCGCCACTTAATCCTCCTAGTGCAGGATTCCCTTCTAATATTTTCATTGGTCCGTCTGTTATGACGTACCACATATCGTCATCCTGTGCTGCCAGGTGAGCTTGCATTCTGATTCTCCAATCATCATAATCTTCTTTTGAGAACATGTGAATCTTTTTGAATGATGCCATCAGTCCAAGTATCTTTGATGATTAAGACGACCTACTCTGATACCACTTGTTAGGATCGGACTGGAGTGTTTAGAGGGGGGGTGAATGAACACTCCTTTAAAAATTAATCCTTATTGATTTCTCTCAGGTTAGTGAGTGAAATATGTTTCTTAATCAGCCTTTAAGCAGAACAGACCACTGAATATGAGAGTGCGGAAACGGTCTGTTCTTGGCTAGTAAGAACGGCTTGATGACTTATAAAATGTAACGCAATACATAATGTAATTAGACAAGATGTGTTTCTCGAAGTTCGAAAGGAAAATCCTTCTACGTCTCCCCTTCTCCAATCAAGGAATTATTCACTAGAAGACTTTGAGTAATACAACTACTTGTACAACCCCGATTCAGCTGGATTTACCCCACTACCAGACTGAAACTCCTAGTCTCTCAATCTGTTCAGACGCAATCTGTCTGACAGTTATAGTTGAATCTCACTCTTCTATCTTAGTACAAATACAGAAGACAGAGTGAATTTATCTATGCACAAAATGATCCTTTGATGATCAAATATTACAATAGGTTGTGCTTATGAAACTTTGAGCAGACTGGTAAGATGAATATTTTTCGGTAACAGTTCTTGTTAGTTCCGGATTTTAAAGATGACAAAACATATCAGACCGGATCGAGAGAAATCAGACTGACCAGATCGATCGCTCAAAACAGATCAAGCTGATATGGTATATCGCAAATCAGATCGGATCGATGGATATCAGCCTGACCAGATCGAAGCTTCAGATCGATCTCAGCTATTATCAGATCAGAGCAGTCAAGGCTGAATAAGAATTAGTTCTTCAGTCCGAATCATTAACGGCTATTTATTGAAGCATTTAATGTTGCAATTAATGCTGAAAAAGACCAAGGACTGAAGATTACTATAAAAGGTAAGAAGTCAAAGAAGAGCTTACCTGACAGTCGCCGAAAGCATGAACCAGAACGACAATTACCCAAAAGAAGAAGACTGCAGCTTACTCAGATTCTAAGCAGAGTCAAGAGTTGCACATTAAGGGAAATAATGTCGTTAGTACATGCAACTATAAAAGAATGCAACAGAAGAGCTCAAGACAGAGTCTGATCAATCGAAAAATGCACAAGAAAGCTAAACAGCACAAGCTTACAAATTCAGACATTCTCGAGCTGAAATCTTCATAAGCACAAGTATATTGTAATATTTGATCATTTTAGGATAATTGTGTGCATAGACTAAAGTCTATCTTGTGTATTCTGTACTGAGATATAGAAGTGAGAATCAATTGTAACTGTCAGACAGAGTGTGTCTAAACAGATCGAGAGACTAGGAGTTTCATTCTGGTAGTGAGGTAAATCCAGTTGAATCGGGTTTGTACAACAGGATTGTATAAATCAAAGTATTCTAGTGGAATCCTTCCTTAATTGGAAGAAGGGGAGACGTAAAAGGATTACACCACCTTCGAACTTCCAGAAACATATTCTGTGTTTTATCATTCTGCACTCGTTATACTATTCAAGCCATCGAGCCGTTCTTACTAACCTAAGAACAGACCGTTCCGCACTAAAACTTCCAGTGGTCTGTTCTGCAGCATAGTTGATTAAGAAACAGATTTCTTTCACTAATCCGAAAGAAATCACAAGGGATTAAATTTTATAGGAGTGTTCATTCACCCCCCTCTAAACACTCCGGACCGATCCTAACAAGTGGTATCAGAGCAGGTCGTCTTAATCAGCACAAAGACACTTGAGCTGATGGCATCATTCAACAAAATTCCTATGTTCTCAAAAGAAGACTATGATGATTGGAGAATCAGAATGCAAGCTTATCTGGCAGCACAGGATGACGATATGTGGTTCGTCATCACTGATGGACCAATGAAGATTCTGAAAGTCAATACAGCAGTCTCCATTACTGGTGGTGAACCCCAAATGGTCGAGAAGGACAGATCCCTCTGGACGAATGAAGAAAGAAAGAAAGCAAACCTCGACGTTGCCAAAGACATCTTGTTCAAGACATTGGACAAGAATATGTTCAGTAAAATCAAAATGTGCTCTACTGCCAAAGAAATTTGGGAGAAAATAGCACAGCTATGTGAAGGGAACGACCAGACCAAGGAAAACAAGTTGACTGTTGCTCTTCAAAGATTTGAGAGCATAAAAATGAAGATTGGAGAAACTCTAAATGAGTTTGATGAAAGAGTTACTGGTATCATCAATGAACTGAATGGTCTGGGCAAGGAATACTCAAACAGAGAGATCGCTCTGAAATTTATGAGAGACCTGCCAAAAGAATGGGATGTTAAGACCATTGCAATGAGGGAGTCCAAAGATCTGAACAAAGTTGAACTTCATGATCTGTTCGCAGATCTTAAGGCATATGAGTTCGAACTGATCACCAGAGGTGAAGCAGAGCCATTCATCTCTCAACCAAACAAAGCATTGGCAGCCATTCCAGACCAGACCGCCCCCACAACAGATCGATCTATCGAACAGATAAGTAATGATGCTATGTCACTATTTATCAAGAAATTTGGTAAATTCATGTCTAAGAATAAAAGAAACTTTCAACATTCTCATCATTATAAATCTAGAAAGGACGATGCTATTAATGATCAGGCTTGCTACAATTGTGGTAAGACCGGACATTTTATTGCAGATTGCACCAGACCGAAGAAAGAAGAGCGTAAAGAAAAGCATCGTGATGACAAGAAAAAGAAGCACTACAAAGATCGTAAAAGTCATCATGGGAAGTCCCAAAAAGTCCTAGTAGCAGAGGAAGGAAACAGCAAGTGGGCTCAGACTGATTCAGATTCAGAAAGCTCCGAATATTCTTCCAGCGAAAGCGAAGAAGATATTCAATGTCTAATGACAGACGAAGAAATGAGTCAAACAGACGAGGTATTCGATCTTGACTCAAATGAATTTACACGTGAAGAGCTTATGTCCGCACTGCAAGACATGTCTAATGATTATAGAATCCTAGCTGAATCATTTGAAAAATAAAAGCTAAAGCCAATTATCAAATGTATGAGCACATCAAACCAAGCTGCTCTGAGCTGGGCGAGTACACTAATCTACAGATCGAGCTGAATAAGCTAAAAATCTCTTACGATCAGCTCCATGAAGAAAATAAGAGAATTAGCACACAAAACGCTAAGCTTTCTCATATCTTCAAAACATAGACAAAATCCAGAACATCATTGGAAGAATTGCAAGAGGTACAAAGAAATGTCGGTGATGTTACCGGCATAGGCTTTGATATCAAAGACTGCACCAAAGATGAATCTGAACTGTTGCTGGTAAAGAACAAAATCAAACAAATGACATTTGTTAAATCCAGCACAGTATATGAGACTGAAGCACCTACAATTCAAACGGGAGTCTCTTTCGAGAATCAAGGTTTGAAAAAAGGGATTGGATATGTTAACCAAGCCAAAGAAAAGGCACCAGCAAGCTTTGCGTCTTTCAGACCAAATCTAAAGGTGCAAGATATAAGGCAAGGAAGACAATACAATTACTATAACTCAAAACCAGTTCAACGAAGATATAGACTACCTCATAAGAATCAAAGGTTTCCATATCGCACACATTATCACACACAACACCAAAACAGATCAGCTCACAGCACACCAGACACACACAAGCCATTAAAGCTGATACATGTGTGGGTTCCCAAAGGGCTAATCCGTTCTGGACCCAAGTAGGATTGGGTACCAACAATAATTATGTTTGATGACAGGTACCAAAGAAACTTGCATCAGACTGGTACTTAGATAGTGGGTGTTCTCGTCACATGACTGGAAACATCGAGCTGCTGTCTGAAGTCACAGAATGTACTGGACCCAAGATCATATTCGGGGATAACTCAAAGGGTAAGACCGTGGGCAAGTGTAAGATTGTCCATGGTAATATTATTATCAATGATGTGTTATTAGTTGAAAATCTATGCTATAATCTGATTAGCATAAGTCAACTATGTGATAATAGTTATGCTGTAGAATTTCACAAACACACTTGCACTGTTAAATCGTCAGACGGTATTACCATGCTTGTAGGAATCAGAAATGGAAATACATATAAGATTAACTGGAACTTTGCTCAACCTGATAATCCTACTTGCTTCATCGCTAATAATGATAATAAACACTGGCTATGGCATAAACGCTTGAATCATCTCAACTTTAAGACTATATCTAGCCTGTGTAAACATGATTTAGTTGTCGGTCTGCCCAAGATCAACTTTGCTAAGGATAAGATCTGTGAAGCGTGCCAAATGGGCAAACAGATCAGATCATCCTTCAAAAACAAGAATGTCAAATCCTCCTCACGTTGCTTAGAACTATTACATATGGACTTGTTTGGTCCTATACCAATAACAAGTTTAGGGGGAATGCGGTATACTCTTGTTGTTATTGATGATTACTCACGTTTTACTTGAACTATATTTTTGAGCCGTAAAGATCAGACCGGTCCGAAATTGATCAAGCTGCTGAAACGCACTCAGAATGAGAAATCATCAAGCATAGACTGGATTCGAAGTGACAAAGGCACTGAATTTTCAAATCAGAATCTTGAATCCTTTCTAGAAGATCAAGGTATTAAGCATGAATTTTCAGCCGCTCGAACTCCTCAACAAAATGGAGTTGCAGAACGAAGGAACAGAACGCTTAAAGAGGCAGCAAGAACAATGCTTGCTGATTCTGGAATTTCGCAAAAGTTCTGGGCAGAAGCTGTAAATACTGCGTGCAACACTCAAAATCGGTCTATGATTAACAAGAAGTTGAATCTTACTCCATATGAAATATGGACTGGTAACAGACCGTCTATCTCTCACCTTCATGGATTTGGTTGCAAATGCTCCGTTCACAATAATGGTAAGAATCATCTTACAGCATTTGAAGCTAAATCAGATAATGGGATATTCTTAGGATATTCATCTAATAGCAAAGCTTTTCGCGTTTTCAATAATCGCACTTTAACTGTAGAAGAATCTGTTCATGTAGTTTTTGATGAATCTTTATGTATTGAGGGTAGCAAGGAATCAATTCAAAATCAGATGGAAAATATCCATCTCGAAGCTAACAGTGATGATGAGATTGTAGATAACATGTCAAGAGACAATCCACCGGAACCTGAAGTACCAGACAGACCAGATCATGGCAATGAAGCACCTTCAGATCGAGCCGATCCGGATGTTCCTCACTCTAATGTTAAATCAGATAATGCCGCTACTACTCATCCGTCTGGACCAGACAATCCAGAATCGAGTTATCGATGGACAAAGAGGCATCCACCTGATCTAGTAATTGGAAGTCCTTCAGCACCGATTAGAACTAGAGGACAGATGATGGATGAATTCACTCATGCTGCTTTCATATCAAATCTGGAACCTACAAAGATTGATGAAGCTTTGACTGATTTCAACTAGATTAAAGCCATGCAAGAAGAGCTTAATCAATTTGAACAAAATCAAGTTTGGAGTCTAACCCCCAGACCAAGCGATCTGCCTGTTATTGGAACCATATGGGTTTTCAGAAACAAGCTGGACGCAGATGGAGTTGTGGTTAGAAACAAAGCCAGACTGGTGGCGCAAGGATTCCGAGAAGAAGAAGGAATTGACTTCGATGAATCTTTTGCACTAGTCGCCAGACTTGAAGCAATCCGAATATTTCTTGCTTATGCTGCTTTCAAAGACTTAAAGGTATATCAAATGGACGTTAAGAGTGCCTTTCTAAATGGTAAGCTTCAGGAGGAAGTCTACATTGAACAACCTCCTGGATTTCAGAATCACTCATTTCCAGATCATGTATATCTACTGAATAAAGCAGTATATGGACTGAAACAAGCTCCAAGAGCCTGGTATGACACTCTGTCTCAATTTCTGCTGAACCATGATTTTCAGATCGGCTTAGTGGATAAAACTCTATTTAAATTTATTAAGGGGGAACATACTTTGTTAGTTCAGATTTATGTTGACGATATCATTGTTGGGTCAACTAACCTCAAATTATGCGAGAAATTCACTAAGTTAATGCAGGGACAGTTTGAGATGAGTATGATGTGAGAACTTTCATTCTTTCTGGGTCTCCAAGTCAAACAGCTCAGCAATGACATTTTCATAAATCAAACCAAGTATACCAAAGAGCTTCTCAAGAGATTCGGAATGGAAACGTGTTCAACTGCATCAATTCCAATGAGTCCTACAATCAAGTTAGATAAAGACGAAGGGGGAACAACAGTTGAAGTATCTATGTATCGAGGACTGATCGGATCGCTCTTGTACCTTACAGCGAGCCGACCTGATATTATTTCTCAGTCTGTATGTGCGCTATATTTCAGTCAGAACCAAAGCAATCACACTTTATTGCTGCTAAGCGTATTCTGAAATACTTAAAAGGATCTCAGAACGTTGGTCTTTGGTACTCCAAAGATTCAAATTTCAGCTTAATCGGATATTCAGACGCAGACTATGCTGGCTGTAAGATTGATCGCAAAAGCACCAGTGGAACATGTCAATTTTTAGGTGAAAGATTGATCTCTTGGTTTAGCAAGAAGCAAACATCTATTGCCACATCTACAGCTGAAGCAGAATATCTTGCCGCTGGAAGCTGTTGCGCTCAAATGCTCTGGATTCAACACCAGCTCAAAGACTATGGCATTCAAGCTGTTGAATCTCTGATATTTTGTGACAACACAAGTGCAATTGCTATAACGTATAATCCAGTTTTGCACTCTCGAACAAAGTACATTGATATAAGATGTCATTTTATTCGAGATCATGTTGGCAAAAAGGAAATTCGGATCGAGCATATTTCCACAGAACAGCAAGCAGCAGATATCTTCACCAAACCACTTCCTGAGGCTAAGTTTAATTATTTTCGTCAAATTCTTGGTTTAATAGACTTATCTTGATGTTTTAGAAGTATCTTTCTTTTAGTTATTTTTTTAAAGATTGTATGCTGGCACAGATCGATAATACAATGATGAGAACGACACAGACCTGTCTGAACTTTCAGACCGATCTATGTCAAATCTGATGTTATCCCATGATCTGTCTGGTCAACAAATCCTTAAATAAAATAATTATTTAAAACAGCCCGAACTGATCGCAATTTTAACCGCCTTATCTCTCTTTCATCCTGACCGTTTATTTTGAATTATTTAATTATCAGTCTTCGAGATAAAGACACGTGTCTTCTCTCTCTTATTTAGCGGGCTGAACATTTCATTTTCATTCACCTTTTACGAATTACCGCTGTCTGCTTTCTAACTCTCTAATATTTTTCAAACTCTTCGTATTTTTCCATTACACTCAAATGGCTACTATTACTCACAATTCTCTTTCTGTTGAGTTCCATGATATCTACAGGGCTGAAGATCCAGAAATGGTCTCTATATTCAAATCCTTAGAATCTTCTGGTTTAAGGAATTTTCTGGAATGTGGAACGGTGGTTTACGAGTCGGAGATTCGAGAACTGTTCGCCAATGCTGTATCTCAGAAGACGTTCATCTCCACCACCGTAAAGGGCAAATCGTTTGATATTTCTCCGTCGACGCTGGCAAAGACCTTTGGTCTTCCCAACACCGGACTGACTGAGTTTGGCCATATTCCTCAGGCCACTCTCACAGATCTTCAGGGGAAGGTATCCATCTTTGGCCACAGTCTGCAGCCGTCATTCAAGAAGAAGGAAATATTCTTTCATTTCCAGGTGTTATACGAGATTGTTGGCAAGCCATTATTGGGCAAAGCCGGAAGCTATGATGCTGTTACTGCTGAGAAGTTCCGGGCCATGGTTGCTATTCACTCAGCGCAGAAGATGAACTGGTCTGCAATCTTATTTGGCGTTTTGCTTGAGACGGTCATTGCCTCCAAACAAGCTGTCTGTTTTGCTGTTCCTTTAAGCAAACTACTGGAGACGCTGGACATGCCGTCTGCTCTAAGTCCGTTTAAAATTCTCAACACCAAGGGTTTGGCACTACTGAAGTCCAAAAGTGCTCCACCAACTCCTACCGATCTGGTGGCTGTCAAGATTGAGAAAGGAACATAACAGACTGCTGCTCGAAGACCTCGAGTCAAGCGCAAATTGACCATTCAGACTGACTTCGAGGAAACTCAGTATGTTCCTTCATCACCAACCAAGCCCCTTCCTAAAAGCCAAGAACCCAACTCACCAAGCCAATCAAAACCTTACCTCTCAAAACCCTACCCATATTGCCTTCCACAAAAGCCACCCCTGCACCCCAAACTACAACCCAACCTTCAACAGCTACAACCACTGTACCCAAAGTAACCATAAGAGTCCTCTCTGCCGTTCCTGTGGTCAAAGAGATTGTTATAACTGAATTGGGAGACTACACCCAATCAGGGATCAAGTCCCCATCTTCCACCGGCAAGGGCAAGGCCATTCACTGAACCACTCTCCTCCAAACCCAAATCTGCCACGCAAACAGCCATCGACATCGCTATGGAGGATGTTGAAGAAAAGGTCAAGGCGCACTATGGTGTTTGATGTGTATGTCGAATACAGAACGATCAACCACATTGATATGTTCTTCGGCAAGCTGAGAAGACTACAGAAAATGGAAGAAGAAGTCCTTAAGGAGACAGAGAGAGACGATGTAAGAATTGCTGTACAGCGCAAATATCTGTTTCAGGCCAATCAAAAATTCAAACTGGCAAATTTGCTCTTGGCCGCTAAGAAAGCAAATTTCGATCCGAGCACTCCAACTGCCAAAGATGATGGTGATGTTATTGCCCAACTGGAAATGGATATTCATGCTCTTCACTTAGCTGTCCGATTTCAACGACAGAAGCTCAGCATATCCACTCCAGTACCCAGCCCGGATCATCCATCTGGGAGCAAGACTCTGGCAGAACCTTTCATAGAGACTATTCCCTCTGGAGTAGCGGCTCAGACAGCAGAACAGACAGCGGAGCAGCCAATGACTAATGCTCCGTCTGCTGCAGAAGATGAAGCCTTGAATGTTTTGTTGGACTCCCCAACAACGTCTATTCCTCTGGGATCATCAGTCTCCCATGTTCAACTCAGTCCAACCGCCGCACTTACAACAGTTGTCTCACCAGAGTTCGTCGATCCGGATCTGGTGGTGTCCACCGTTGTTGCAGCTCTACGAGTTGAGGAACCTTCAAGACCCAGCACTCCTCCAGTCCAATCTGCTGAAGATATGACGTTCTTAGAAGATTTTTCTTCGGACTTGGTCACCTTGATCCAATCCGAAACACGCCAAGATGCTTTATCTTCACTTATACCAGTTGCCGCAGAAGCTGATCACTCCTTGTCATCATCTGATCACTCTCCAAGCCGGTTATCTGATGCAGCTCCATCCCTGGCAAGGTCCCTTCAGCACCTTTCTGATAACTGTCTATCTCTCTCTCAACGAGTCATAGAGGTTCATCAAAGTCAGAGGACTACGTCTTTGGACTTTGATTCATTTAAAGAGAAGATGACAGCCAGTATTAGCAGCATTCAGCGAGGACTGAATGATCTGTTCTCTCAGCAAGCTACTTATAAAAACAGCCTGAGAAAAGAGCAGATCGAGCTGGCCACTGAAGTTAGAGCATCCGTAGCCAATTCCCTTCGTGCTCAAGACACTCGTCTTGACGCTATCAGCGCTCAGCTAGCACAGATTGTTGACTTTCTTCAAGAATTGCTGCAGACAAAAAGGGGGAAAAGAGTAAAGACTTCAAGTCGCATCAGTCTCAGTCTTCAAGAAAGTAGCAGTTTCTTTGTTTAAGTCAGACTGGTCTGTATATAAGATTTTTGTGATCAATAAAAATCTAAGTTCTTAGTTAAGTCATTGTTCATTTATTTTGAACTAAAACGCCTTAATCAATCTGAACTATAACTTAACTATGTTCATTTATTTTGAACAAGAATAAGTAATTGATCCGCAAGTATACGCTTCAGAGTTCTTTAAAGACTGGATAAAGATATTTAGAAGCTAGGTTTTGTCATCATCAAAAAGGGGGAATTTGTTAGTTCCGGATTTTAAAGATGACAAAACTTATCAGACCGGATCGAGAGAAATCAGACTGACCAGATCGATCGCTCAAAACAGATTAAGCTGATATGGTATATCGCAAATCAGATCGGATCGATGGATATCAGCCTTACCAGATCGAAGCTTCAGATCGATCTCAGCTATTATCAGATCAGAGCAGTCAAGGCTGAATAAGAATTAGTTCTTCAGTCCGAATCATTAACGGCTATTTATTGAAGCATTTAATGTTGCAATTATTGCTGAAAAAGACCAAGGACTGAAGATTACCATAAAAGGTAAGAAGAGCTTACCTGACAGTCGCCGAAAGCATGAACCAGAACGGCAATTACCCAAAAGAAGAAGACTGCAGCTTACTCAGAGTCTAAGCAGAGTCAAGAGTGGCACATTAAGGGAAATAATGTCGTTGGTACATGCAACTATAAAAGGATGCAACAGAAGAGCTCAAGACAGAGTCTGATCAATCGAAAAATGCACAAGAAAGCTAAACAACACAAGCTTACAAATTCAGACATTCTCGAGCTGAAAATCTTCATAAGCACAAGTATATTGTAATATTTGATCATTTTAGGATCATTGTGTGCATAGACTAAAGTCTATCTTGTGTATTCTGTACTGAGATATAGAAGTGAGAATCAATTGTAACATTAAGACAGAGTGTGTCTGAACAGATCGAGAGACTAGGAGTTTCAGTCTGGTAGTGAGGTAAATCCAGCTGAATCGGGTTTGTACAACAGGATTGTATAAATCAAAGTCTTCTAGTGGAATCCTTCCTTAATTGGAAGAAGGGGAGACGTAGAAGGATTACACCACCTTCGAACTTCCAGAAACATATTCTGTGTTTTATCATTCTGCACTCGTTATACTATTCAAGCCATCGAGCCGTTCTTACTAATCTAAGAACAGACCGTTCCGCACTAAAACTTTCAGTGGTCTGTTCTGCATCAGAGTTGATTAAGAAACAGATTTCTTTCACTAATCCGAAAGAAATCACAAGGGATTAAATTTTATAGGAGTGTTCATTCACCCCCCTCTAAACACTCCGGACCGATCCTAACAGTTCTGCTCAAGAATGTTTGACTTGTAAGCTTGTGTTGTTTTTGTTTCTTGATTGATCAGTAAAAATCTTTTTTTTCGAGTACCTTATTTGCATCTTTATATAGTCGTTTATACCAACGACACTATTTCCTTTTCTGTGCAACTCTTGAATCTGTTCATTCTCTGAACAAGCTTCAGTCTTCTTCTTTTAGTCACTTTCCCATCTGGTCTGTGCTTTCGGCGTTTGTCAAGTAGACTCTCTTTTGTCTACTTACCTTTTAAGGTAATCTTCAGTCCTTGGTCTTTTTCAGCATTAAATGCATCATTAAATGTTTCAATAAGTAGCCGTTAATTATTCGGAGTGAAGGACGAAGCTTATTTATCTTTGTCTGCTCTGATCTGATCTTTATTGAGCTGGTATGTGCTTCGATCTGGTCAGACTGGTTTGCATCGATCCGTTCTGATTTTGCGATAGACTATATCGGTCTGATCTGTTTTGTCATCTTTAAAATCCTGAACTAACAGTGGTGGTGCACTTAATATTAAGTTGGTGCACTAAAATTTGACAAGTTGATGCACGTAATTTTAAGCAAAATGATGATTTTAACATGGTGGTCCACTTAATTTTAAAAAAAATCACGGACTGTCAGGATCGATTCCGGAGGTGGGTTGCCATTCCACACCCGAGTTCAACCAACTTGAGCTTCAATAGCTCGTGTTCTTGAATTAATGCACCGAGAGATTATATCGAGTTTGATTACAAATCGAGCGGAAGACACTCGACATAACCCGCTCTAAACCGATTAACTATTTGAAAGACATTTTAAAGATATGCAAATAAAGTAAATAAACAAGCATTTGTTTATGGAAGTTCGAAGGTGGTGTAATCCTTCTACGTCTCCCCTTCTTCCACCTCATGGAAGGATTCCACTAGAAGACTTTGATTTATACAATCCCGTTGTACAAACCCGATCCAGTTGGGAATTCCCCATCCAACTAGAACTCCTAGCAACTCAACTATGTATGTTCTTTAATGTCTCACATACAAAGACCTCTCATCGATTGTGATAAATCATCAACCGTTACAATGATATTCACTCTTCTATTAAGCTCTCAAATACAATGAATAGAGTGAATACAAAGGCACAAATGATTCCATAATGAATCTGATACAGCAAGGTAAGAGGTACCAAAGGTTTGATGAGTGCTCTTCATTTATCAGCTTTTGTCTTTTAAGTTCCTCAATTGAATCCCAAGTGAGTTTGCTTTGGAAGGATTGGATTGATCTTCAATCAGCTATTATTGAGCTTCCAAATCATGTATATATAGCCCAAGTAATGATATATACGTTAGACACAAGAATATGCCCGTTGGAAAAGGTTCTGCACCATTCCCAAGCTTGCAACGGTCATATTCTGGTTTCTGGGCTATTTGTATTTCGGACCGGATTGGCCGGATCAGCTTGGGCAGATCAGTCTGGCCGGATCAGCTTGGGCAGATCAGTCTGTCAGATCAGCACGGGCATATCAGTCTGGTCCGGATCAGCACGGGCAGATCAGTCTGGTCCGGATCAGTGTGGACAATCAGCTTGATACAAAAACAGATTGATAAACTTGCTCTTTGATCTGTTGCTTGTAACTCTTGATTCTTTGATTTCTGGCAAAGTGATCCACATTAAAGTTGTAGCCCTTTCTCTTAGCTTTCCACGGAATGAAGAATCGCTCGATTTCAAGTTCGTATGAGAGAGTTATGCTCGAAATACGAGGCGATGCTCCTGCTGTCTGTTTGCTGGATGCAGCAGCACATGTCGTTACTTGCAGAAGCTTTTTGGCCATCTTAACGTCCGATTCAGTCTTTTACTTCCAAAAATGACTTGTAGATCTTTGTCTTAGATTTCCAACCCATACTGAATCGTTCCGTTCCGATAAGCGAGCTAAGAGTTATGCCCACCAGACTGACAGGGACTTTGCTGTAACAGCTCGATCTTACAGGCGTCACATGGCGTGACTTGCAGAAGCCTTTTGGCCATCTTAACGTCCGATTCAGTCTTTTACTTACAAAGATTACTTGTAGATCTTTGTCTTAGCTGTCCAACCCATACTGAATTGTTCCGTTCCGATAAGTGAGCTGAGAGTTATGGCCACCAGACTGACAGTTGCTTGCTCTTTCTTCGCGGTTCAGCTCGATCTTGCAGGCGTCTTTTCTCCTTGATAACATTTGAACTAGCCGATCTGTTGTGAAATATGACTTTTCGTATTTTAAGTTTGCTGTTCAATCTCTTTGGAAGCACGCCATTTCTATATCCAAGCTATTAGATATATTCGAAACAATCCGCTCTGCCAGGATTTCAGTCTTGGTCCAGCTTGATATTTTCAAGCTACTTCTTTGTAATTCATCAAGCTTCTAAGTTATGATCTATGAACTGCACACTTGATGAAATATGTTAGCAACACAATAACAAGTTTTGTAAACATCAAAACCAAGATTATTAGGGTTTCCAAAACCCAACACGGACTATGAAATCACACCTTTTATATTAAAGTGGTGGTGCACTTGCATATTATTAAGTTGGTGCAACTAAATTTGACAAGTTCGTGCATGTAATTTTAAACAAAATAATGATTTTAACATGATGGTGCACTTAATTTTCGCAAAATCACGGATATTGTCTACGGGTGCACGTTTTTACACATGCACCCCATAGACACAAGTTGTTAAGAAATTATGAGACCACACTATTTATATTGAGGTGGTGGTGCACTTGCTTATATTAAGTTAGTGCATCTAAATTTGACAAGTTGGTACACGTAATTTAAAGCAAAATGATGATTTTAACATGATGGTGCACTTAATTTTAACAAATTCATGGATTTTCTCAACTATACACGTTTTTACACGTACACCGATAGATACAAGCTGTGAAGAAATTATGATTTTTTATATTAAGTTGTTGGTGCACTTGCTTATTATTAAGTGGGTGCATATAAATTTGAAAAGTTTGTGCACGTAATTTTAAGCAAAATGATGATTTTAACATGGTGGTGCACTTAATTTTAACAAAATCACGGATTTTATCTACCGGTGCACGTTTTTACATGTGCACCCGTAGACACAAGCTGCGAAGAAATATGAAAAAAACATTTGTTTTAATATTAAGGTGGATATGCACTTGCTTATTATTAAGCTGGTGCACATAAATTTGATAAGCTGGTGCGCCTAATTTTAAACAAAATGATGATTTTAACATGGTGGTGCACTTTTTAACAAAATCATGGATTTTTTCTATCGGTGCACGTTTTTACACGTGAACCATAGACAATGTTGTTACGAAATTATGAAAACAAACTTTTTATATTAAAGTGGTGTTGCACTTGCTTATTTTTTTATTTTTATGTAAGCAAAATTTTATTAAATGAGCACTAGAAGTACTCAAACTCGAAAAGAAAACTGTTTACTATACAATGAAAACAACGCCAAGCACAATCAACCCCTAAGCATTACAAATCACCACCAATCCCTAACAACAATATAAGAACAACAAACAAACTCATTTATAATCTCAAACATACCGACGGGTCATGATACCAGTCTAATGATGAATATGGTTGAATACCTCCCTTCTTAATTGTAATCCAAGGCCAAGATCTGAATTTTACTAATTCGATGATTGAACCACTAGAGGGTTCCTCATTGCTAAAAACTTTCTTATTACGGGCTTGCCAAATACTCCAAACGATACATTCACAGATAGCTAACCATTCTCCTTTTCTTTTAGAACCAAATAAACAATCTAAATGATGCCAAAAGTTTTGAACCGGATCTTCGTGCAATACACTTTCTCGATTAAACCATTTCTAACATTCTTTCCAAACACAGTGAGAGATGTGACATGAGAAAAAAGGTGTTTGATGTCCTCCTCAACCTCACCGCACAAAGCACATAGCGATTTCCCCCAAAAAAAAAACGCTTTTGCCCAAAAATCGATTGTGTTCAACTTAGCCACTAAATTAGCAGTTTATGTTGGACGCAGAACCAAGGACGGTGGTTCTTTGCTTCTTCAAGCGATTTCCCCCAAAAAACGATTTTATCCAAAATCGATTGTGTTCAACTTAGACACAAAATTAGCCATTCATATTGGACGCAGAACCGACGGACAGTGGAGAGAGAAACCTGCGTACGTGGGACCGACACTATTTCTCTGTTTGAACGAATCTGTAAGCCCTAAATTATCATCAGAAGCTGGAGCAACAACAGCACAATATGGAAAGCTAGCAGCCATACACATGCCCTCTCCTCCACAAGCAAGTGCACCCCAGCTAACGAAATTTGCATCAAGAAACTGTATTGTCACTTCTGAACAAAGTGTTTCTCTGCAGAAAGGGGGAGTGAAAGGATGGTCTGGGGAATGTGTACACGAACAAGAACTTATGCTCTTCTTAAGCCATCTTTAAGCATGCGCGAATCCGCAGGCGCAGAAAAAAACAGATGCATCGTGCCGTATTGCTGCACGAATCTCGCAAGAAAAGCCCATTCTTCTTGGATCATACGAGGTTGCTGAGGAGGGTAATGAAGTGGATAGTTTGGATGGTGAAATTGGTGATGATTCTGGTTTTGTCTATCCCCTCTACTGATTAAGTCTATTCCTTGATTCACGACTCGAGAAAAACCACCAAAAAATTCCGGGGAAGGCTAACCATTCTAGGTGCGATACTATTGAAGGATGCGGCCCCGAATGATCTCGCAGCTTCCCCCATTGTAGATGGCATTTTCTTTTCAAAACTGTGATGATAACACAAGACCTGGAAATTCTCCAATCTGGACCTTCTTTTTTTTTTGAAACCTTTTTAAATAATGTTTTTAATGGGAATTTAAAATAATGTTTTAATGCCAATTAAAAATGGGTTATTTTTTAAAAAAGAAGTTGACTTCTTGGGCCAAAAATATTTTTTTTTATGGATAAAATAAACATTAAAGGAAAGCGATTACAAGGACATGGCGAGGACAGAACCACTCGACCACATCAAACAAAAGTAAACAAGACACAGTTTAAGGAGGGTCAAAAATAAATCTATCCCACACAGGGGCAGAAATAGGAACATCCCCAAAAGTCTGGGAATTATGATACCACTTTGCCAACTTGTGAGCAACCATATTGCATTCTATAGGAATGCGGGTGATGGACCAAGATGGATTGCGCATGAAGATGGTTTGAGCAGCAACAACTTCTGGGAGTGCCGTCCAGCTAGGCACCGGGTCAATTTTGTGGATTTGGTCCACCGTATCTTGGGAGTCGCTCTCGAAGGTGATATCCAGTAGATGCATTACTAAAGCACCTTAAAAGTATCAATTTCAATTTCATAGCCATTGCCTTAGTGGCAATTCGATCCTACGTTTAGGGTAATGTCCCAAGAGCAAATTTAACGGCTCCAGCTCATTTGGAATCATGTGATCCATATATGTAGTAATCTATATTACCCTCCATGATCGAAGTTCCTTTCATTTAGATGTCTCAGAGACGAATTTTATAGCATGACATACAACTAAAAAAAATAAAAAATTATAAGGTCAATAATTTCAAATATTTGTAAGGATAAAATTACTTTTTTCGCTGTCTATCTTTAACTATCTACCATTTTGATCTTTTATATTGTCAAATTGAGTGTTAAGATGAAAGAAAAATATGTTGATTAGAACGATTTTTTATTTTATTTTATACGAGGGAGGGGTATTTTTTAGATATTTTTTGGGTCACTGTCCGACTTAAACCTGAGTGGTTTCAAAAGGAACATGAGTTTTTACCATATGACTAACGTCGAAGGCTCTTGATCTTAACAATTTAACTATATATATATATATATATATATCTTTGACCAGTCAAACCCCCAATTTTGACCTCTTTTGTGAAATTCTCTCTCAATGAGTCAAAACTTTTAAGTGGGTTCTAAGAAAATTGTAGATAAATGTTGTTCTTATTATAAATATTTGATGACTAAGAGGGGTGCTGCATCACATTTTTTATATAGTATATAGTATATATATATATTAGATTGCCTGGCATCTATAATGTATTGTACTCTTATTTTTTGGATATTTAATTTATACTAGCATTATTTTGAACATATTTATACTAGCATTTTAGATATTATATTATACAATTTTATTAATTTGGGAATACCATTTTGGAAGATGAAAAAGCGAGTGGGCAAAAGTAGATTTTTATTTTAAAATATAAAAAAACCAACAAAAAAGTTAAAAAAAAAAAACTTGGTGGTGGGAGTAACTTTAAAATCATGATAATAAATAGAATTATGTTAATTTCATTTGAACTTAGCGCTTTGATTTGAAAATATTTTTAAAATAATATATATTTTAGGTGATTTTCAAATACATCACAATACCATTATATTTATATATTCAGTAATATATGGATTTGAAATTCACCAAATATATATTCATTCAAAACGATTAAATAAATTTAATAAAGATTTAAAATACATAACTTCAAATCACTATATCCAAATATTTACACGAACCAGTATAAAATCACCTTCCCAAAATTTGTAGGAAAAAACCCGAATAACTGGAATACCAAGAAAATTATAATTCTGAATCCCTTGCCAGATCTATACCGATCGGTTGTTAGATTGGATCTTGGGAGTAGTTGGCAAAGCCTTTGGTGACCATTTTCACGTTTGCGACTCTCCAAACCACCAGGCATTTCATATGGCTGCGTCCCTCGCCAAGCCCTTCCTTGGAGCTCCATCTGCTTCCAATGGCTCCACCCCTCTTGGATCCCTCAACTCGTCGTCGATTTTTCCGTCTCAAAACTTCCAGCTTCCAGCTCGCAGATCCCAACCCAAACGCCTCGGTAACTCAATTATTTACCTGCTTTTACAGCTTTTCTTCTCTCTTTCTTGAATTTTCAATCCAACTTTGATGATCGCCTTTCTTGTTATTCGATTGCGCATAGAATATTCGGACCATCATTTGAACTTTTTTGGAGCGACGAATTGGTTTAGAGGTGTAACTCGAGCTTGATTAAGATTTCCTTCGAGCATGTGCTTTAGCTGAAACTTTTCTGTTTTTTCTTCTACGGACAAGTTTGAATGAGATTGCTTGTGCTTACTGCTCAGGCTAACTAGTCCAATCATATTTTCTCTGAAAACTTCTGACAAGGTGCTTTGAATTTTCAACAGAAATACAGGCCTCCGGTAGCACATTTGGAACTTACTTCCGTGTTTCAACATTCGGAGAATCTCATGGTGGTGGTGTAGGGTGTGTGATCGATGGATGCCCTCCAAGACTTCCCCTCACGGAAGCGGATATGCAAGTTGATCTGGACAGGAGGTACATTTTCAGCTATTTTTGTTGTTCTTTTTTGTGTTAGTCCAACCTACTTGTGTATGAATGTAGAAAAGGAACTTCTTTTGTTTTGCTCTGCTGGCCCTGTCTGTTTATTCAGCTTTGTCTCGATTTTACCAGTACTATAAAACCACCGATAACCAGTACATTTTATGCCTCACCCACTATAAATGTACCTAGCTGGGAGATGACACAAACAGAAGGGTTCTTAAATCATTAAAGAATTGGAGATAAGATATGCTAGGTGTAACTTTCTATTGCTATGGTTTGTTTCTTTTGAAATCGCAGAGTTAGTTTCAGATCCAATTGGCTAATCTTCAGTTAACGGATTCGATGTATTTAGGAGGCCTGGTCAGAGCAGAATCACTACTCCTAGAAAAGAGACTGACACATGCAAAATAGCTTCAGGAACTGCTGATGGTCAGTTCTTCATTCGACTACCTTGACCTCTATGTTTTTCTTTCTGTGCCTAATTATTTAGTCATGTAATTATTGTAATGTTCTGGAAAATGGACTAACATGTCATGTTCTTACTGCAGGGCTAACCACTGGATCTCCAATCAAGGTAGAAGTGCCCAATACAGATCAAAGAGGACATGTAAGTACATAAACAGATCCTCATAAATTGGCTACTTTAGAACTTAAGAGCTCTAAGTTTTTGATGATTTAAAATAATAAGAGGGATAAAAGGCTGAATGATGCAATTTCCGTCAATATACATGACATGAAGAGGTCGAAAACTACCTAGAATGGATTCTTCAAAAGACTGCCATATGCAGACCGTTAGGGTGGAGAATGTGTCAAAAGCAGGGTTAATATTCCATTCTTCTTCTGAAGTAACAATTATTAATGGGGTAACATTGGTAGTTTTTCAAAAACTTCGAAAGAATTCTTTTAACTGAGACATTCATATTTAGGGAGCTAGTCTCATTTTATGTCATTTTTCAGGACTACAGTGAAATGTCCCAAGCTTATAGACCATCTCATGCAGATGCAACTTATGATTTCAAATATGGCGTGAGATCAATACAGGTAGCATCGCTTACAATCAAGTAGTAGAAATAATATCCGCAGCTCATAACGACTGCTTGAGAATTAAATCTTCACGTGCTTCATGAATTGTTGTAAGTCTTTGGCTCTTTGTTTACTCAACTTGTTGGTTTTCTTTATGTGCCTACGGAAATCAGGGAGGCGGGAGGTCTTCTGCCAGAGAAACTATTGGAAGAGTTGCAGCTGGGGCTGTCGCCAAGAAGATTTTAAAACTATATACGGGAACTGAAGTATGTTTTGCATTCTGATTCAAGATTAGTGGTATTGTTTTCACAGACCTTTTAACAATCATAGTGTAACTGATTACTCTCTACTTTTTCTTGAAACATCCATTTCTGGTCTTTCGTTGAGAAAGTGGTTTACGTGGTTTTTTGTTTTGCAACATCATGCTTTTTTGCATTGGTATGATTAAATGATATAAATCACCTGACACTAATATATTTAATGTTGAAATTTATTTGGAAATCAGAAGACGTGCATTTTGTTAATGAAATCAATAATATTATGAAAAATATATGAAAATGCTTGTTTGTTATGCAACTATTTTCTCTTTTGGTTTTACCATTTTTTTCTGATGCTTTGTCCCTCAGATTCTTGCTTACGTTTCAAAAGTGCACAAGGTTGAACTTCCTGAAGATTTTGTTGATCATGACACCGTGACACTTGATCAGGTATATACGTTTATATGTCCTCCTGTTTCCTCTTCCTATTATATATGATATTGGTTAATGTTGTTGGAGAAACTCTGCAGCCGTCTCGTTTTTTCCATCATGTCTGTAGAGTACTTTTGTCCTTCTATTTCATATGATCATCTCTTACGCCATTTTGGTGCAGTAATGTTTCTTATCATCCTAATGTTGCCAGATAGAGAGTAATATTGTAAGGTGCCCGAATCCGGAGTATGCGGAGAAAATGATTGCTGCTATTGATGCTGTTAGAGTGAGAGGTGATTCTATTGGAGGCGTTGTCACCTGCATCGCTCGAAATGTTCCACGGGTAACCCTTGTATCCTCCCCCCTATCAAGTAGCCCACGTGCATGTGTTAGATAATGCACTTGAATACATTCTTGTCGTTTGACCAATCTTTGATTTTAGAAATTCTCCAAGAAACCTCTGACAGCATATTTGTGTCTTTTCAGGGGCTCGGATCTCCTGTATTTGACAAACTTGAAGCAGAGCTGGCCAAAGCTGTTATGTCTCTACCTGCCACAAAGGGATTTGAGTTTGGCAGTGGATTCGCAGGTGCAAAATCATTCGTGTTTAGGATATAGAGTTCCCTTTATTTGATGGTTGGATAATTGTATACAATGTCCGGAAAATATTTACTTAGCTAAGAGCATGTTTTAAATTTTAATATTCTATCCTTGAAACTCTGCTAGGTACGTTCGTGACAGGTAGTGAGCATAATGATGAGTTCTACATGGACGACTCTGGCCGAATTAGGACAAAAACCAACCGATCTGGTGGGATACAGGTATATGGTTTTTTTTTTTTTTTTAAATTTTATCTAAGGACACCATATGTGTATAGGGTATCCTTTTCATGTTTTCAAGTTTACTGTTTTTCATGATTCCTTATACATTTTCAGGGTGGAATATCCAATGGAGAAATCATTAACATGAGAGTAGCTTTCAAGCCAACAGCCACGATCTCGGTATGTTATCTCACTTTCTCTCTTCAAGGTTTCCTAGCTTTGGCTCAGCCCCTTGGGCATGTCCTTTTCAAAAAAACATTTCTAAGCGTGTGTGTTTCTGTCGTCTTTCTTTGATTTGAGAATTCTTGAACAGTTTATATCACTAGGCACTAGTCTGCATTTTTTAGGCCAAAGTGAGCCAAGTTGAGGTTTGCTTGTCTGCTAATGCTGGCAACCAAAATGTCCAAGGTTGCTTGGTTTTATAATTTCACCGAGTGTAGGCTTATTTTTATCAACCAAACAACTGACTTCCATCATTAGGTACCCAAACATTAGTATGCATTTCGCAAATGCAATCATTACCCAAACTGCGAATTTACCTTGAAAGACTCCTTACCTTACCTGGCCGTTGTCTGGTTGAGTTGGTCTTTTCTTAAAAAAAAAACAGAGCATGAATTGCATAACCAGATTGAAGGAGTCAGGACCAAGCTAGCAAGCTGCAATTATGATGTCAAATTTTGCTATAACTTATTGGCTTTGCCAAATATAGCTGCCATTTGCCATTTAAGCCTGGTGAATTGCATCTAATATACACGAAATATTGATGAACTTCTGGTGGGTTATCTAGTACAGCCTTATTGATGTACTACCATATATTTTAAAATGAGAAGGCCTGTTATGCCAGATAAAAAAAACAGAATTGTGTCTTAAGCAAGCTTATGTTCGACTGGAATCAGATTCTATATTATCAATCTGTTTGCACTTCTCTCATCATTAAGTTCTGCTAGTTTCAAGCCTATGGGCACTTGTTCAATTCTCTTTCGAAACCATAATCTCTTGAACATATGCTTGATTCATTTTGATTGATATCAGGTGTTACTTCTATGCAGAGGAAGCAGAATACCGTGAGTAGGGACAAACACGAGATGGAACTCATAGCACGAGGACGCCATGATCCTTGTGTTGTTCCTCGAGGTTGGTCACTGTGCTTCAAAATTTCCTTTTCAAATCATTTGTGTTTCCTGCGAAGAAGCCTTCCTTTTTGTTACTTCCCTCAACTGTGGCCTTTATGTCCCAAATTTGATTTTAAATAATTTCTTGATTCTCATAAATGTCTCTGCTATGGATCTGCAATACAGCTGTTCCTATGGTGGAAGCAATGGTTGCACTAGTGCTTGTTGATCAATTGATGGCACAACATGCACAATGCATGCTGTTTCCAATTAATCCAGCATTACAGGAACCACTTGAATCTCCCGAAAGTGAAAAGCCACAGATTCCCCTTCAATGATTGCTACCACCGGCTTAGCTCGTCATCACTGGCACAGGCACAGGCACAGGCACAGGCACAGGCACAGGCACGTTTACCGCTTTGCTCCTTTGTTTTGTTCCTGGTGTAAGACATCTTTAAAAAAAATTGGACTCTTTTGGGCTCTTGTATACCGTATTTTGCTATATATTGTTCCAAAATTTCACAATTATTGTAAGAATATATTTAACCACTGTTTCATAAACGGTGCGTTTATTTAGTCCTTAAATATTTCTACTTAATACTTTTTGGCACCTAAACTTTTAAAATGTTACAAACTTAGTTCTCACTTTATAGTTGAAGTGAAGAGCTTGATTTAATTCTTGATTTTTCTTAAAAGTTTACTGAAAGTATTGCCTCTCAAAAGATGTCTATTTCTTAAAAAATATATATAAAATCCAAAAGGACATATTTCTGAAAAGATAAAGACTGTTGTATCTGATAAATATAAAATATTTGGTCCTTATTGTTTGCTTCAATACCTGATTTAGTCCCTATTGTTTTCATCAACCTAATTTAGTCCTTGATATTTTCAAAATTAACCCATATCAGTCAAATAGTTAAATCAGACATTAAAGTGGGCGAAAATAACACAAACTAAAGCCAATCTCCAATTTTTATCTTCTTCGCTTCTTCAAGCGATTTCCCCCAAAAAACGATTTTACCTAAAATTGATTGTGTTCAACTTAGCCACAAAATTAGCCGTTTATATTGGACGCAGAACCGACCGACAGTGGAGGGAGAAACCTATGGACGCAGGACCGACACTATTTCTCTATTTGAACGAATCTGTAAGCCCTAAATTATCATCAGAAGCTGGAGCAACAACAGCACAATATGGAAAGCTAGCAGCCATACGCATGCCCTCTCCTCCACAAGCAAGTGCACCCCAGCTAACGAAATTTGCATCAAGAAACTGTATTGTCACTTCTGAACAAAGTGTTTCTCTGCAGAAAGGGGGAGTGAAAGGATGGTCTGGGAATGTGTACACGAACAAGAACTTATGCTCTTCTTAAGCCATCTTTAAGCATGCGCGAATCCGCAGGCGCAGAAAAAACAGATGCATCGTGCCGTATTGCTGCACGAATCTCACAAGAAAAGCCCATTCTTCTTGGATCATACGAGGTTGCTGAGGAGGGTAATGAAGTGGATAGTTTGGATGGTGAAATTGGTGATGATTCTGGTTTTGTCTATCCCCTCTACTGATTAAGTCTATTCCTTGATTCACGACTCGAGAAAAACCACCAAAAAGTTCCGGGGAAGGCTAACCATTCTAGGTACGATACTATTGAAGGATGCGGCCCCGAATGATGTGAAATTTGGCCAAATAAATTGGACTTGAAGTAGTTATTAATTTGACGATTCCGATACCATTTCTGCAAAAAACTTATGCGTTCGTCGCAAACATTTTCTTTGTGCGGCCTTTTTTTTTTTAACATAAACATAGATTATACTACTCAAACAAACCAGTACAACGAGGGCCCAACCACCATCGTCCAACACACGCTAAAACAGCCGAAAATATAAGCAAAAACAAACACCTAGTATTGACACTAACAAAGACATGACTAGGAATGGACCAACGAAACGTTATAGTGATAACATGAATAACCGCAGCAGCATCAAACATTGACCACGAGAGTGTATGAACTACCAAAGCCAAATCAGATCCCCTCAAATCATGTAGCGCACGGTCTGGTCGAGCAAGTGAACTACCTTCCATCATATCTGAAGATACGAATAAGAAAAATCGGGAAGTCTAAACTGAAAAAGACTAATAATCGCGCAAGCTCTCCTCTCTTTGTGCTCGCCTTTTGATAGTTACTGAAGTGAAATTTTTTAATATAATAAAAAATAATACAACATTCAAAATCCTTGCTCTTCTTTGATGAATTATTGACCCTTTTGCTTTATTTCTTTTTCTATTAGTATTCTGAAATGATTAAATAGACATGATTTTGTTTCGATGATTAAGAAGTCATAATCACCCATCCCTTATCACCAAAACTACGTCGGTCTGAATGGTTGTCCTATCAACAACTCCTTTTTTTTTTTGAAATTTGACCCACCAAACATCTTAATCCCATAAATCTAATATGAATGGAGCCAATAGAGTCTAAAAAAAGCTTGTAATAATAAGTAAATGTGATAAGCCTTTGACTAAACAAATATAAAGCTAAAGTTTATTCCATTCTTTTCTATTAAAATACAAACAAAATTTGAGTATTATATAAAGGAATATTTTTGGGGATGATGTTAAAGGAAATTTTTTTTAGGACATGATCGCCCTAAGTGTTATGGCATTTGGGGAGATCGTTCCCTTAAAAAAAAAATTATGGGGATGTCAGTTCCCAAAATATCCCATTATATAAATGCCCTAACCCACTCATGACATGAATGTTATATTGTGACAATAACACTTATGTATTATTTTAATACTTTTCATTTGTATTTGATATCAGATTATTCCCAAAAGCAAGCAGTATATTTATTTTTTTATATATAATACAAAGTAAAAATATTATTTCATTTTATTATATCATGCATTGGGTATGTATTAAATGGATTCACAAATACACAAGTAGTGGACGGACTCGAGCTCGAGCCGTTTACAAGGAGAGGGGATACGATCATTATGCAATAACCCTGGTTATATATAATTGGAAGTCATTAATGGCAAAGAAAAAGAGAATTAGAATACGAAAGTTGTTGGATGTGGTTAATCTTGAAAATAACAAGATAACGAACAATAATTATTAAGTTGTCATTAGTTTTGAATGGAATAAACTATTTAATAATTGGGTAAGGTTTGTTCCAATATCTCCTTCTCCTTTCTCAATCGTCCAAGGGGAAGTGAACATCATTATCAAGTCATTTGACGAATAGGAAATTGGCAATTCCCAATTTTGATTGTGTTTTGAGAATGATGTGTTGCCATTAATGCAAGACCAGCATATTGTATTTTTCAAATAAATATTCACCACCAACCCACCCACGAAAACGCATCAGATATGAGTTTCACCTATGAACCAATTTAATACGATTTTCCTAAAATGATTGATATGTTTAGTTATGTATTTTTTTATTTAAAAAATAGTGTTCTTTAATATTGAGTTCGTATATAAATGGAACTCAAACTAGGTGTATACAAGTGTTTTTCACTTGTAAGCGCCGATTTTGGTTTGAAATTGCAATTTGAGCAATTGTTAAATAAAATTATATATTGCTATTATTAATATCTACTTAGACTTTCTTATAGTTATATATCTTTAACTTGATATTGAATTTTTTTTTAAAACGTAAACTAGTGATGGCCAACTGGTTTCTATTCAAAACGATTTTATGTTGTTTTTATTTGGAAAATTTACTTTTAAACAAAAACAGTGTGTACTAACCATTAAATTTAATAAGCAGTTTAATGAACTTCAGTTACTTATAAAATTGTCACGCTCAACTTAAAGCATTTCATGACTTTCTTATTTGGTTCTGCAAAACATGTTTTTTTAGAAAAACAATAGCATGAACACTTAAATTAAACACCAAAAATCTATTTTTTGGTATAAAAAGTTGATAAGCATTTGCAAACACATACATGATACCGGAATAAAAATAATTGAAACCGATATTATAAGTTTTAGTATATTTTATTGTTATATTGATTGAAATAGAAAGACGAGTATATTCTTTTGACCGTCATGCCAATTACAAAGTCCACACCTTTTAATATTTTATAGACTGACACTCTTTGTTTACATCAATTCCCTGGTTCGTTGCCAATTTTGTCAAAAGTGAAAGCTTTCCAACCTTCTACTTTTGAAATATTTTGCTACCAGCAATATAAATCTTCATTTACCTGCATCGAAGATATACATCAACATTACTAAGAAACTCGATCCATGACAGAATTTGTCAACATAAACAGGGGGGATTTAGAATTTGGTGCAAAAAAATTAAAAAAATTGACATAAAAAATGAGTGATTTTTTTTAGGGGGCACAATACAATTTTATAGGGAAAAGAATACAACTTTTGGGGGGATAAATACAATTTTACGGGATAATTTTTTTAAGGGATGGATTTTACGGGATAATACAATTTTTTTTTTAAAGGGAGGGTCCCTCGTCTTCACTCGCGTCCGCCCTGTATATGATGACAATAAGAACCATTTTGCTTTATATAGAACATAAGATAAGCAGCAATCAAATGACAATAGGAAAAGGTCACAAGAAGTAACCACTTTTTGCTATATTTTTACGTTGACTTCTTACTTTCCATGTTGGAGATTATAAAAACTCTTCTAAATCCAGACTAACTGTTTTTATCCTTTTTTTTTTCACATCAAAGACCATATTTTGTCTCCCATCTCAATTGAAAGAGTTAGACCATGGGAATCTCAAAACTCTATTACCCTTAGGGCTGCTTACTAAAACCGGTCCGAAACCAGTATGATACCAGGCCGGATCGGTACCGTTCCGGATCCGATATCTTATCGATTTCGGACCAAATGAATCCAGTTTCGTACTGAATCGGAACCAGATCAGTTATTTTTAAAAAAATTAATTTTTTTTATTTATATAACTATATCCTCGATTTTTTGAAAGAAAAAAAATCTGTTCCGGGTTGGAACTGGATCCAATCCGGTTCTTTAACGGATCGAACCGGTTCCGAGATTATCGGATCCAGAACCGGCCGGTTTCGGACCGGACGGATCAGTTAAGCAGCCCTATTTACCCTCGATGATATGTTAAATCGTTCTAATCTTGTCTGCCCATTGAAATTTCTACGTAAGAAGGTCTCTACATTCCGGGTTTGTCTTGATGCACCGACAAGGATTTGATCATCTTCAAAAGGACCCCCCACCCCACCCCCTCCCTCGAAGAATCAGTGTCGGTAAGCAGACAAAATGGTTAAGTGTTGTATCCCCACATCTCCCTATTTGGCTATTAATTTCATCTCCCTGCAGTACCTGGAAAAGAGAAAAGTATGCCAACAACCAAAAGGTGGTTGTAAACATTGTTATTGTCTGTACTTAGCAGAAATTGACAACATAGAGCCCACGGGTGGTGATGAAAATAGAACCAATATCTTGAAGTGTTTACAAGGAGAATAAAGTTTATGAACCACATTATGAGTGAAAACATATCTTTAGTTTAAAACCATGTGACGTCACCTCTATAAATCTTACTATGGGAGAATCCTAAAACAAAAAAAAATATTTGAAATTTTACATGTAATCCCTGCTAGTTCAATCAAATGCCATAACGAGAAACCTAATGTGTGGGTCGGTTTGTTACTCTTGTTTTTTAAGCCCATAAAGTGGATATTTCACGTGGGTGGAATTGTTGTTTATGAGTTTTGAACATAAGACTTAGCCAGATGCTATGATATCATGTTAGAATTGTTCATCAACAACTTAAAGTGATAGTATGGTTCTAACTTGTTAAGTTCATTGTGCCTAAATTTACTGTTTTTGAGTGTAGGAAAGCACATGGGGGCCTCATTGATACAAGCAGGCAAAATAATGCAAGTAATATTTAAACTAAAGTGACAATTTAATACTAGTGATAAAGAGATAAAATAGTAAAAGGGGGTGGAACTTACCTTTTTTGACTCTTCTAAAAAAGAGTGAAATTGTTCAAGATGTTTTTGGGGTAGCTTGCTTGAATGCAACAGTGGGAGCTATTCCGCAACTCCTCCTCTGATGTTCTAGCACTAGCTGTTCGGCAAACCATTCTAGTTCTCGAAATTGCTCTGCTCTCCGATCCTCTTGCCATTGAAGAGGACAGATTCGACGTTTTTCTGTTTCAACATATCATCAGCAGCTCCAGTCAATATTTTCACTTTGCTTGGATCATGGTATGACTTGATCTTTGAGCCATGTCGACCCAAGTTGGTTCCATTAGCCTAAGGCTCGTAAAGTCAGTCAAAATATTATTTTAAATTAGCAACTAACACAAGGTGGCACTTCTGATTAACCTAGTCAACAACTAACAGTATTATCAATGTATAATCACAATTCCAACTCAGATTCAAGAAAACAAATCAGATTTAATTAGCTTATCCTTCTCATACTTATCCAACCCCCTGGTACTCATATGCTCTAACAGTACAATTTCTGTTTTCTGTCAATTCCATGTTATGTCAGATCATATGCACCACATATAAATAAAGGCAAGCAAGATCACAATCACCAATATGCATATAGTACACCTGGAAAAAGAATCAACAGATAAAACCAATAAAATTATTATGGCGCTGGACCATAAAGAAAATGAGGAAAAACCCAATTCTATGCCAGTGATCCGAAAAATTAGTTGGACTACAAGCTTAGCAAGAAAAATCAAACCCTTACAGTCAATTCCAGGCTTCCAGTACAAGATCTGTACAAAAAAGAAATGCTTCAATAGTGTGAAAGTCTTGATTTTCTTGTTGAGTTGCATTCTATATAAATTGCACGGCACCCACTCTACATCTCCTCTCAACTTAAAAAGGTCTAATGTAATTTTACAAAAAATCTAATTTCGTCTCCTCACCCTCCATTCTCGCTCATCCACAACTCGGAATCTGTGGGAAAAGAACTCCATTAACTTAACTTTCCTCGGGTGAAAATGTAAAAAGTGAAAAGATAGCTAGTTGTGTATTGAACTATTTACTTCCTCCTCTTAATGGAAGATGCACCATAGGCGTACAAGCCTTGAAATTTGAAAATACTGGATAATGTAGAAAGGGCAATTAACATTAGCCAGTCAAACATATGACTTGCTGAAAAAGTGCAAATTAAAATACAGTCTTTCCTTTTGTCAAGGTAAATTTACCAGAATTTAGAAAAGCCAAGAAACTAAAAGGACATTCTGATTTATGAAAAACATCCTTTAGACTTTAAGAACCTTATCATAAAAATGTAGTCAAAATATAACACCCCTGGAAAACAGTGAATGAAGGGTAACCATGTAACACTCCATTTTGGCATAGAGGACACCAGGTTCCGTCCATGCTGACCACATTGGAAGAAGAACTCCATATCTAATATATACTATAGGATGTGAATCTCATGTATATTATATATAATATTCAAAAATATATTTATCCATCCAACGATACTACAAACATAATGCTTCTTCTAGTATAGGATATAGCAAACCTCATCACTTGTCAAATCGATTACAGGGAAGGACCAGGGCGGAGCCACCCAGCCCCTGGACAAGCCCGCATTTTTTCAAAAAAAAAATTTATTAGTTGAAAATTTTAAATTCTATATGCTTTAGACCTACTTAAAATGATGTTAGGGCATTTGTATTCTGCCTTGATCACGAGACCAGCCCCAGGTTATTAAGAAAAAAATCAAAGAAGAGTAAATCAAACTCAATCAACTGAAGGACTCCATTTTACTTGTTTGATAACTAAAAATCAATAGTATTTTCGACATTTGAGAAAAAAATATCCATCTTGCTCTCAGCAACACTATTTGCCAATTGAAACCAGGGATAAAAGGGTTCTCAATGTCTCTATATCTGCAAATGCTACTACTCTTGGGCCTGTTCCCTTCCTTCACGTTCCTCTCCATAATAAGCACACGGAAATAAATTGCATGCTCCCAAAATGTCCACCTTCGCCCAACCCCATCCCTGTCCCCGTCCCCTGTCCCCAGCCAGTCCATCTCACTAAAACCTCCGAAGAAAAATCTTAAATCCATTAATAAAATTTGATATTATTCTCACTTCCACAGTAAACTGAAGCTCCTAAGACAATCTAGATGATATGTTTCATGTTTGACTGAAAAAAATTTCTTTTCTTGAGAATCCAATGTGTTTTTCCAATCTTCCACCCGTTTACGAAGTGGAATAGGATAGTGAGCACAAGATTTCAAATTTCATTTTAAGTTTTGAAAACAATACATTTGGAGGTCAAGTTATGTTCAAGGTGTACCTGAATGCGGACGTAATTGCTGCTACGGCTCTGACCGAAAGCCGAAGCTACTGCTTGGTCAATCAACTCAGCGGAGCCGTCGGCGGAAATCCGAGCCAAAGGCCGAGCCCAATCTTTGGACTTCCATTTCTTGACCTCTTCATAATCAAAGCTTCCTTCAAGAATCTGGCCGCCTGCTCCGAGAGAAAGTACCAAAATATCCTCGACCCCTCTCACAAAAGGGAATTCCTGTTTGTTATGCAGCACGTGGGTATAGCCGCCGCCGTGGGTTGTTCATCGCAACCCTCCGTCCACTCCACACGCAACGTGTCGTCCCATTTACCGACTTCATGCAAACCGGGCCGAATAAACCGGTTCGGCTGCTGTCGCCATAC